>VWZI01015193.1:485161-513178 GCA_013396835.1 Psilopogon haemacephalus | reverse complement strand
ATTGTACAATTCAATAAGAAGTAAAGGGGAAAAAAAAACAACAAAAGAGGGTGGAGGAATTGTAGCCCAGTCCTTTTTGCCTGCAACTTGGTAATTTGGAGAAAAATATGGTTCTTTATTCCTTACAGCAGCCACACACTGCATGCTGCAGTGCCTGATGGCACCTCCTGCTCCTGCAGCTGCCCAACATCAGCAGCTGCTGGAAATCTTTTCTGAGCCTTGAGCCAGCTCCAGAAAATGGGAACAAAATTTGGTTATTTTGTAAAAGCCTCTCAGAAGGGCTTCTGCATCCCTAGGATCTCTCTTTTTTTTTTTTTTTTTTTTGGGGGGAAGGGCTTTTTTTTANTTTTTTTTTTTTTTTTTTGGTGGGAAATGGCTATTTACATAGCTTTAAGGCATCTTTTGAGTCAATTCAAATAAAGTACCATACCAGAAGTGACAAAAGATGGGATTTGTTGTTTTGGGTATTTCTAGCTCAGGTCACCTCAGTTGTGAGCTTCTGTGCTGTTGCCCATGGGTGTGTGTGAGGCTGTTCACATACAGAACCCCCAAAATTTTCCAGGGGCTGCAAGATCTTGCTGCATGCTTCTCTTTGTAATAAGCCCTTGCCAGCAAATGCATAATACATAGTTATAAATCTCCCACCTTCTGTTTCATGTCTTTCAGGGTGGGATTAAAACAAGCCACAGACAACAGTGCCTCTTCGCAACTTCATACTTAAACATTATTATTTTCCCCCGTGGCAGCAGGAGGGGAAGAGGCAGCGATAACTGATGGCAGAGGAATTTGAGCAGCTGGAGCAGGGTAAAGTCCAAGAAAACAGTGAAGCTCTGGTAGATATTTCTCCCTGCCCTGGAGTCTGAATAGTTTTTCCATCCCACAAAAAACACTCATGGAAGGGAGGTGCTTTTCCCTTCTCCCCATGCTGTGAATAAAAGGTGCTTCCAAGTGCATCTGGAAATATTTCCCTCCCAAGCAGAGACTGGTGGCTCCTGCTGTGAATGTTTTGCAGCATCCAGAAAAAGAGGGAAAAAAAAAAAAAAGAGAAAAAAGAGTGGGGAAAAAGAAACTCAGCCAGAACATTTTCATGGATGAGGTTAATAGGACGGAATGGAATATAATAGAATGGAATAGAATAGAATAGAATAGAATAGAATAGAATAGAATAGAATAGAATAGAATAGAATAAGCCAGGTTGGAAGAGATCTCCAAGATCATCCAGCCCAACCTATCACCCAGCCCTAGCCAATGGCACTAAGTGCTCCATCCAGGCTTTTCTTGAACACCTCCAGGGATGGGGACTCCAGTGCCTCCCTGAGCAGCCCATTCCAATGCCAATCACTCCCTCTGTGAAGAACTTCTTCCCAACATCCAGCTTATACCTCCCCCAGCACAACTTGAGACTGTGTCCCCTTATTCTGTTGCTGGTTGCCTGGGAGAAGAGACCAACCCCACCTGACTACAACCTGCCTTCAGGTAGTTGTAGACAGCAATATGGTCTCCCCTGAGCCTCCTCCTCCTCTCCAGGCTGCACACCCCCAGCTCCCTCAGCCTCTCTTCACAGGGCTGTGCTCCAGGCCCCTCACCAGCTTTGTTGCCCTTCTCTGGACAGGTTTCAGTACCTCAATATCTGAATCGAGGGGCCCAGAACTGGACACAGTATTCAAGATGTGGCCTGACCGGTGCAAGTACAGTGGCAGGATAACCTCCCTTGTCCTGCTGGCCACAATGTTCCTGATACAGGCCAGGATGCCATTGGCTCTCCTGGCCACCTGGGAGCACTGGTGGCAGCAGGTGAAGGGAACAGGGGCTGGATGTTGGAGAGCAGTGGATGCTCTGAAGTGACACTGATGTGTTTTGTGGAGAATGCAATGTCACTGATCCTGAGCAGCCATCTAACTCTGTGGTGGGTCACACAGGGTTTGTTTCCAGCTGTCCTGGTGCTTTCTGCAGTGGGAATCACCTGGTTAAGGGCAAAGCTTGGGCTGTGGGGATGATTCCCACCTGGGTTGTAGGTGTCCTGGCTGGGAGTGGACGGAATTTCCCAAGGTCTTTGGTTGCTAGTAGAGTCCGTTTGCTGAGGTGCTATTTCTGGGATGGTCATTTGCTGGCAATACCTGACCATGGCAAATTCACAGAGTGGGCAACAAGCTGCTGAAACAATGGTCAGCATCACTTTGGTACATCTGATAGATGGTGTGTTGGTTTGTAAACCCACTACAGATGGAGTCATCACCTTCTATATCCAGGCAAGTGCCTCTTAGAACTGGAGATGCAGTGAGATACTGAGACACAGGGACCCAGACAGGCTGCAGAGGTGGGCCCAGGCCAACCTCATGAAATTCAACAAGGCTAAGTGTAAGGTCCTGCACCTGGGTCGCTGCAATCCCAAGCACAACTCCAGGCTGGGTGGGGAATGGCTGAGAGCAGCCCTGAGGAAAAGGACCTGGGGATCTGGGTGGATGAAAAGCTCAAGATGAGGCTGCAGTGTGAGTGCAGCCCAGACAGCAACTGTGTGCTGGGCTGCAGCAAGAGCAGCTGTGGGCAGCAGGGCAAGGGAGGGGATTCTGTCTCTTTGCTCTGCTCTCCTCAGACCCCACCTGGAGTACTGTGTACTGTTCTGGAGCTCTCGACACAAGAAGGACATGGAACTGCTGGAGAGAGTCCAGAGGAGGGCCACAAAGATGCTCAGAGGGCTGCAGCAGTTCTGCTATGAGGACAGGGTGAAAGAGTTGGGGCTTTTCAGCCTGGAGAAGAGAAGGCTTTGAGGAGACCTTATAGTAACCTTCCAGTGTCTGAAGGAGTCCTACAGGAAGGCTGGGGAGGGACTATTGATAAAGTCTTGTAATGACAGGATGAGGAGTAATGGGTTCAAGCTGGCGGAGGGGAGATTTGAATGGGATGTTATGAGGAAGTTCTTCACAGTGAGGGTGGTGAGACACTGGCACAGGTTGGCCATGGAGGTTGTGACTACTCCCTGCCTGGAGGTGTTCAAGGCCAGGCTGGATGAGGCCTTGAGTGACTTCTTCTAGTGGGAGGTGTCCCTGCATATGGCACAGGGTGTTGGAACTGGATGATCTTTGAGGTCTCTTCCAACCTAAACCATTCTATGATTCTATGATCAGAGGGCTGGAGCAGCTCTCCTGTAGAGACAGACTGAGAGAACTAGTGTTAGAGCTACATGAAAGGACATTATAGAGAGGTTGGTGCTGGTCTCTTCTCACAGGTAATTAGTGATAGAACAAAAGGCAATGGCCTCAAGCTGCAACTGAGTAGGTTTAGACTGGATATTAGGATTTTTTTTTTCCACAGAAAGGGTTGTCAGGCATTGGAATGAGCTGCCCAGGGAGGTGGTGGAATCATCAACCCCGGATGTGTTTAAAAGTCATGTGGACGTGGTGCTTGGGGATATGGTTTAGGGTGACCCTTGTAGAGTAGGGTTCTGGGTTGGACTTGGTTCGCAATCCTGAAGGTTTTTTCCAACCTGAATGTTTCTGTGATTCTGTGATTATTCTGTCCGGATAAGAGAAGGCTCTGAAGGGACCTTATTGTGGCCTTCCAGTGTCTGAAGGGGGCCTGCAAGAAAGTTGATGAGGGACCTTGTGGGCTGTTGAATGGTGATAGAACTAGGGGGAATAGAGGAAAACTAGAAGTGGGTAGATTCAGATTGGATGTTAGGAAGAAGTTCTTCATCATGAGAGTGTCCAGACACTGGCACAGGTTGCCCAGGGAGGTGCTGGAAGCCACATCCCTGGAAGTCTTTAAGGTCAGGCTGGATTTGGGTCTTAGCAACCTGATCTAGTGTGAGGTGTCCTTGCTCATGACAGGTGAGTTGAAACTAGATGGTCCCTGAGGTCCCTTCTAGCCTTGACAGTTCTGTGATACTATGTGAACTTGGCCCTCTAATTGATGCCACTTTCAGAGAATGAGATTTTCTTCTGAAGATGCATAACCTGACTGCAGGCTAATCAACGAGCCATCATTGTTCTCTGCAAGAGCCCTCAATGCAGGGAGCACATGGAGTTGGTATAGGTGATCCTGGTCTGTCAGGGAGGCTGGACTAGATGATCTTTTGAGGTGCCTTCCAGCCCCTAACCTTCTGTGATTGTGTGTGACCTCATAGAACCAGTCCAGAGGAGGGATGCAAAAATGATCAGGGGGTTGGAACACCTCTGCTAGGAAGGCAGGCTGAGGGAGCTGAGGGTGTTCAGCCTGGAGAAGAGAAGGCTCTGGGGAGACCTAATAGTGACTTTCAGTACATGAAAAAAACCTACAAGAAGGATGGAGAGAGGCTGTTTACAAAGGTCTTTAGTGATAGAACAGAGGCCAATGGCTTTAAACTAGAGAAGAGCAGATTTAGAATCTTAGGAAGAAATTCTTTACCATGAGGGTACTGGAACACTGGAACAGGTTGCCCAGGTTGGTGGTTGAGGACCCATCCCTGGACATATTCAAGGTGAAGTGCAATGGGGCTCTGGGCACCCCGTTCTGGTTGAAATGCCCCTGCTTACTGCAGAGGGAGTTGGATTGGATGTCCCTTCCAGCCCAGACCATTCTATGATTCATTAAATTACCCCAGCTGCTAGAGGTGTTCCAGAACTGTCTTTTCCTTCCATGCTTTTGCTTGCTGTTCCTCTAACCAGAGTGTGTTGAGTTTATTACTCTTTCCTGGACAATAACAACTGAAGAACAGAGACTTTTTTTTTTTTTTTTTAATGACTTGCATCATGAAAGCTTGAGATTTTCTGACCTGAGGACAGAACAGCTCCTGTAACCTAGCAGAAGCTGTTAGGCACAGGCTGTTCACTTTCGCTGCCTTCCCAGCGGTAAACTCCCAGCTAAAACCTCAGAGAGTGATATGTGGAGAATAGATAAAGACATAATATGGCAGAGAGGAAAATCTGAAGGCTTTCTCATGCGTGTGTCTGTCTGCTGAGATGTATTTATTATCAGTTTCATATAATTTTATATTTTCCAACGTATTTCAGATATATGATATGATATAAAAAGATGGACTCTGACGGCGCTATTATAAATGATTGGAAATTACCAGNTTTTTAATCTGTTGAATAGCTAAAAGCCGAAAATTAAAATAAAATAATAATAATTAAAAAAAAAGAGAAACCCTTGTCAGGAGCAATCTGTTTTCCAGGAATATTCCAGATGTAAAGTGGAGATTTATAAACCCTGCAGTGCGTGCACAGCAAAATGGATGAAAACAGGAGCTGCTGGTTGGTGTCAAACTGCAGTGGCATTCTGGCTGCTCTCTGCAGCCAAGCCATGTGTACAGCATGGAGCATTTCCAAACAGGGATCCAGCAGGGCTGTCTTCCTCCTTTCCAAAGCTTTGGAAGGCTGCACTTCCCAAGTGGTGTTTCTATGGGTTCAGGACAGATGTTTGCTAGTCAGTGTTTGGCCTTGCCAAGCTTTGGACATGATTCTGCACCTTTTCTTTTTGCTGTTTTTTTTTTTTTTTCCCTTCCCAAAGGCTAGGAAATGAATGGACCTAATTCAGCTGAGGATGTGAAGAGCTGCTGTTCATCACCAAAGAAGCAGACATTTGCATTTATGTGAAGGTAACTAGAATTTTGACTAACACGTATTTCAACGCAGTTGTGCATCTGTGTGAGTACAGTTCATGGTTTCACTCCAAATAACCAGACATCTGTCAGTGGAAATAAAACTGAGCACGTTTGATTTAACAAGTAGCAAGCTGCTGTTGCTGGGACTTGCCACCCAGAGAAGCTGTGGCAAATGCTCTGTGTTTGGCTATTGATAAGTGCTGATCTCTGTGCCAATAGCAATAATGAAGCTAACCAAGCTGGCTCACGGGAAGATGATAAAACCCCCGGGCTTTCATCCTGGGTTTGGAAACAGGCAGCATTTACCCGTTCTCACGTTAGCCAGCACACAGAGGGATGTGGAACGAGAGTATAAAAGGGCCAGAAGTGATGAAAAACATACTTCATAATGTACTGCTGTGAAAAATCACCTGTGGGACTATGGTGGTGGGAGAAATGGGTCCACTGACCTGACCTGTAACGACTCACATGAATAGCAACCAGGGGCTTGACTGGGGCAGGGATAGAAACCTGCTTGTCTTGGCCTGAGTATATCAGTGTTGGCAAATCTCACTCACCAAAAAAACCTAATAACCTAAATTTTTAAATCCATGGACAGCCTGATGTAGCAGTCCTTCCATTTTATGGCATCCTTGAAATATTAATTTTTCCCACTCTCTTAACCATCTGCTAGTCATTAATATTTTTTTGGAAGGCCAGGAATTTCTTTTACCCCCAAAGACACATAACTTTCCATCCTTCCTTGACACTTCGCAGGGCCTCCAAGAAAACATCTCCCAGCTACTTGCTAAGAACTATTTTTAGGGAATAGATTTTCTGCTGAAGAGTAATTCATGCTTTTCCTTCCATGCAGACATCTTCCACGAGGCCACGGCACCAGTCTGTTCACTTGGGTGGGATAGGAGCACATGGCCAAGGTTCACCTCCAGGAGTTGTCAGTGAGAGTGAGACTCATGGCAGGCAGCAGCAACCACCATCTGAGCTCAGCTTCATCTCCCTTTATAGCCAGTGAGGAGAAAAAGTCACTTCTAGAGTGTGAGGCATCTGCCCTAATGTAGCCATCTGTCTTAGGCTGAGATGGATCACAGCCCAGCTGCTCTTGGTTGACTATGATGGGACAGCAGTGTAATTAGTTGAGTGGATGGTGCTGCTTCAGGAGTCTAATGGCGGACAGGATGGACACCTCTTTTGATCATTACTGATGGAGAAGGAGCTGTGTCTACCAGGGCTTAAAACATTTAGAGAGAGCTTTGGGTTTGTGTGTGCATGAAACTCTATATTCCTGTGTGGCTGGTGAATTGATTGTGGGCAATTAAAGAGGCAGGAGTTATAAATTAGGTAGTTTTTATAATTTCCAAAAGCTCCACCCACAATCTAGGTATAAATTAGTTTAAGTCCTTTGGGAAAAATCTTCACAAGGATGCCTTTTCAGGTAATTTAGGAAAAATCAGAAAATTGGAAAGGTTTGGGCATAAAATGGCTTTGCCCTACTTACAAACAGGAGACTGTCTCTTTCATGACAGCTTGTGGACTCCAGCAGTGGATCAGTGTCACACGGAGTCCAGTGCCCACCAAAGTTCAAAATTACTGTAGGCACAGCTTTCATGAAGCCAAGATCACAGGGGAAAGCTGGGGTGCTCCGCAGCGTTCCCGTGAACAGTGACAGTTTATCGCTGAGGCAGGTCCCTGCAAGCAGGAAACCAGGGTGAGATGGTGTAAAGTGGGGACCGTGCGCTTTCTCATCGCTGTTCTTCCAGATGCTCCTCAAGCTCCTGCTCAAAGTCCCTGCAAGGTCTGTCTCCAGGTCTGTGCAAGGTTTTACTCAGGATCCGAGTCCAGGTCCCAGTCCAAGTCACAGTTCAACTCACAGTTCATGTCCGATTCCAATCTGTCCAGTTGCCATATATATAATATATATATACTGGTGTGATTTGTTCCTTCTCTGTTCAAGCCCATGGGGGTGGGGGGAGGGGGTGTGTGAAGGTATTTTACTCCACATTCCAAACCTCTGGTGACAGAGGTGGGGAGGGAGGAAGACCGTTTCCTGCCCCATTCACACCTCTTGTGTGTTGGGATGCGCTAGAAGGCAGCCGACCTTGGATCTCACAGGTAGAGCAGAACAGCCTGGCCTAAGGCCTCTGGTTTCCCATAGCTCCTACAGTGAGTCAGAGATAAGGGAAACATCTGGCTTGGGATAACAATTTGTCATGAATATTAATGAATGGGTTTCTGCTTAATTGTACCAACCAATTAGTATGCTTCTGGCTAGGATGGACACCGTCCTGCAGAACTTGTGTGGTCGAATCAGAATTGGACACATTTGCCTTCTGTTAATGAGCTGATAGTATAAAAGTGTAATTCTGTCCCTAATTAAGTGAACAATGTCAAGTCTTGTCAATTCAGCGTATTGATTCCAGCTCCCTCACAACACTGGAGGGGCAGGGACTTGGGTGTACCCTGCCGCAGTTTGCACCCCATTCAAACCTCCTGTGGAGCAGGGACTTGGATGTTCCCTGCTGCAGCTAGTGGCACAGTGACCACAGTGACCTCAAGGCTGGGACAGGCCTAGAGAAACAAGGGGTCCTCGAAAAATCATGCAGTCCCACCCCTCTGCCAGAGCAGGATCACACATGAACTTGTCCTGGCAGGTTTTGAATATCTCCAAAGAAGGAGATTCCACAACCTCTCTGGGGCAGCCTGTTCCAGTTCTGTCACCCTCACAGAAAAGGTTTTTCCTAATTTTATTGTTGAGCCTTCTAAGCTCTAGCTTGCACCCATTGCTCCTTGTTCTATCACTGGACATCACTGTGCAGAGCCCGGTGCTATCTTTCTGACACTGCCCTTCCAATCTTTATAAACATTAATGAAGTCACCCCTCAGTCTCCTCCAGGCTAGAACCCCAGCTCCCTCAGCCTTTCCTCATGAGGAAGATGTTCCACTACCTTCAGCATCTTTGTGGCTCTGTGCTGGACTCTTTCAAACAGTTCCCTGAAATCCTTCTTGAACTGAGGGGACCAGATCTGGACACAACATTCCAGATGTAGTCTCACCAGGGCAGATTAGAGGGGAGGGAGAACCTCTCTCAGACCTACTAAGCACACCCCTTCTAATACACCTTGAGATTCTATTTGGCTTCTTGGCTACAAGGGCATGTTGCTGGCTCATGGTCAACCTTTTATCCACCAGGACCCCCAGATCCTGCTGCTCTGCATTGCTCTCCAACAGATCAGGAACTCAAACCTACAGGAAAAAAAAACAAACAACTAAATGGGGAAAAAAAATCACTAAAGAAAAAAGTGTGGAGGATTTGATGGATCTATATAAATCCTGCATTTTTCCTGTTTCTGCTCCTCTCTTTTTGTGTGTGTGTGAGGGTTTGTTGGTTTGGGTTTTTTTTTTTTTTGTTTTTTGTTTGGTTTGTTTTGTTGGGTTTTTTTTTATGGAGGTGGAAAATTTTGCTCTGGCAGTTCATGACCCTTCAGTCTTACATTTGCAGAGAACTGGGAGAGGTAGAGGGAAGGTGGTGAAGGCATTTCTGGTAATGGCTGGTGGGTTTTATTAGATCATAGGCTAATTCCCAATCTTTGTATAACGCAGCCTTATTTACATTGCATTATCATCTCATTCATGGGCCCCTTGGAGCTCTCAATTACTTTGGGGAGCTCCCTAAATTTGCCTTTCATCACGTATTAATGAAGTGTTAATAGCTCACCCAAGCCATTTTTGAGCAAACACCATGTGATGCGTTTGTTTTGTGCTAGCAGTCCCTGTGCTTTGCTAATATGTGACCAGTGGGGACAAGGCGTATGCCACCTTACTGCTAATTTCTCCTGCCATGGCTTGCTTGGCTTGCATGCGGTGTCCCAACCCTTTAGAGGCCAGTCTGGATCTCTCCATAACAACACAAAGCTCCCTTGCACCATGTCTGGTGGCAGAGGGCAGAAGACCGAGGCAGAGGTGTTGAAAATTGGGCAGTTTCTGAAGGCTGGTTGTAGTGGTTGGAAATGAATGTGAGATATGAACTTGAAAATTAATATAGTTCATTAATTTTGTTATTCAGAAACTGGCTACCAGCCAGTATTTTTAATAATAACAGTCATGAAAACACATGTGCAGTTCTGGAGCCCCCACCACAAGAAGGACATGGAACTGTTGGAGAGAGTCCAGAGGAGGGCCACAAAGATGCTCAGAGGGCTGCAGCAGCTCTGCTATGAGGACAGGCTGAGGGAGTTGGGGCTTTTCAGCCTGGAGAAGAGAAGGCTTCCAGGAGACCTTATAGTAGCCTTCCAATGTCTGAAAGGGGCCTACGAGAGGGCTGGGGAGAGACTATTGACAAAGTCTTGTAATGACAGGATGAGGGGGAATGGGTTTAAACTGTCAGAGGGGAGATTTAAATGGGATGTTAGGGGGAAGTTCTTTCCAGTGAGGGTGGTGAGACACTGGGACAGGTTGCCTAGGGAGGTTGTGGCTGCTCCCTCCCTGGAGGTGTTCAAGGCCAGGCTGGATGAGGCCTTGAGTGACCTGTTCTAGTGGGAGGTGTCCCTGCCTATAGCAGGGGGTTGGAACTGGATGAGATTGGAGGTCCCTTCCAACCTAAACCGTTCTATGATTCTATGATTCTACGATTATACAAAGGGAGATAAACAGGGAATCTGGAACACTTAAGAACATAACTAGCAACAGTATAGCAAATGTCAAACTTGGAACTGGAAAGAGATTTTCTGGTTTCTTTGTGCTCCTTGCCCAACTGGGGGCTTGAGAGGTGCCTTTCTGCTGCTAAGGCAGAAAGTACTCAGATTCACTTGAGAATTTATGGAATCTTGCTAGAGATTTGACAGAAGGCTTTGCAGCTCCCTCAGACTCTTTTCTCAGGAAGCTGAGGCTGTAGCACAGTCTCTGACCTGGTTCCTCTTGAACTCCTGATAGCTGGAGGCTTGTAGAGGGGCAGACAGGATGCAGTGAGATGACAACTCCGAGAGCATGCAGAAGAAAACAATGGCAGTAGCAACAGGCACCTAAACGATGGCAGAGCAGAGCATGCAGAGAGAGCCTCCTGTTACCTGCCCATCTCCTTTTTATCAATGCATACCTGAGATTGGTTGACCTTTGGACATAGATCAGCCAATTGGAATGGCACTTTGCCCAGAAATGCTGGGGGAGGAGAGGAACATGTCTGGGCAACGCAGAACATGTTCAGGCCTATTCAGACCCACCACGACACTGGTCCAAGGCACGAAGGGTAAGGAAGTACTGGAGAAAGGGCATCAGAGAGCCACTAAGATGATGGGGGAATGGAATGCTTACCTTATGAGGAGCCTGATCTAGGGTAGGGTGTCCCTGCCCATGGTAGGGGAGTTGGAACTAGATGATCCTTGTGGTCCCTTCCAACCCTGACTGATTCTATGATTCTATGATTCTTATGAGGAAAAGCTGAGAGAGCTGAGTCTGTTTAGCCTGAAGAAGAGGAAACCGCAAGGGGAGCCTTCTCAGTGCTTATTAATATCTAAAGGGTGCCAGGAGGATGAGGCCAGACTATTCTCAGTGGCATCTGGTGACAGGACACAGGACAATGGACACAAACTGACACACAAGAGGTTCCACATACACACAAGGAAGGTGTGTATGAAGGTGTGCCCTTTGAAGGTGGCAGTCCACTGGATCATGCTGACCAGACAGGCTGTGGAGTCTCCTTCTCTGAGAGCATTTAAAGCCCACTTAGATGTTCCCCTGAGTGACTAACTCTGAGTGACCCTGCTCTAGCAGTGGGGCTGAACTAGACAATCTTCAGAGGTGCCTTCCAACCCCTGCCATGGTGTTTTCCTGTGCTTCTGTGATCTGTCAGATTTGCAGGCATCTAGCAGCTGGCATGGTGGATGTGTAGAACTCAGGCAGAGCATTGCCTGGAGGAGCAAGGAGGGTGGTTTAGCTATTGCTGACCAAATTGGTAGGGCTGGAGGTCTGAGTCTGTGCCATGCTCTTCAGCATGCTCAGGGATTTGGGGATTTGACTTGCCCATTACTGCCTATCCTCTAGCAGTTAATTCTGTCAGTGTGCTTGCTTCTGGTTATTGATTTCTGGAGTGTTCTTCCATCCAAATCCAGAGCAAATTATTTCAGTTTTAGGGGTTTTATTTAGTTGGTTGAGGTTTTTTTGTTCATTTGTTTGCTTTTGTTTTTTGTGTTCATAGAATCATAGAATTGTTAGGGCTGGAAGGAACCTGCCCTGCCATGGGCAGGGACACCTCACACCAGATCAGGTTGCTCAGAGCCACATCCAGCCTGGCCTTAAAGACCATCAGGGATGAGGCTTCCATCACCTCCCTGGGCAACCTGTGCCAGTGTCTCACCACCCTCATACTGAAGAACTTCTTCCTAGCATCCAATCTGAATCCACTCACTTCTAGTTTTGCTCCATTCCCCCATGTCTGATCACCACTCAACATCCTAAAAAGTCCCTCAGCAGCTTTCTTGCAGGCCCCCTTCAGATACTGGAGGGCCACAATAAGGTCTCCTTGGAGCCTTCTCCTCTCCAGACTGAACAGCCTCAACCCTCTCAGTCTGTCTCCACAGGAGAGGTGGTCCAGCCCTCTGATCATCATTGTTGTACTTGTTGTTAAATTACCCTGGTGAATTATTTGAGCTGGGTAAAAGAGAAAGATTTGCTTCCACAGGCAACTTCATTTCTGGGTTGCCCAGGGAGGTGGTTGAGGCCCCACTCCTGGAGAGGTCCTGTCACCCCTGGTGAGAGGCTCTACAGGGCTCTGAGCAACCTGATCTAGTTAAGGATGTCCCTGCTTACTGCACAGAGGGTTGAACTAAACAACCCTTGGAGATTCTTTGCAACCCAAACCATTCTATGATTCTGTGATTCTGTGACTCTTTGCTCTTTTTTGTTTGGTGTGGTTTTGTAATTTATTTTTTTTTTAGTGGGTTTTTTTCCTCCCCCTCTTTTCTGGGAAAGTTATCAAGTTCCAAATGCAGGGTGCAGAAATACAACCATATTTTAAACCACTAGGAGGGAGGGTTTAATCACCTTTTTTTTCCCCCCCCTGCAGTCAGGAAACATCCATTTTTCCACATTCCCCTGTGGAAATTGCCTCTTGTGTGGTCCCCAGTTCAAGTGAGTCTATTGGAAAGGACCACGAGGGTGAGGAAGGAGTAAGAAACTACATGAAAGGTGTTACATTTTCTTACCTTCCCTTTTTGTAGCTTCAGCTGCCTGACAGCTTCTTGCCCTGATCTGGCAGTGCTTTGGATTAGTGTTGCTGCAGTACAGAGAGGAATTAATTCTGAAGCTCTAGGGGATCTGCTCCCGGGCATGGTGCTAACCAGGTAAGCTGCTGCAGGATCAGGCTGCTGCACTCTTGCAAGTGCTGGGGAAAAGGCAAGGTGATGTATCTTAAAATCACAGTGAGGAAAAGCTTATTGACAGGTCCTTAATAAATGCTCCAAGGACATTTTTCTGGGGGACTGATCTTCTGGAGAGGAGTGAAGGGGAAAAGGACCTGGGGGTCCTGGTGGATGGAAGGTTGACCATGAGCCAGCAATGTGTTCTTGTGGCCAGGAAGGCCAATGTCATTCTGAGGTGGATTAGAAGGGCTGTGCTTAGTAGGTCAAGAGAGGTTCTCCTCCCCCTGTACCCTGCCCTTGTGAGGCCACAGCTGCAATATTGTGTCCAGTTCTGGGCCTCTCAGTTCAAGAAGGACCTCAGGGAATTTCTTGAAAGAATCCAGTGCACAGCCACAAAAATGATGGAATGGAACATCTTCCTTATGAGGAGAGACTGAGGGAGCTGGGGCTCTTTAGCCAGGAGAAGATGAGGCTGAGAGGTGATCTCATTCATGTTGATAAAGATGTAAAGGTTGAGTGCCAGGAGGATGGAGCCAGGCTCTGCTGGGTGATGCCCAATGACAGCTCAAGGGTCACTGGCTGGAAGCTGAGGAATCAGAAGTTCCATGGAAACATGAGGAGGATTTTTTTTCCCTGTGAGTGTGCCAGAACACTGGACCAGGCTGCCCAGAAGGGTTGTGGGGTCTCCCTCTCTGGAAATATTCCAGACCTGCCTGGATGTGTTCCTGTGTGATACTGCTCTGGCAGGAGGGTTGCACTGAATGGTCTTTCAAAGCTTTCAAGGTCCCTTCCAGCCCCTAACATTCTGTGATTCTGTGATTTCAGGCATCACTGCTGTGTAATGTGAGGATTATAAGGCTTCTGCAGAAGGTCTTACTGTCCTTAAAACAATGCTCCTGTATGAATCTCCAGCATCCTCTGGCTGCCAAGGTAGCAGGACAGGGCAGCAAAGAGCTGTGGTGGGGAAAATGGAGATTCTTCTGCTCTGCTCTGGTGAGACCTCACCTGGAGTACTGTGTCCAGCTCTGGGGTCCTCAACACAAGATGGATGTGTACCTGATGGAGGGGGTCCTGAGGAGGGCCACAGAAGTGATCAAAGGACTGGAACACCTCTGCTGTAAGGACAGGCTGAGGGAGCTGGGATTGTTCAGCCTAGAGAAGAGAAAGCTGTGGGGAAAGCTAATAAATAGCAGCCTGCCAGTACCTGAGAGTGGTCTATGAGAAAGCTGGGAAGGGTCTATTTACAAAGACATCTAGCAGTGGTTCTGAACTGCAGAAAGGTAGTTTTAGATTGGACATTTGGAAGAAGTTCTTTGCTATCAAGATGGTGGAAAGCTGGAAGAGGCTGCTGAGGGAGGTGGTGGAGGTCCCACCCCTTGAGACATTCAAGATCAGGTTTGATTTAGCTCTGAGCAACCTGATCTAGTTGTGATTAGACTAGATGACCTTTAGAGGTGCCTTCCAACCCAATGTCTTCTATGACCCTGACCACTTTGAAGAAACACCTTCCTGATGAGCAGACCTCATTTTTAATTCAGCATTCTCATTAGTGGGGCATGAGGTTTGCAGCCTCCAAAAGACAGAGATGTGTTTCTTTGCAGCCCTGCCTGGACCACAATTTGTTGCCAGATCCATCAGAGAGCTCAGCTGAATCACAGAATCACAGGATGTCAGGGCTTGGAAGGGACCCAAGGAGATCATTGAGTCCAACCCCCCTGCCAGAGCAGGACCATACAATCTAACACAGATCACAGAGGAACACATCCAGACAGGCCTTGAAAGTCTCCAGAGAAGGAAATAACACAGCCTGTTGCAGTGCTCTGTCACTCCTTGTGTTGAGGTGGAACCTGCTGTGTGGCAACTTACACCCATTGCTCCTTGTCCTATCCCAGGGAGCAAGTGAGCAGAGCCTGTTCCCCTGCTCCAGACCTGCCCTCAGATATTTGTAAACATTTACTAAATCCCCTCTCAGTCTTCTCTTCTCCAGACTAAGCAGCCTCAGGTGCCTCAGCCTCTCCTCATAAGGCAGTGCTCCAATTCCCTAATTATCTTCATAGCCCTTTGCTGGACCCCCTCCAGCAGATCCCTGTCCCTCTTAAACTGGGGAGCTCAAAACTGAATGCATCGCTCAAGATGAGGTCTCAGCAGGACAGAGTAGAGGAGGAGGAGAACCTCCCGTGATCTGCTGGACACAGTCTTCTTAATGCACCCTTCTTGGCCACAAGGGATGTTGTAGCCTTTAAAGGTATTCAAGAAGCATGGTGCCTCCTGTTCTTAAAGCACCTCCCATGAATTCTCCAGGATATGTGACAGGATGTGACCCTCTTACAGCTGACCTTTTAAATAACAATAAAATCACTCAGTGGTGCACTTTATTTTGATTTATCATTGCCTAACATAAAAGGATTATATATCAAAGGAGGAACTAAAATGATAAGACTAATATGAAGAGACCAAGGGAAGGTGGGGAATAACTAGCAGAAGTTTCATTGGTGTTTTCAGTCAAAAGGGATAGAAAACCATGGCTTATCTTGAATGGCCCTGGGAAGGGCTTTTTACCCACTCCCCCTCCTACCTGACAGTTGAAAATGCGAAAGGAATGTCAAAATAAACTCATTTTATAGAAGAAAAGAGGAAAAAGGGTACAGGCTATGTAGAATGTATCTCTCTTAATTGAAGGACATTTTCTTCAGGCTTCAGATACATTACTTCTTGCATTTAAATTATTTTCAAGAAGGAGATTTATCAAGAGCTTTCACACATTTTGATTTTTTTTTTTTTTTTTGGTTTGTTTTTATTATCAGGGCACTTTGATCCATTGGCACAGCAAATATCAGGAATTAGTCTGGCAAACACACATTTTCTTCTAAGAGAAGGAGTTATGAAAGGGACAATCATTGCTCAACAGCTGCTGTTTCCTGCCCTTTCCAACGCTGGGAATGAGTGCTGGGGTGGATGTTTTCACACCCCTGCAGGTGAATCATGTAACATTTGCTGCTGGGGAGAGATTCCCAGCTGAGGTGAAGCAATTCCCCTTGTCTTCAGTAGTGCTGTAGGGCTTGAGGAGCCCAGTTGTGGCTGGATGCTTCACAATGGTACATGGTCTCTCCCAGTACATCCTGCCATGGAGCACGACCTGGTTGTACATATTTTAGCACTGATATTTGCTGCTGGAGAGAGATTCCCAGCTGAGGTGGAGCAATTCCCATTGTCTTCAGTAGTGCAGCAAGGCCTGAGGAGCCCAGTTGCGGCTAGATGCTTCACAGTGGTCTCTCCCAATAGATCTTGCCATGGAGCACAACCTGGCTGAACATCTTTTAGCACTGACATATCCATTGATGAGTCTTTGGGTGTGGTATGGAGCAGCCATAGAGCACCAAGGGTGTGATTTCAGAAGAAAACCCTCAGGTTTCAATAAATTGTGGAGCTCACTGGTATTCCACTGTCCTAGACCACCTCCCAGCCCCCTAGAGGCCCAACCTGTGACGTCCACATTCATTCTGTGCTTTCAATGCATGTTCTATTGAGTATGGAGAATACAGACACCAAGACAGAATTGCCAACGAGAGATACATCAGCAAGTCTTCCAGACATGTAAATGTAGTGCTGAGGGACATGGTTTAGGGGTGGAGTTCACAGTGCTGGTTTAACAGTTGAGCTCAATGATCTTAAAGTTTCTTCTGACCAAAATGATTCTATGTTTGTATAATTCATTGACTTCATTTTACTGTAAAGTCACTTCATCCACTAATCTGAGGTGCCTGCTTGAGGAAGACAGTCCTATGGACAGAGTTATGGACAGAATCACAGAATTAAACAGGTTGGAAAAGACCTCTAAGATCATTGAGTCCAACCTATCATCTAACTCTTCTAATTAACTAAACCATTGCACTAAATGCCTCATCCAGACTCCCAAGACAAAACCAACCACCAGCTTCACTAAGATTTCAGTCCCTTGCTCTCTGCTGGCTGTAGTGTGTGGCAGTGGGCTCCTCCTCTAAGTGTTTCAGCTAGAAATCTAAATTTAGGAGGAAGGATTTGGCCATCTCTGAGTAGTTTTCTACTCCAAACTGTAAAAACAAGACTACTTTTTATGCCTTCCCAAGGGTTTTCAAAGAGGAATTTGCTTTTCCTTACTTGATCATAGAAAACATTTAAAACATCCTTGGACCTGGATCTCTCCCTTGCTCAGGTTCAAGGCCAGAGCCAAAGCCTGTGCCAGCACAGATGGTGATGTTAGACAAGTGAGGGGAATGTTAAAGAAAAAAAAAAAAGGAAAAAAAAAAAAAAACAGAGAAGAAGAAAAATGCATTTCAAGAGTCGTCAGCCCTCCAACTTTGAAGTGCCAGGGCATGTTTGCTGCAGTCGTTTTCCAAGGTCCCCACAGAATTGCTGAGAGGAAGAAAGCTGTGTTTAGAAAAGCTGCCAGATGACAAGACCTGGGGATGTAGGGCACCGAGCTATCACACGGTGCTTTGCTTGCTCAAAGTGCACCTGGAGGGGGGAGAGCAGGGGTGGAGGGGGATGCATATGCCTTTGTGAGGGTAGGGGGAGAGCAGGAATAGACAGAAGGTTCTCCTAAGTGTTTATAAATACCTGAAAATCCATTTCGTGGCTGCTCCATACAAACGCTCACACATTTTTTCTATATATACACATCTATTTCTAGGTGAATATAAAACTCTTTTTCAACAGATGAGTGGAGCTCATCGAGTGGTTTTGGTTGGAACAGACCTTTAAAGATCAAATCCAACCATTAACCCAGAACTGCCAGGTCACCACTGAACCCTGTCTCTCAGCACCTTACCCACACTGCAGCTTTGTGTGCCTGTATGCCATGTAGATCTGAAGCCCTGAGTTTCCCACAGTGCTAGGCATTCAGGTGACATTCTTTGGTGCTGTCTCACTGTTGTGGAAGGTCAAAATAGGAAAAATTATGCCTAAGCATGTCCTGGCTTGCCCTCCTTTTGCTAATGCAAAGCAACCATGGAAAAGGAAAACAAAAGCCTCAGAGTCTCCTTATTTCCTTCCAAACTTGTAAACAGGTGAGGGTACTGTGTTTATACACTTGTTTGTGTTCTGCCCTAAAAGGTAAAAGTAAGCTCTGACTTCACCTGATATGGTTAAGCTTGGCAAACTGCCATTCTGATTGTCTGATCTGTGGCCAAAGACCCATTAGTCTTGGCCTATAAAAAGAGACAAACAGGTAAGACAATGTGCTGCTACTGTTGCTTTTGCCTAACATGCTCTCTGCTTCTGGTGGTGATTCTGTCATTGCCTTCTGCCATTGTACCTGCCGTGCTCTGTTAAGCTATAAGCTAGCTCTGCTACATAGTAACAAGCCCTGCTGCTTTGGGTTTATCTACTTGGAAACCTGCTGTGCTTTAAGTTTGCCAGGGAATAGGCACCAAATGCCTTCACGCAATAGGCTTGCCTAGCCTGTGTGACATTGTGCCTAGCCTGCACATCCACAACACATCCTGTCTGCCTCTCTGCAAGTCTTCTGCTGAATCGGGAGCCAAGAGGAACCAGGATCAGGTGAGAGATCATCTGCTTCTCTGCCAGCATCCCCACTAAGAGCCTGGGAAAATCAGAAGCCTCAGTGGCTTAGAAGACACCACCAGAACTCCCTGCAAGTGTTTGGGCACTGTCTGGGAACCGTAGTTAGCCCCAGGAATCCAGAAAATAACTTTTGTGAGTAAATACTCAAGGCCCTTTAGCAAAACTCTGTAAAACTCTAAGTGAATGTAAGTGCTTTCTGCCTTAGCAGAAGGGAGCTTCCTGAGTCCATCTAGTGTGCAAATGGTATAATTGACAGCAAGAACCTCTTTCCAGTTCTAATGGTTTAATGCTTGTTGTGTTATTGCTAGTTATTTCTTAAGTGTTCCAGATACTCTGTTATCATATGTATACTGTTTTCATGACTGTTGCACAGAACCCATTATTATTAAAAATTACTAGGTGGGTGGTGAGACTCCTGAATATCAAAATTAATAAACAATACTAATTACAAAACAAATCCTATCTTGCATAATTAATACCCTCCATAACACTCACCAAACACTGAAGATGGCTTTCCCAGGGGTATGAGAGCACTGAGGGCATGGAAGAGAGGCAGAGTGATGTCAGTGTGCGGTATCCTCATGTTGGGTTTCTGTAGTGGGGAAGGGGCTAAAGGGTTGGTTCTTGTAAGAAGCTTCTTGGGCCACCCTTGGGACCTGCTTCTCAACTGTTGTCAAGGTTTGGTGTACTTGCTTCCTGCCCCAGTTTTTCTTACCCTGTGAAGTATATATACAAAAGTTTTTTTAGGTGTAGGAATAGGTAACTTCTGACTGACCCTGTGCCCTGGTGTCGTGGAAGATCCATGTCCTAGCTTGCCCAGGCATGACCCCATGGTCCCTTACCTCTGCTTGGGGGGAGAGGAAGCAGAGCACAGGGAGAAGACAAAAGGCCTGGAGACACCTGCTTCAAGGGTCCAAGAGTTGCCCGGGATTGTTCCTCCCAAATTAAAGGAAAGTAACCTCCTGCCTTCACCTAATATGGTCAGATTTGGCAAAGTGCCATTCTGATTGGTGAGTTTGTGTGGCCATTGACATTCAGGCAATCAATAAATACGCTTCTGCCACATGCCTTTGCTGCTTTCACTTTTACTTTTGCTTTGCCTGCTCTGCCCTGCCACATTATGCTCTGCTTTGCCTGCAATGACTTTCAAGACACCAGTAGAATTCCCTTTGAGTTTTGGGTATTGTCTGATACTATTTTGTGAGTAAATATTCAAAGCCTCTCTCTAGAAATTCTATAACTAGATTCTGTTGTGCCTTTCTGCTTTAATGGCAGACAGGAGCCTTTCAAGTCCCCTGGTGGGCAAGAGGTATAATTGAAACTAAGAACCTCTTTCCAGTTTTAATGTCTGCGTTTGCTACTTATTTCTTAAAGTGTTCTAGTTCTGCCGGTTCCCTCNCAGTCCAACCTATCACCCAGCCCTATCTAATGTCACTAAGTGCTCCATCCAGTCTTTTCTTGAACACCTCCAGGGACAGTGACTCCACCACCTCCCTGGGCAGCCCATTCCAATGCCAATCACTCTCTCTGTGTATAACTTCTAAATATCCAGCTTATACCTCCCTCAGCACAATTTGAGACTGTCCCCCCCTGTTCTGTTGCTGGTTGCCTGGAAGAAGAGACCAACCTTCACCTCCCTTTAGGTAGTTGTAGCCAGCAATGAGGTCACCCCTGAGCCTCCTCCTCTCCAGTATCCAACCTCTGCATTTTGAACATTATAAGTAAGTTTTCTGGCAAGATTTAATGTTAATAACCAGTTTTCATAGTTATTAACAGTCTTTGCCTGGGTATCAAAATTAATATAGATTATTGATTTTGCATAATTGATAACACCTGGTGTTTCCTGACATGAGTTTACCTCATGGCCACATTAATGTGGACTGCTGTGTGCTGGATGTGGACGTCTGATATAATGTGATAAACAGGCATCTTCTAAGTTGTCTGAGGCACTCCAGATTATTGCTGCTTATGAATGCTTTGTCCTCATTTATAAGAAAGATCCATTCTGCAGTGCAGGTCACACAGAGGAAACCAAAACCAGTCAGATCTTTCTCAAAGAGCAGAGGCAATCCTGAAATGCAGCAAAATCATAAAATCATAGAACTGTTGAGGTTGGAGGAGACTGGTGAGATTATCCAGTCCAACCATCACAGTCCCACGGCAACTGCTAAGCCACTATCCACTAAACCACATCTTAAGTATCACTCCATACGTCTTTTAAATGCCTCCAGGGATGGTGACACCACCACCCCCCTGGGCAGCCTGTCCCAATGCTTGATAACCTTTTCTGTGAAAAAAATGTTTCCTATTATCAAACCTGAATCTCCCCTGGCACATCTCAAGCCTGTTTCCTCTTGTCCTGTGTTTCAGCCCCATCCTATTGTGAAGAGCCTGCTTACCTCCAGTGCTGAGAGAAACCTCTCCATCCCACTAATGGCAGTCTCTTTTCCAAATGCTCTTTGACCCTTGCAGTCTGAAACCAGCCCCTTTCAAATACTGCTTTATTATGGGAGTGTGGCAGTAGATCTAATTAAAAATGCCATGACTGCCCCACCAGAGGTTTGAATGAGGTGTGAACTGTGTCAGGGCACACCCAGTCCACTGCCCCACCAGAGGTGTGAATGGGGCAGGAAACGGTCTTCCTCCCTCCCCACCTCTGTCACCAGAGGCTTAGTACAATAGGTGTGAAGTGCCTTCTCCCACCCTCCGTGGGCTTGAACAGGGAGGCAACAGATCACCTCAGTATATATATGGCAGCTGGACAGATTGCAGCAGGACTTGCTTGGACTTGCTTGGACTTGCAAGGACTTGCTTGGACTTGCTTAGACCTTCACTGGGACCTGCATGGACCTGCACTGGGACCTGAACATGGACCTGGAGACACGAACCTCGCACGGACTTTGAGACAGTCTCCCATCTGTAAGTAGGGCAAGTTTCATGCCCAAACCTTTCCATTTTTCTGATTTTTCCTGAATTACAAGAAAAGGCATCATTGTGAAGACTTTTCCCGACTGAATTAGACCCCAAACTTAAACTAATCTACACACAGATTTGTGGGTGGGGCTTTTGGAAATTGTAAAAGCTACATAATTTATAATTTCAGCCTCTTCAATAGCCCACAATCAATACACTCAGATAGTCAAGTAACAAGATACAAGGAGGAGAAAACTCCCAGAAGCAGTCATGCCAATGAGAAAGTGGCACAGGGCTTTTGAGTCACAGCTTTTTCAGTATTTGGCCCCCAGTGTTGTGATCTCAACCCAAACACTTAACCTCAGTGCCTCACTTCTCCCACCTGTAAAACGTGAAAAATATTTTCTGTAGGTGGAAGGAGATTCCAGATGGGAACCACAGCACAACTATTGCAAACAACAACAACAACAACAACCCCCCCCAAAAAAACAAAACAAAACAAGACTCCACAAAGTCCTTATTTCTTTATATGCTTAATTTGCAAATCAGTCTTAATACTTAACTTAAAAAAAAAAAAATATTCATTAAAATCTGGGGCCACAGATGACATGGAGGAAGTTTTGCAGAAGTGATTTGATGAACCCCTCTCTGGCTGCATCACAGGGGGCATTCACACAACCATCTGCCAGCCCATGACCTGCCGTGACTTGTTAACCTGCTGCCTTGATTATCCTTGTGCCACTGATCAGCAGTCCTGCTTGTTAGGGATGCTTTCCTGCCAGGCTTGTCACACTCTGGCTTCAGCTTTAGGTCTTGAGGGTTTGGAAGCTCAGATTGATGGTGGATGATGAGGTCTGGTTATGCAAAACTCCTGGAGGACATGGGTATCTCCCAGATGGAAAATAACAGCATAATGATGAGCTAACAGAGCCCTCTCATCTGCTCTTGGAGGCAGAAACAAAGCCATCAGGCAGTCCTGCTGGCTTGCAGCATCTCACTGGTGGGAGCAGCTCTGTTGAACAAGTTCACTCTAATGATCTGGCCACTGACTTCCTCTGCCCGAGAAACCCCAGGGTAAGAAAACATTTTCTGAACTCGAGGTTAAAAAACCCTGCTCTGTGACTTGGGAGGTAGACTGAGAGCCACTTGAACAGCCTGAGCAACGTGGCAGGCCAAAGTACAAACTCAGAGCTGTGCTTCTGCTTTATTTAATTCAGGGAGCTGGAGATGAGCTGGTATGAAGCCTAAGCACGCTGGGTTGTTAACCACAAGGATGCAGTGCTTGCCCTGCTCCTCTCTTCTTGCCCATCCTTTGCCAAGTAAATCCTGACAAGGATGTGCTGGCAGGGCTTTGGAAGGCTCATGTTTTTACAAACAACACACTGGAAAAGAAAGAGGTGCTAGGGCTTGTGATTTATGTAGTGGGCTGGTGTTTGGAACAGTTTTCCAGGCAGAAC
This sequence comes from Psilopogon haemacephalus, assembly GCA_013396835.1. Classification (NCBI taxonomy): domain Eukaryota; kingdom Metazoa; phylum Chordata; class Aves; order Piciformes; family Megalaimidae; genus Psilopogon; species Psilopogon haemacephalus. Next base: position 490,316 of record VWZI01015193.1, on the reverse strand, counting down.
CCAAGAATTGCTCTTAAAATATCCAAAATTGCAATAATTCATGTGATTCCCTTGCCCGGACTGCCACTGTTTCATCATTCTGTATTCAAGGGAGCTCCTCTTGCCCTGGAAATTTCCCCACAAATCATCACCACATAAAAATGACTGATGCAAGCCAGAAATGTCATGTTTTGACAAACACCAAGCTCAGTTGCTTCAAAGGGACATGTTAATGACCAGATAATTTTTGTAAAGCAGGTCACTCTCTGCAAAAGAGTCTCTGTCTCTGCTCTCAGCAGCAGCTCAACTTTCCCATGCCTTAAACCCACATCACTTCAGCTCAAGAAGGACAGGGAACTGCTTGAAAGTGTCCAGGGCAGAGCCACAAAAATGATCAAGGGAGTGAAACATCTTCCTTACGAGGAGAGATTGAGGGAGCTGGGGCTCTGTAGCTTGGAGAGGAGGAGACTGAGAGGTGACCTCATTCATGTTTAGAAAGACACAAGGGTGAGTGCCAGGAGGATGAAGCCAGGTTCTGCTTGGTGATGCCCAGTGACAGGACAAGGGGCAATGTGTGGAATTTGAGGCATCGGAAGTTCCATGGAAACATGAGGAGGAATTTTCTCCCTGTGAGGGTGCCAGAACACTGGACCAGGCTGCCCAGGGAGGTTGTGGAGCCTCCCTCTATGGAAATATTCCAGATCTGCCTGGATGTGTTCCTGTGTGATCTGGTCTAGGTGATCCTGCTCTGGCAGGAGGGTTGGACAGGATGATCTTTTGAGTTCCATTCCAACCCCTAACATTCTGTGATCCTGTGATTTCAGGTATCGGTGCTGTGTAATGTGAAGATGATAAGGCTTCTGCAGAAGAGGGGTTGGACAGGATGATCTTTTGAGTTCCCTTCCAGCCCCTAGCATTCTGTGATCCTATGATTTTGTGATCTCTCTGGAGGAGACCTGGAGATATTGGGAGGGTTAAATTGCAGCCCTGGACCTTCTGTAGCCTGCAGGTGTGGCACTGCCCCATCCATGCTGTGTTGTGGAGGGATGGTAGGGTGCTACAGATGGTATTTACCTGCCTGGGCTGCTGCATTGCATCGCTGCAATGGTGAATACACCATCTCAATACCCACATCAACCAGGCTAAAAATCCTTGGAGAAATGTGTGGCCTGCCCTAGGTGATCCTGCATTGACAGGGGGATTGGACCCAATGATCTCTAGAAGTCCCTTCCAACCCCTAATATTCTGTGATTCTGTGATTTCAGGTGATCCATGTAACACACTCTGCCAGGCAAAGGCTCTGGGGAGGACTTACCAGGCTGGAGCTCTTCCATCTAAGGGGATGAACCAGTTGAAGGCACATCACTTGTGTCCTCCATCTGTCCATTTCTCCCATCCCTGTAGAAGCCCCATTCTTTGATTTTAGTGCTTTCCAGTGATACGAGAGCTGTGGCCTGAGGTTCAGGCTTTAGTTGCTGTCTATGAGGGATGCAGAAGAGGACACATTTTTCTGTGCTCCCATCTTCCAAGCAGTCTCCTGAAAGATAAGCCAGCAGCCTCTGGCTGTGGCCCCTGTTGAACACATGGTGTGATAAGTCCACTCTGGCCTATTGAACTGGCATGGCAGAGGAGCTCTCCTGAAAGCACTTGATCTACTGCCCATAATATTTTGATTAAAACATTGGGCTTATCTGGCATGACCACATGAGATAGAGGCAATCCTGGTATGCTGACAACTTAAAATGATGCTGTTTCCTTGGTTACCCTCAGGGATTAGTCCTTGGTCCAACGCACTTCAGTACAGTTACCAATGATTTAAAGCAGGGTTTTTGCCGCTGCAGGTGGCATGATGAGTGATGGGCAGTGGGTACCAGCAAGGGCAGGCTGCTGTCACAGGGTGATCCCCTGGCTAAGCATAGCCCGAGAAGAGGCATGTGAGTAACAAACTGCCTGAGGCAGACCAATGCAGAGACTGCAAATCAGACCCACAGGCTCAGGGGAGGAGGTCCAGGCCAATATCTAATTGGCTCAGGAGGCATTTTCTAGGGCAAGAAAGAAGGCTGTAGTGAGGTTGGGTGTTGGTCTCTACTCCCAAGAGATAGGATGAGAGGAAATGGTACCAAGTTGCATCAGAGAAGTTTTAGATTGGACATCAGGAAAAATTTATTTACTGAAAGAGTAGAATCATAGAATCATAGAATGGTTTAGGTTGGAAGAGACCTCAAAGATCATCCAGTTCCAACCCCCCCCGTGCCATTGGCAGGGAGACCTCCCACTAGATCAGGTCGCTCAAGATCTCATCCAGCCTGGCCTTGAACACATCCAGGGAGGGAGCAGACACAACCTCCCTGGGCAACCTGTTCCAGTGCCTCACCACCCTCACTGTGAAGAATTTCTTCCTAACATCCCGTTCAAATCTCCCCTCTGCCAATTTGAACCCATTCCCCCTCGTCCTGTCATTACAAGACCTTGTGAACAGTCCCTCTCCAGCCAGATAGTGAGGCATTGGAACAGGTTGCCCAGGGAGGTGGTGTAATCACCATCCCTGGAGGTGTTAAAAAAATGTGTAGACACAGCACATGGGACATGGTTTAGTGGGCATGGTGATGTTAGGTTGATAGTTGGACTTCATGATCCTAGATGTCTTTTGCAATCTTAATAATTCTTTTACATCATTCTAAGAAAGGAGGGACAAACATCACCTTTGGAGATAAAAATCCTCTGTGAGCATGGAAATAAGGGACACTCTCTTGCTGAAAGGAAGTTGGCCAAATACTTCAGGAGGTGGATAAATTAAAACCATCCAGCAGCTGGGAAATAGACTTTGTGTTGTGAGGCTGAAGAAATTTATTCTGCTCAGGGTAGCAAAGGGTCAGCAGAGAAGGGCTGTGGCTGGTGTCAGGGGTCTGACATTTGTTGTCTTGGGACAGCTGGGGAAGCTGCATAAGGTCTGGTGGCTGGAAGTTGATTGCTGAGAAGGTTGGCCCTGAAACAAGGCACACATTCCTGATAGAGACAAGAATATCCCACTAGGAACGGACAAAAAATTGTGGAAACCTTACGGAAATGTCACACACACTAATTTCCACCAACAGTTGGACTCCTCTGACTTAGCTTTGGACACGTGTACAGAGCAGTGTGAACTGGTTCCTCTCTCTGTGTTTAGTGCCAAAGGAGAAAGAAAGATGTGCCCTGCCACAGACATCTATCTTCAGAGGAGGGGAAATTACACCCAGCTTGACTACTTTTTGTTCTGAAAGAACCAGTTTCATTGGGTTTGGGACTGCAGAATAAGTCCAGATGGCCATGGAGGGAATCACTGCTCCTCACCCAGTAACTGCCACCCAGTTCTATGCTTCACCTTCCCATTAGGTTGTCCCCAGCGACTATGTGAGAACATTGTCCTCAACAGACATCTACCCCTGTTTTCCAAAGTTATTGTTGATCTTTTCATGAAGCATCACAACAAAGCAGCCATCAGAGATGGACACAGCAGTACCAGGGATCACACAAGAGTTTTCTGGGTCACTGTGCCAAGTGCTCCCAGTTTTTCTTCTTCCTTTGGATGAAGAAGAGTCAGATACACACATCTGTGCTGGGTGTACCACAAATTCTATGGACATCTTGATTTTTTTTTTACATTTTGTAGGGGAAGGATTGTGTGTGTGTGTGTGTGTTTGTGTGTGTGTGTGTGTGTTCAGTTTTGGGCACCTCAGTACAAGAGGGATGTGGTGGTGCTGGAGCTAGTGCAGCAATGAAGATGGGGAAGGGCCTGGAGAATAAATCTGATGAAGAGTGACTGAAGGAGCTGAGGATGGTTCGTTTGAAAAAGAGAAGGCTGAGAGGAGACCTTGTTGCTGTCTACAGCTACCTGAAAGAATGTTGTGGAGAGGTTGGTGCTGGTCTCTTCTCGCAGGTAATTAGTGATAGAAGAAGAGGGAATGGACTCAAGCTGTGACTGGGTAACTTTAGACTAGGTATCAGGAAAAATGTTTCCCCAGCAAGAGTGGTCAGGCATTGGAATGGGCTGCCCAGGGAGGAGGTTGGAGTCATCAACCCTGGATGTGTTGTTTAAAGGTCATTTGGATGTGGTGTCTGGGGATATGGCTTAGGGTGAACCTTGTAGAGTAGGGTTATAGGTTGGACTTGGTGATCCTCAGGGTCTTTTCCAACCGGAATGATTCTGTGACTCTGTGATTTTCCTTGTGAACAATGCAGTTTCCCCCTTTTCGCTCAGCTTTCTGCAGGATGGGGGCTTCCCCAGTGCCTCAGGGATGCTCAGAATCCCTGGTATTACCTCTTGGATCAGCAAAGCCCTGGATGCACCTCTGATCCTGCACCTTGTGTACAGTTGGAGGATGCTCTTGAAGATGCAGATTCAAGGAGTGGGACAATTTGATCAAGTTCTGCACCAAGTTAATCTCCCAGGTAAGGATGAAGCAGCAGAGGTGAAGAAATGAATCATTTTGCAGGATCACAGGATGTTAGGGATTGGAAGGGATCTCCAGACATCATTGAGTCCAACCCCCTACAAACACCAGAGCAGGACCACAGAATATAGTGCAGGTCATGCAGGAATGCATCCAGATGGGTCTTGAAAGTCTCCAGAGAAGGAGACTCCAAAACCTCTCTGGGGAGCCTGTTCCAGTGCTCTATGACCCTTACAGTAAAGTTCTTCCTCATGTAGAGGTGGATATTCCTGTGCTGCAATTTATACCAATTAGCCTTTGTTCTATCACAAGGCACAACTGAGAAGGTTGTCCCCTCCCTCTTGACCCTCAGCCCTCAGATATTTATGTACATTGATTAGATCTGCTCTGAGTCTTCTCTTCATCACACCAAAACCCCCAGATCCCTCAGCCCCTCCTCACAGGGCAGTGCTCCAGCCCCTTCATCATCTTCGTACCCCTCCATTGGACTCCCTCAAGCAGATCCCTGTCCCTCCTGAACTGGGGAGCCCAGAACTGAAGGCAATATTGCAGGTGAGGTCTCAGCAGGGCAGAGTAGAGGGGGAGGAGAACCTCCCTTAATCTGCTGGCCGTACTCCTCTTAATGCCCCCCAGGGGAAAAAAAAAAAAAAACAACAAACCACACTCTTTAAACACAAAATATTCTTTTATTTGTCACCGAAGGCTACACACAGTCACTTCTGTCTGTTTGCTGCTTTTTTTTTTTT
>VWZI01015193.1:462125-485131 GCA_013396835.1 Psilopogon haemacephalus | reverse complement strand
TTCTTTTCTTTCCCTAGAAGGTATCTACATCTGCACTTATTTACAGCCTGGTTGTATTTACACAGTCAAGAGTACAATATTAGAAACACAAAGTGTCGAGAAAAAAAAATTTCTCAAAAAATTAGTTCCAGACTTCAGGAGAATTATTACACAGGGTAATGACAAGAGTCTTCAGTGCTGGGCTTACAGATGCAGCTTTGATACAAAGTCCTCTTCTGGGCTGGAGCTGCATTAGAAACCCTCANGGGGAAAAAAATAATAAAACATATATATATATGTATATATATCTTTAGTTACTTTTCACTCATGGTTTGCTATCCTCCCCTGGCCCAGAAAGTGTTGACCTCTGGGGTGGGAGTTAGCAGTTCAGCCATGTAACACTTTGTCAGGAACATGAAATTTTAAGGTAATTAAAGGAAAACAAGGAAAAGACACAAAAGGTTTCCCTCGGGTGGCCCAGGTTGTTTTTAGTTTGGGTAGGAGAAGATGGAAAAGCACCATGGGAAATAGGACATGCAGTGGCCTTTCACCCAGGAGCAAGATGGGAGGTCTAGGCCAGGGCACTTACACATCCCCAGGGTGTCTGTTTAAAGTTGCTCGACAGTCGCACATAATTTTATTTAAATATACCCTAGAGATGAAAAAATAAAATCACAAAAACAAATAACACAAAAAAAAGGTATTTTTTTTGTTTGTCTGTTTGATACAAAACTCATGAAAATCCTTCTGCATAACAGGGGGCAGGGGGGGGACAACTCAAATATCTATTTAGTGACCATAATAAAAGGAGTGATTATAATAAAAATTGACGCTAGAAAACTCACTGTCCTATGGAGGACTTGGAATAACAGGAGCACAAACACCCCCAGGCCATCTTTATTGTGGGGTGGAGGATGCTGCTGGCCAAATGGGAGCCAGGTTTTATTCCCCGCCCAACCCCAGCCTCCATGCAGCATCCATACTTCGCTCCAGAAAACGGTTCAATGGCCATGGTGGTGGCAAGTCAACAATTGGACTTGGTGATGTTAGAGGTCTTTCCCACCCAAAATGATTTCTGTGATTCTACGACTCTCCATTTGGGCAGTGCCACCAGAGCTGGGAGATAAAGTGACTAAGANCAGGGATGCTGAGAGCTTTGAAGAGTCTTTTTTTCCTTTTTTTTTTTTTTTTTTTTTTTTTTTTTTTTTTTTTTTGGCTCCATTATTAGCATGTTAGGTGCTTTGTTTCTCCTCCACATTTAAAAAAAGCAGCCATAGGGCTAACCAAGATCCCCGGCCCTGGTTTCAATTACGTGGAGAGAGAACCAGAGCAGACTGCTGTGCCGTAAATACGAGGGAGGCCCTCTCTGTATGTCGTAAAATCCAAGTCTAAAATTTCACGTTAAAAGCCTTGTCTTTGCATAATGGATTGCACGGCCATCTATCACGGTGACACTTATAAGTCACAGCTGAGAAAGTACTTTATTAGATATATATTTAAAAAAAAAAAACAAAAACAAAACCAAAAAAACAACACTTTTCATTTATTCTGGTAGAACAGACCGAGCAGGATCTCAATCCTATCCCTAGGCTCAATAAAGCGACTACAGATAGATTACAGAAGTCCCTCACTGTTTCTAAGTTACAGGCAAACGGTGTCCTAGGGACTGCTCCCAATCATCTGTGCCTTTTAAATCCAAACCAAGCATCAGGGCTCTTAACGACCTTTGTCTCATCAGCTCTCACCTGGTGTTGTTCAGAGCTGTTGGCCCATTTTCATCGTGGCTCTGATCAATAGCTGTGATGACAAAGATACGATGAGCCGCGTGATTCCCTCCGGTCACTGCTGCTTAATGTTTTTTCCAAGCTCCAATTTCAGTTTAAAAGGGATTTAAAAAAAAAAAAAAAAGGAGGAAAAAAAAATTAAAAAAGTAGAAATGAAGAGCTTGGAGGAAATAAACATCGTGACATTTCTCACGATGCCAAATTAGTGTTGCTCCTCTCCCCCTGGGCTTGGCGCACAGGATGTTTTTCAGCTGCAGAGTTCCCTCATGGCACTGGCTCGTGTCTGGGTACCACAGCAGATTGGTTTCATTGCTGTTATTCCTCACCCACCACTCACACCAGGAACAGCAGCCACTGCTCCAGACTGCTGGATTTTCTCTTCTTGAGCTGTGAGCCTTGGCCAACAATCCTTCTCACCACTCTTAGGGCTAGAGAAAACCCCAGGAGTCCCAAGTCATTTAATCTCGGGCTTTGCATTTTGAAGGGAAAGCCTTTGTGGTGGTGGAGGAGCAAGTCTTCTTTTTTTGGGGAGTGAAGAACATAATAACTTCTTAAAGTCAAGCCATAAAGGCACATGAGGCCATAGTGGCATTTTCCCTTGGTGATGGTCTGGCATGCAACTGGCCTTTGAAAGCGCATCTGGAGCAATGGGATCTTGATGTTAGTACTGTGAGATTTGCACCTAGGCCCTCCCAGTGTGGGAGAAGTGAAAATCTGCTACCTCACTGGCCACAATCAGAGGGCCTGGCCTCACGGGGAGGCAAATTGAGCAATGCAAGGGTTGGGAAGGGGGATATGGGGCCATCAGCTGAGAGGAAATGCTTGTGAATAGTTGAGTGCAGTCCCTTGAGGAGGACACAGATCTTTGGGGTCACAGCCCATTGCCACAACTTCCAGGGGCACACACTTGACATCCTGTAGAAGAAGCATTTTTCACTAATGAAGGGAGAAATTTAAGGTTTCAGGACTGAAAATACTCATTTTTTGGTTTTCCATCTACATAAAGTAGAAAGCCTCCAGAGCTGCTGAAGATTCAATAATGCAGCAGCTGTCTTTGGCCAGGTTTGTCCCCAGCAGCAGCCAGCCACCCATTTGAATGTTTTGGGCTTTGATAAAGAGAAGAGCAACACATACATATATATACTTGTACATATATATATATATTTTTTTTTTTCCCCTTTTTTGACACAATGTCCATATTTCCCGTGCCAGATGCAGGTCTAAGAGTCCCCTGGCAGGCAGATGGGTGTAGTCATACCTCACCACTGCTGGTGGATGCTGACAAATGCAAGCTGAGCTGCCTTCACCATGGCACAGGGTGGGATGGCTCCCGGGTCTGGGTGTGCCGTACATGTGCAGTGGGACTGTAAGACTCTTGAAAACCAGATGAACTCCTCAAAGTCATTAGCTCATGTAATAACCTGAAGAGTCTGTGTAAGGCTGTAGAGGTGCCATCTCAGGCTGGCAGGGTTCCAGTAGGAATATTTCACACTTGAAGTTCTTTCCTTGGCTGCGTGGAAAGGTGGGGCCCATTTAATCTTGCACCGCTCCTCTTAGCATTGTAACACGTGGATGGGGATGGATACAGAAGCATCAACTCTCTTCAGAGCTGCTTGGAAAGGAGCAGTGCCAATGGGATGCACATCAAGCTCTCTCAGCACTGCAGGTCTTTGCTGGGGGTTGTTATGCCTTTCTGACTTAGCTCCCACAAGTCTTTTATTTTTGTGCTCTATGCACACTGTTTTAGATGCTCAGAGTTGAGGTTCTGGTAGGGATTTGTCCATGGTGTGACTAGGGGAGAGGGAAGCAGAACACTGGGTAGCTCTGGGAAGAAGGTGCTTCCTCCTTCAAGTACGTGGCAACTGCTTGTTTGGTTAACACTATCCTAATCCTCATTAGTCCATCCTTAGGGCAATTGAACCTTGCCAAAAAGTTTGATACCAGCAACATAGGTGGTAATACCCTGGCCTTTAAACCATCCCCAGCAGGCAGCTGCCCAAAGCAACTGCTCCCTTGCCAAAGCCTAGTGCTGGTCCAGCCAATATATCTTTTCCCAGCCAACCATGCTAGAGCTGGATACCTTTTCTATCCTGGCTGCCTGTGACTCACTGAAGACAAAAATAATAAAGATTGAATGCTGCAAAGGGTGATTCAAAGCACATCACAGGGGATGCAGCACTAGTACTGTCACCCTTGCTGCAAGCAGGGGAGACCACCAGAAAATCGGGCCCATACTGGTGGGTGGCCCAAACGTGGGTCAGCCCTGGGGCTCTGCAGCTGCCAAACTCTGGTCATGCAGCAGTATTAGGGATTGGGAACCAGAGGTGGAACAGTCTGTTGGGGGAATTTCCATCCCATCACCTTCCTCCTGGCAAGCACCCGGGAACAGACAGTCAAGGCAGACGGAGCTGGCAGCCGGCATCGATGGGGAAACCACAATACCATTGGGGCTGCCAACATTTCACTGCTTGAGGACTGCATGCCCAACATGCCCCTGCTTTATCCTGGGGGCTGGGACCTGCAGAGAAGTATCAGGCTGTATTGGAGGGTGCCAGTGGTGCTGGCATGAGTGCAGAAGAGCACGGGACACAGGTGCATTTTAGGGCTCAGAGTAGGGAATCAGTCTTAGCACGGATTTGCACATCTCCAGTTATCTCTTTGCAGAACCAGGAAGCAAAGAACACAGAGGATGGAAAAAAAATGAATCAGGACTGAGGTTCGCAGAGAGACATGGTGAGAGCTCCTAGAGTCAGGATACATGGAGGTGTCAGTGTGATAGAGACATCTACTTGGGACCAGGGCTGGCCATCTCCAGCCGGAGCTCCAGCAAGAGGTGGGGTGACAGGTCTGCCTGCAGGAATGGCCCTTGCTAGTACAGGGGCTGGTTCAGGCAGGGAAGAGGATGTCAATCTCATCGCCTTGTTCCCTTGAATTTCAAGGACTCTTGCAAATACCAGAGCACAGAGGTTATGCGAATACAAATTACATTAGCATGCCGAGTAACTTTGTCAGCAGTTTCTTATTAAAGCACTTGGTCCCCTCTGTAGTGGGCATTTCCACTCAACCTCCCCCTTCTTCGCCACTAACAGTCAACTGGGCTCTCCATTTAATTCGAGCTCATGTAAGGAACAGTGAGAGGGTTGATTCCAATATTCTCCTCCTTGTCCCACCACGCACAAGCTGTTGCTACTTATTAAACAGTTTAAAATCCCTGCTGCCAAAGTCCCCGGGAGACATTTATCTGCCATCGTCATAAACGACTTGCCAGCATGCTACTCAAAACTGCATTTCCCAGCCAATAAATACAAGCTCCAGAAATTAGGAAAAGCAGGGCTTGGCTCGCTCTAATTTTCAGTGGTATGTCACTGGGATACTATAACTACTTTTAAATTCAAATCAGCTTCCTAAAAATTAAACTGGTTTTTATCAGATACAGCACAGTGGACTGTTAAACACATAGCCTCGTGTACTGAAACACTATACATTTAATGAAGTTATGCCATTAGCAAATGTACAACATGGGTGCATCAAATCCACCTATAGAACAGCTCTACGTACGAGAGAGAGAGAGAGGATTTATTTTAGCTTTTCTCAATAGAGCAGGAGTCCCTTTCTTTGCTTTTGCTAGTTGTTTGTTTGATTATATTTTTTTTTTTTAACTAAAACCAGGAGTTGCGCACACACAATTAAAAAAAGAAAAACAAACCCAAAAGTATCTACTCTTGTAATGAAAAAAGACTGAGTTTTTTTTCTTTTTTTATTCCAGTTCGGGAAGGAAGAGAATCATCTTGCAAGTTAATAATAATCNACCCCAACCCAAAACACCCCACTTTATGTCCCAAGTGAAACGTGAAAACTACTTGTAAGGTCTCTTTTGAGGCACATGATTCGGACGGTTGCTTTCGGAGTATGGGAATCGGCGTCGTTTTTTCCATCTCCTTTCTTCCCGGGATGAGCTCTCCAGCGTGCCGTGGGCTCCCCGTGCTTTGGGTGGAAGGCTAATATCTGTCCCTGCCCCAAATCAGAAAGGGTTAGGATGGCACAAGTTAGCACAGACACCCATTTCGCACTTCACACCTCAGGACGTGTACGTACGTTGACGGCTCCCCACTTCAAATTCCTCACAAAGGGTGTGTGTGGTGGGGGTGGGGATTAAAAAAAACCAAAAAACCGACAGCAAGAACAACAACAACAACAACAAAATAAAAAAAAGGACAAGAGACAGTAAATTTCACTGTGATCACACTAGGGCAAAATATACCTTCTGCTCGTTGCAAAAAAACAACCAACCAAACCGATCGTGTGAAGGTCAAATTAAAGAGGGAAAAAACCAAAACAAAACCAAAAAGTATGTTGCATGAGTTACAGTGCAACCGTATATTATTCTTTCTCCTTCTATTTTCCTCCCTCCCCCCGCCTTGTTCAGTTTAGAAAAAGGATTGAGTACAACACAGTCAGGTAAGTGGCCACAAAAGAGTAGCTGTCTTTGGCAAGAAGTCACCGCATCGACCCTCTCTGTCACCTTCTGCCCATTTCGCTCTGTCTCATGAAGTGGATGTTGTTGGCGCTGTCTGAGAGTTCGGGGTACTGCTCCACTGAGATCACAAAGTAGCCGTCGTAGCCCTGTACCCGGCCCGTGTTTAACACTTGCTGCTTCTCCCCTTCTGTCCAGGAGCGAATACCCTCCTCCCCATCCCGCAGTCTCTGCTGTTCCCGGGACCAGGCTTGGGCGACGGCGCGCTGCCGGGCCAGCTCCAGGACGCGGGCCTTCTCCTCGTCCAGGGTGGTCCCGTAGCGAGTGTTCAGACACAGCGCGCCGTACTGCAGCTGGATGTCCGTGTAACGTCTAGTCCTTCCGCTCAGCACTGTGTTGATCTGGGACACCGTCACGTTCACTCCGTTCTCCAGGGTCCGCCGCCCACCGCTGAGGCCCAGGATGGAGAGGTCACCCTCCGACGGCCCTTGCTTAATGAAATAGTGCGTGTCCACCCCGTCGATGGTGAAGTGCAGGTTCTCAAGGTAGTGGGCGTTGTTCAGGATGGCTGCGATCCTCCGCCCGTCCTCGTTGGCCACGCTGATGATGTCGGTGGCCACGCGCCCATCCTTCATGGCAAACTTGACGCCTTTGCCGAAGATAGAGCCTCCAGAGGCAAAGTTCTTGTTCTTCATGTGCCGGCACCCGGCGATGCTGGAGCTGTAGATCCTCTCAAAGCGCTCCAGGGTGACAAAGGCCTTCAGCTGCTTCTGCACTTCACATTGGACCCCCAAGATTGACTGAGTGGAGAGAGAAAGAAGAGAGTGACACATTAGAAGGAGAAGCCTGTAATGACAGGATGAGGAGTAATGGGTTTTAACTGGAAGAGGGGAGATTTAGACTGGATGTTAGGAGGAAGTTCTTTACAGTGAGGGTGCTGAGACACTGGCACAGGTTGCCTAGGGAGATTGTGGCTTCTCCCTCCTGGATATGTTCAAGGCCATGCTGGATGAAGCCTTGAGAGACCTGTTCTAGTAGGAGGTGTCACTGCTTACAGTGGGGGAGTTGGAACTAGATGACCTTTGAGTTCACTTCCAACCTAAACCCTGCTATGATTTCATGATTCTATGATAAGCCTAAGGACCCAAAGGCGTTATTACCACGCCAGAGACCAGCAGAGCATCCTGGAAACACCTAAAGAGGAGCTCCAGTTTCTTTTTTTTTTTTAATCCCTATCACTTTTCAGATATTTAACTCTTCTTAATGACAGACACGTTGGCAGATTGTTCCCCCTGATACTCATTGTTTCAGTAAACCACACCATATTTAATCTCACAGACTGAAGGATGTAGAGATAGAAAAAGGATTTTTTTTTTTCTTTGCCTCACTGGTTTGAAAGTCTAGTTTGGACATGCAATTATTTTGTGCCTCAGTGTTTCTCATCTGTGCATAAGAAATCACTCATCCTGCAGCCATGGTACTTTATAAAATGCTTTCAGATCTTCTGTAGAAAAGCAGGGATGTTATTTGTAAAAGTTCTCCCTGGTTTAACTTCACTTTGTAGCTCCTTGTGCTGCCTTCAAAAGCCCTGCATCACATGTATGGCCCTCAAAATGCCCATAACCCCTCTACATCCCATTTCATCTTGGCCAAAGCAGGTAGCCCAAAACTCACAGAATGCCCTAAATCCAACTCCTGCAAACCCTCTAAAATGTGCCAGGCTCCCTCAGCTAAGTCCAACAACACCTGATGCTTAAGTTTTGGCTTACACTGGCAGCAAAACTGCTGAGAGACAACAGCTTGGATCATTTTGCAGTCAGGTACAATACAAAGTCACTTTTGCTCTTAACACATAGTAGAGCAAGCACGCAGCAAGTCAGCAGCTCATCATTACTGCAAAATGTCTTTGGAAATGCTCTCATCAATCCATGGCAGTGTAGGCTTCTCACAGGCCCCTGTTCACGAACAATTATTTGCTCAAACTTCACAAAAGCAAGAAGATGCTCTGACAAAACTCTCCTGGCACTGCCAATGGCTCAGTTCAATAATGTAATGACATCCAGGATTAAAAATAGGCTACATAGAAAAGTTTGCTGCACTCCAATTATTTCGAGGGAATTTACCATCCATGAAGGATATTGCCTTAAACCATCCACAAGCTAAAGGCCTGGCTGAGAGAAGACAATTCTTCCAGAGAAAAGAAAGCTCCAGGGAGGTTTTATTGTGGCCTTTTAATAATTCAAAGGTGGGGGCTATAAGAAAGTCGGGGACAATCCTTTCAGCAGGGTCTGTCGTGACAGGACAAGGGGGATGGGGGGATGGTTATAAACCAAAAGAGGAGAGATTTAGACTTGATATAAGGAAGAAGTTTTTTTACAATGAAGGTATTGAAACACTGGCACAGGTTGCCCAGAGAGAGGCAAAGATTCCAGGTTGGGTTGGATTGGGCTCTGAGCAACCTGATTTAGTTGAAGATGTCCCTGCTGACTGGGGCTTCTTGTACTATACGTCCTTTAAAGGTCTCTTGCAACCCAAAGCATTCTATCATGGGCAACGAAGCTGGTGAAGAGTCTAGAGAACAAGACTTATGAGAAGTGGTTGAGGGAACTGGGGTTACTTAGTATGGAGAGAGGAGACTGAGGAGAGAACTAATTGCTCTCTAGAACTCCCTGAAAGAATTTGTAAGGAGGTGAGGATTGGTCTTTTTTCCCTAGTAAGAGCTGATAGAACAAGAGGAAATGGCCTGAAACTGTGCAAGGTATGTTTAGGCTGGATATTACAATTTTTTTCTTTACTGCCTTAGAACAATATGTCCAGGCAGGTGGTGGAGTCATCATCACTGGAGGTGGTCAAGAAATGTGTGGATGTGACTCTTCAGGACATGGTTTAATGGCCATGGTGGTGTTAGCTTGATGGTTGAACTCAATGCTCTTAGAGGTCTTTCCCAACCGAAACAATTCTACAATTCTATGAATTCAAACAATGCAGAAATTTCAGTATGGACCTCTCAACTAAGACCTGTAACGTGGTGAGGGAAGGGAACTAAATCTCCATTTCCATGGCAGCATTTCCAGAGAGGAGTCTCAAGGCATTAAAGAAAAAAAAGGATTTAGCATTGCAGCTCACGCAGATATTACAAGCAGCGTTGACCTATGAAGGAGAAAACTATAAGGGAACAGAGGCACACAGGTTCAAGAGCGTGTTTTGGGCTGTAAAGCATTAAAGTATCCAAGACTGACTTTTATTCCGAGTGCCACGCAGGCTGGCATAGCTTCTCCTTTCCCCCTTTTGATTAACAGCATAGGAGCTGGAGTCACCTATGAAAGAGGAGCTCTTTGTGGTTGTCCCTGTAATGCCTGTGGGGGACCCTGCACACTGCCTAGAGAGCAATATAATTAACTGACTGACAGGGAGCCAAACCCAGCTCCCCTGCCAGCTGCACAAATGCTCTAATTATGCAAGAAATGGACGTAATTAATGTAGATGTCACCGATGATGGACGTGGAGCAATTAGGTTTCTAGGCTCCGTGAGACACCTACTGTTCTAAGTAAGTGTACACTGCACAGCCTTAGTTAGCAGCTTCCACTTCAGAGAAGTTTAAATGGGGAGGCTTTCTTCTCAGGCACATCTCATATGGGTTGACTCCAGGTGGTCCCACCACCAAGAGCCTCATTGCTCTTCCACCTTGCCTCAGTAAATTTTTGCAAGTGATGAAGAAAGACATCTCTCATTACTCATGCTGAATCACCATCATGGTCTGAGCTCCTTCACTCAAGGATGCAAATCAGGTCTTCTGCACTACACTGCAATGTCCTGTCATGATTTATATATCACCATCTACATATACATCACCATGTTTGCCAGCAGTTGAGCGGTAAGTGCTCTCTGGAATTAACTGCACCATCTACTGATCATCACCTAGGGGAAGGGAGCTCTGGGAGGTCAGACAGCATTGGGCATGTAAGAATTATTCCTATCAGAAACCATCCCCATTCTCCTTCTATTTAGTCATCATCACCTTGCTGTAGACCAGCTGCAGTGCCTTGGCAATGCTGAGCAAATTATTAGGTATAGATCCCCTGTGCCTGGTCCTGGTGCCTCTAAACTGGGCTGCCCCAACAGACTGGGGGGGTCTGGACATTACTCTCTTGTCTTTTCTTTCAATCTCAAATGAAAAGTGAGTTTGCAACAGGCTCACAGGATGTCAGAGGTTGGAAGGGACCTCTGGACATCATTGAGTCCAACCCTCCTGCCAGAGCAGGACCATTGAATCTAGTGAACGTTCCACAGGAATCAGAATCATAGAATGGTTTAGGTTGGAAGTAACCTCAAAGATCATCCAGTTCCACCCCGCCCTGTGCCATAGGCTGGGACACCTCCCACTAGAACAGGTTGGTCAAGGCCTTGTCCAACCTGGCCTTCAACACCTCCAGGGAGGGAGCAGCCACAACCTCCCTGGGCAACCCATTCCAGTGTCTCACCACCCTCACTGTAAAAAACTTCCTCCTAATATCCCATTTAAATCTCCCCTCCACCAGTTTAAACCCATTACCCCTCTTGTGAATAGGCCCTCCCCAGCCCTCCTGTAAGCCCCCTTCAGATATTGGAAGGCTATTAAAAGGTCTCCTCAAAGCCTTCTCTTCTCCAGGCTGAAGACATCCAGACAGGGCTTGGAAGTCTCCAAAGAAGGAGATTCCACAACCTTTCTGGGGAGCCTGTCCCAGTGCTCTGTGACCCTTACAGTAAAGAGGTTCTTCCTCCTGTTGAGGTGGAACTCCCTGTGCTGTAGTGAACATCCATAAGCTCTGAAAACTTGCTGATGGTGCAAGTTTTCACTGTGATATGACAATCTCATGTGGTTTGGACAAGTGGGACATAGGGTTTGTGTCCATATGTTTATATTGCTAAATATAAAATAATTATTTTATAGCCAATAAAATTTTATAAAAACTGGAAAAGTAAATACTGCTAAGGAGAGTGAGATGTTATACTGCACCTCTTGTCATTCACACTGGATTGTTTTTGTTTTAACTCCTGGTTTGGTTTTGGACTCCTCCAACTGCTTTTTCTGAGGCACATTTCCTAACTCTGATAACTCTCCTACCTCTGATAACTCCTCTAACTTCCACCACCCATTCGGGCCAGGGATTGGTCTTAGGCTCCTTTGAATTAGTTGTAGAGACAGATTTAAAAATTATATTAAGGAGTCTTGTGAGGACAGCAGTCATACAACAAAGTTTGGTGGTTGGATGGTGTCCCTGGGTGTGCCATTCATTCAGCTCAAGTTCCAAACCCCAGGAGCACAGATCTTCTGCCCTGAGGTAACTTTCAGTTTTCTATTTTATGGTCAAATTCTCCAGAGCTTTGAATTTCAGAGCAGTAATATCCCAGTCTGATTTTTACAGTCTTTGGTTTGGTGTGGTGGTCTTTTTTTTGGTGAAATTTATGGCCCAGTGCTGGACCTTTCCTTGGTCTAGCAGCATACTGCCTTTGTGAAGGTTATATGAAGCCTTGTGATATTATATGAAGCTGTGGAAATCTACAGCCCCATTCTTCATCTGGATGCAATTTAGAATTCAAATAAGCAGCACCCACCCTGCTGCTGACAGGACTTGGGAGTTTTAAGGGATGATACCACGATCCAGAAGCAATGGCACTATCATTTCCTGCCTAAGGACACTCACACAGGACATGGGGCCAAATGCCTTGGTCTCCACCCAGGACGTGTCCTCCTCTATAGTGGGAAGACATTTCTCATGTTGCACTGGGACTGTCAATTGGCACTGGTGTCTGACAGCTAATAAAGAGATAAAAGGCCTGACCAAAGCCATGGAATTAAGAATCTCTTGACCTCCAGCTTCGAGACACTGCAGATTTGTGAAATTGAGGGCTCAAACCACCTTCCTGGCAAAATATCTGAGCTGTCCCTTGTCAACATGTGTCCCAGCCTTCTATGCACCTGCCTCTCATAGACATCGACTGCAAGACTGTTTCAGTTGCCATACATGGATGTCTACTCCATTCTGAGATGCTTCAGAATGCATTCAGCACCTGCACTGGGCGGTGAGAAACTGAAAAAGATCTGGGAGATTCCATTTATCCTTCCACAGTAGCATCTAGAGGCTACTTTACTTACTTAGCCCTTATATGGACAGCTGAATCAAACCTCTATTTTGTGCAGCCAAAGGACCCTACAATGTTTTCAGGTTGGTCTAAAATTAATGCCTAGCACATGGGCAGCCCTTTAAGTGAGGTCCACAGCCTGTATGAACTAGCTGTTGATAGACTACAGCAGGCACACACATCTAGCATGCATGGAGACCACTACATGTAGCAGCCTGGAGAAGAGGAGGCTCAGGCGAGATTTATTGCTCTCTGCAACTACCTGAAAGGAGGCTGTAGCCAGGTGGGGGTTGGTCTCTTCTCCCAGGCATCCAGTGACAGAAAAGGACACAGTCTCATGCTGTTCCAGGGCAGGTTTACGCTGGATGTTAGGAAGAAGTTCTTCACAGAAAGAGTGATTGGCATTGGAATGGGCTGCCCAGGGAGGTGGTGGAGTCACCATCCCTGGAGGTGTTTAAAGGAAGGCTGGGTAAGGCACTTAGTGCCATGGTTTAGTTAATTAGAAGGGTTAGGTGATAGGTTAGACTTGATGATCTCAGAGTTTTTTTTCCAAACTGGTTAATTCTGTGATTCTGTGTCTTAGTTTTGAGTTCAATCCTTATTCCTAGCAGCTGATCACCTGAACTGTCCTCTGGGCTCCACTGACAGGTCACCCAAATAATTCTGACACTATGGGAAATTCTGCTCTAGTAGGGTGCAGGCAATCTGTGTTGTAGGCATGAGTTCAGGAAACTCTTGGATATCTCAAATCACACCAAGTCCTGAGTTCTTTGTAAATCTCTGCTGGCTATAATGGAAGCTTGATTATCAAGTTCACAGACAGAGACCCAAATTTAGTTGTCTTAATAAAGAAAAAAATCACATCCAAATGGTTTTCCACTGGAGACTGGTTCCAGGCCTTCTGGGCTCTCCTCATCTTTTGTCATGTAGGGAAATAGGAGTTCAGACAAGTGCACAGCTGTAATGCTGAACACCATCATCACTTAGCTATTAGAATAACTAAGATAACAATCCCTGCTATCTTGAAAATGAGCCCAGGATGACTTTGAAATTACTTTTGGAGTGTTGGAGTGCATTTCTTTGATAAAAGAGTATATTTGGGAACACCTCTTTTTTTTTTTTTTTTTTTTATTTTTAAAAAAAAACCAAAAAATTCCCAGCCGGNTTTAATTTTAGAAGAAAACCAAACATATCCAAGCAGGAAGCAAACCCACCCCAGAAATCTTGAGAAATTCAGGCAGAGTAGAGTACAGCTAGCTTGTGTGCTCTGCTGTGAATATAAAAGGGGCAGAAGCAAATAGGTTATGGGTAGTTCAAAGAGGCTGTGTATCCCTGGCTTTGAAATCGCCATTTCTGTTTCATCTTAGAACTCATTTTAATGAACTGGCAAAGAAGAGAAGCAGAAAATTTCCATCCAAGGCTGCAGTGGCATGTGGCATTCTCTAAAAGTGCTGCTGCCCTTAGCAACTGTAAACCGAGGTGTCTACAGACCCAGTTCTGCAGAAGAAAGAAGGGAATTCATAATTATTTTATTCCAATATTTGCTGCTAGATGTGAGTGACAAATCTGCTGGGTTTGTTTTTCCTCCCAGTCTTTTTTAATCAGCTGTCCTTAGGTGACATTTCACTTTATCTAGTAACAACCCATTGGAGAGCAGAGAACGACCTTCATCGTTTGTTCGCTGCTGCACAGGGCTCGAGAGAATGGCACATTACAGAGCTCTCTGAATAGCCTCTTGCATTTTGCCAGCACCTCTTGAGGGTTTGAAATACCACAGCCAGATACTATCATCTGTTGTTTTTAAATACTGCCTTCCAGTGTCAGACTGAAAGCTTTAATTTCCCATCAAGGATCCAAGACATGAAATACGTGAGCATGCTTCCAAGTTTCTCTCCATCCTTGTGCCATTATACACAGATAGGTGTTTCTCTCACCACCATATGGCTTACAATACTGAAAGCCACTTCTTCCAAAAGCCTTGGAAGTTACGACTACCCCAAAATACTTTGAATCATTAACTCTTTCCTATTTATCTCTTAGCTCTCCATTAACAACACTGTTCTTCAGGAATCAGCCTCTTCCCTCCATAACCTGAGCTACTTACACTGCAAAGGGTTTGGATTGGATGACCTCTAATGGTCCCCTCTGACCCAAACCATTCTATGATTCCACTTTGCCACGGTGAAAACAAATCCTAATTTTGGGTGTCCCCCACCAGCTTCCAACAGTTGAAGGCACAGGAGGAGCCCATCAACCACAGCAGCCTATCAGGCTGCACACTGCACAGCCATCAGCACTGCACTCTGGCTGGCTGAGAAGCCAAGTGCCTGCTTAGCAACCTGCCAACCATGGATGCGTGTGGGACAACAGAGGTAAGCAACTGGTCAGTCAGCCTGGTGCTGTACCTGCTGATTGGTTAACAGAGCAAAACACAAGTGACAACCCTTGGGCTTAGAGGACAGGTCTCCCCTTGCCACCTGACAGTGTACACAGCTGTAGGGGGATAATAAAGTTGAGCTCATTAAGCAAATTTACATCTGTGGGGAAATAAGGAGATTTGCCTCCTTCTCTTCCTCATCTATTTTCAGAAAGCTTCAGGAGATTAATGTCATTGAGACTTCAACTCCTTTCCTTGCATCAGATCCAGTGAAAAAACTGGCCACTGCTTTTGCAAAACATAACTAGGGGTTGATGGACTGACTTGCAGACAGCATGATGGCCCAAGCCCAGGACGAAGCACCTGCCATGTGAGGATGTCCTCCCTGAATGATGAGCACTGGCAGAGCCAGTCCCTCAAACAGATTGTCCTGGAGAGAAGCTGTGCCAGAAAGCAAAGCCCTACAGCTCACTCCCTGGCTGAGCGTCCCAAAGCAGCCCTTGCCTCCAAAATGCTCCTTCATGAAGGATGCCAAAAGCTGCTCTGCCAACAGAGCCTGTAATGGACACTGCAGGAAAACAGTACCCTTCCTGGAGGCACAGAGCTCATGGGGTGGAGAGAAGGGCTGTTAGTATTCAGAGGACTTGGAGGTACTGGCAGATGAAAAGCTGGTCATGAGCCAACCATGTGTGCTCACAGCCCAGAAGCCAAACTGTACCCCGGGCTGCATCAGAAGAAGTGTAGCTAGCAGGTGGAGGGAGATGATTCTGCCTCTCTATTCCATGCTTGTGAGACCTCACTTGGAGTGTTGTGTTCAGCTCTAGAGCCCTTATCACAAGAAGGACATGGACCTGCTGAAGAGGGTCCAGAGGCAGGCACTAAGATGATCAGAGGTCTGGAACACCTGTGTTGTGAGGACAGGCTGAGGGAGCTGGGGATGTTCGGCCTGAAGACACCTCTGAGGAGGCCTTATTGTGGCTTTTTAATGATTCAAAGGGGGCCTGTGAGAAAGATGGGGACAATCTTCTTTAGAAAGGCCTGTTGTGATAGGATGAGAGGTGATAGTTTAAAACTAAAAGAGGGGAAATTTAGACTAGACACAAGGAAGAAATATTTTACGCTAAGGGTGGTGGTAAAACACTGTCCCAGGTTGCCCAGAGAGGTAGTAGATGCCCTATCCCTGGAAACCTTCCAGTTCAGGTTGGCCATGGCTCAGAGCAACCTGATCTAGTTGAAGATGTCCTTGCTCACGGGAGGTTGGATTAGATGATCTTTAAAAGTCCCTTCCAATCCAAAGCACTCTGTGATTCCACAACGTAGTGAAAGGATATGTGCCAACTGAGAAACACTCCTCTCTTCAAATAGAGCTGTTCTGGCTTCAACAGCTACCTGACAGCTCAACAAGACAAAAAAGAAGGGGAAAAGAATTTAAAAAGAAACAACAACAAAATAAAAAGCAAAATCACAAAGAGAAATTGGATTCAGGTGCAGCAGCTCTACAATATGCCAGAGGTCACCCAGGGTCCCCTGGTGGCCAATAACACTGAACTTGTTCAACAAACAACTTAGTGACAGCCTCCCAGATGCAGGGAGGAGGAGAGGGAAGTGCTGCACAACAGAGTACCAGATTTTAAATGTCACTCCAGAGCTGCAGGGGGTTAGTGCAAGGTTTATGACACACTGGCTGGTGAATGCTCAAAGTCAGAACTCTCTGTTCCATCTTATAGCCCTGCAAGGCAAGCACCAGTAATATTTTGGAAGGAGATGCTCGAACCTGCTGGTTATGCACTCTGAAGTGATAAGAAGCAGCCATTTCTGTGGAGTTAGTTACTTTGCTGTCTTGCTGCTGTTATTCATTCCTTGCTGATAAAACAACTGACTCAACCTGCTGGGCCACAGCTTTGATCAGCAAAGCCAGTGGAGTTACTCAGATTTACTTTAGTTTATCACAAAGAGGTATGAGGCCCAGAGAAATCAGGGACTGGAAGGCAGGCAGCTGAGAAAGCTGCAGTACATCATTCTGTGAATACCCTTGGACTGTAAGCAGGAGGGATAGTGTCCACTGCCTTGTCCAGGCTCCTTTTAGAATCACAGAACCACAGAATGGTCTGAGTTGCAAGGGATGTTTAGAGGGACAGGGACACAGAATCACAGAAGAGAACCATAGAATCATAAAGGTTGGAAAAGTCTTCTGAGATCATTGAGTCTAACCATTAAGCTAACACCACGACGACCATTAAGCCATGTCCTGAAGACTTATGTCCACACATTTCTTGACCACCTCCAGGGATGGTGACTCCACTCCCTCCCTGGGCAGCCTGTTCCAATGCCTGACCACTCTTTCACTACAGAACTTCTTCCTAATATCCAATCTAAACCTTCTCTGGTGCCACTTGAGGCCATTTCCTCTTGTCCTACCGCTTGTTACTTGACAGAGTAATCTTCAGCTAGATGAGGCTGCTCAGAGCTCTGTCCAACTTGACCTTTAATATTTCCAGGGATGGGTCACCAACCAGCTTCCTGGGCAACCTGTGCCAGTGTTTTAAATGACTAAAGGGCTGGAGCTTGCTCTGTGTGCTCTGGAAGACTGCTTCATAGTTTGATCAGTCTTATTACCTGAAAAACTTCTTGTGCTTCCAATTAGCTTTATTTAATACTGTCATTTGCTATGTGAAGTGTTCAAACTTTCCTATTTTCTTCCCCATACTTTGTCACTAAATGCAGAGACAACCAGTTGGAAGGAGAAATGGATTGTGTCTGGCCGTGTGTGTGTGTGGCCTGCAAGGGCTGGGAGAAATGAACTACATCAGTGTTGGATGCATGGATAGGCATAGGAGAAAAAGGATCATGTGTTCAGGTATTGTATGTCAGTGAATTTATTTTATGCAAATCTATGCCTACAGTACACTGGATGTGACAGAAAGGAAGGGAATCCTGCTCTGCAGCACTGGAGAGCCACTTGCTATCACAGCAGGATCCTGCAACTGCAGTCTGAAATAAAAATGCTCATGTTTTGTTGCTGTCATAACACAGGAAGAACAGGAAACAGCCTCCAATAGCTAAATTCCACTTTCAACACTTGAGTGTGAAGTGACTCATCTGGAAGCATGATAGCTGCATGAATCTCTCTTTTACCAAGCAGGTCCCTGCACCATCCTCACTGCAGCTTCTTGCTTTAGAAACTTGATGGGGATATGGAGATTTTCTTTTATCCTCCTTGCTTGTTCAGGTAGATTCACCTGAAATGGATGGATGGAAAAGAAGGCTCCTTGGTTTTATTTCCAGCTCAGCTGCCTGTTTGAGCATGTGCCAGTCTTTATCTCAAGCTGTCACTCAAGTTACTTGCCTATTCAATAAGTCTAATAATTATACTGAACTAATGATAAAATAATGGCACAATAACAAGACTAATAATTTCTGTTGTGGTTCTGTGGGAGTTATTTATCTACTGCACAGAACAATTCAGAGACAATCTTTTGTGCGGTCTCTGAATGAGCCTTCCCTGCTTGCCTTCTCCTGTACAGCTTTGCCTGGGGAGACTGTGCCACATCAGAGAGGAGAAAAAAATCCTGAGGCTATTTCTCATTTTAGAAATCATCTGCATTAGCATTTTGTTGTTTAATCCAAGCAAAAGAGAAACAAAAAAAGGGCCTCTGAGCTCTAAAACACAACTGAGTTACTGTGGCGTGATGATTTTCAAGCACCAACTCAGCCATGGTAGCAAAAGGCACAGTTCTTTTGGTTTGCCTCCATTATAAAGTGATATGAAGTCTTAAAATAAATTTCTTATTGATGTTGAAGCTGGTATATATTAACTTGTCTTCACCATAGCTATGAGGATGGGCAGACACATGACTATTTTATTAACCTGCAATATCTTGTCCATACCTCTGAGTGATACTTCTTAAATGTGACACTGTATTTTACCTCCTGTTTATAGGACGAGAATCTGCTGCAGGACAGTGAGATTTCAGTGAACTCATAAATAAAGAGTTTAGGAGGGCAGCTGGAATCAATTCCACTTCCTACTGTTATCATTTTATTAGCAGAAATGTTATCCTGATCTCCCCAAGGATACTGGTGCCTCGCTGCTCTTGGGATGTTTGAGTGCAAAGCAAGAGCAAGCAGGAATTCAGACTAAAGAGGATTCGGACTAAACAGATGAAAGCAACCCCAGAATAAAATCAGGCTGGGAGATGAAAGAGTATCCTGAGAGATAAATGACTTTTTCAAGTTCACACAACTGATAAGCAGTAGGGCTGGGAGTAATGCAAGGCTCTCAGATCCTGACCCGGTTTGCTAACCTTTAACAGCACTACCTCCATCTTTCAGCTGAATAATTCCCAACAGGGAGAAAAGAGGGAAGTGATTGGGCTGTAAAAGCTTTCTTGCCAATTTCATCACTGCATTTTGTGCTGGCACCTTCCAAAATGGCTTGTGATGCTGGCCTGGTTTTAAAGGTAGGACACGGGATTAAATTTTGGGATTAAACCTTGTGGTTAATGCCTGCTTTGGGACTAAGCCCCCATACAGGTACAAGGAAAGTTAGCCATCATCTGAAACTTCATTCTGGTGAGACCTACTGCAATGCAGAACAGTTTCCTAGTGAATTATTGCCACTTGTAGACTTTTAAACCAATAAGTGTGTAGAAAAACCATATGTAGACATTTACTTTGTATCATGATTTGCTCTTTCCACTCCCCCCCTCTTTTAAAACTCCTTGGTGCAAAGGCCTTGAATTTAGCCTGCAGTATGTGATAACATGGCCTCTTGTGAGAGAAAGAAGCAGTGGCATACAATTCCTTCAACAACCACCAGGAAACACCACAAGGAAAAAGCACCATGACAGTAAAGAACAAAAGGTATGATGATTCAACCACATTTCATTACTGTAAGGGAGACTGACTTGCTCTTAATCTTCCAGTTTATCTGGGAGAACACTCATAGAGTCAGAGATGGTTTGGGTTGGAAGGGACCTTTGAAGGCCAGCCCAACCCCCCTGCATTTTCTTTAAACAAAGGTTGCAACATGATAGTTTGCTGATGAGGATGTGAGACACAGTATGGAGTTGTATGGCTCACCTTGCTGTTGTCCCATTCTTGGGTTTTCATCTGTGTATGGATCAGCTCATAGGATGGCTCCATTGCATCCATGTCTGGCTTGGGGTAGCCTGGGATGACATTGTGTAGCTGGAACCCAAAGGTGAGCAGCCAGCTGTTGACATCTGGAAGGAAAGAGAAACATAAATCAGATTATGTGATCTCCCAAGCAGGGTTGCCCAGGAGAAGGCACAGAGGAGGACTCTGGTGTCTGGCACTGCAGCAGCCTGGCTAAAATAATGAGCATTTACTTTGTGTGAAGAGCACAAGTCTGAATGGTCCTTGAAAGAACTGTGTGCCAAAGCTGGGCTTCCCACAATCACAGAAGGCATCTCCAGAGGTCATTAAGTCAAACACCCCTGCCAAAGCAGGATCCCCTAGGGTAGTCTGCACAGGAATGCATCCAGGCAGCTTTGGAAAGTCTCCAGAGAAGGAGACTCCACAACCTCTCTGTCCAGCCTGTTCCAGTGCTCTGTCACCCTCACTGTAAAGAAGTTTTTCCTCATGTTGAGCTGAAACCTTTTCTGCTCCAGTTTGTATCCACTGTTCCTTGTCTTATTGCTGTGCACCACCAAAAAGAGATTGGCCCACTCCACTTGACACCCACCCATCAGATTTATACACATTGTTCAGATCTCCTCTCAGCCTTCTCTTCTGCAGACTAAACAGCCCCAGGGCTCTCAGTCTATCTTCATAGGGAGGTGCTTAAGTTCTTCAATCATCCTCATGGCTCTCCACTGGACTCGCTCCTGCAGATTCCTGTCTCTCTTGAACTGGGGACCCCAAAACTGGACACAGTATTCCAGGTGTGGTCTCATTAGAGCAGAGCAGAGGGGGAGAAGAACCTCCCTAGACCTGCTGGCCACACTTTTCCTGATGTACTCTAGGATACCATTGGCTCTCTTGGCCACAAGGACACATTCCTGGCCCATTCAGAACCTGCTGCCCACCAGGACTCCAAAGTTTTTCTTGAGGTAGCTGCTTTCCAGCAGGGCAGCCCCAACCTGTACTGTTGCCTGTTGTTATTCCTCCCCAGTCACGGTCCAGTTCTGCAGACTCCCAGCTCTGAAACAATTGGTAGTGATTGAATGGCTCAAATCAAAGCCAGCTCCATGGCTGCCCTTTGTCAACAGGTACCAGGCTTTGGTCTAAGATATGCAGGAAAAGCAGAGGAATGGCAATCTGCTAATAGAAGTTGAGATGCTCCAGCTGAATGGGAAGTGCTGTCCAGTCCTGTGGTCAGTCACAACACTCAAAAGGACTACAGGCTAAAGATTAAATTTAGAGCAACACTCAAAAGGACTACAGGCTAAAGATTAAATTTAGAGCTGTGTCAGCCAGAATACCAGGACATTCAGGATAGATAACATGGTCATTTAGAGATGCTCATGGAAAAAGCTCTGGACATATCCTTTGCTTTTTCCATGGCATTTCCACGTCAGTCCTGAGTTTCTTGGCATTTCCCATAACAAGGTGCAGTTAGAGTATTAAGCCATCATAAAGACACCTGCCATCTTTCACAGTGACACTTAAAATCCTCCACAATACCTGACAAGACACATTATAGTGAAAACAAGCATATAGGTACAAGGCTGCCTTACTTGGGTGCTTCTCACAAACCCCTTAGAAAAAAACTTTGGATGGTGAGGAAACTGCAGGCTGGGCTGCATTAAGAGAAGCATTGTCAGCAGGGCAAGGGAGGTGATTCTCTCCCTTTACTCTGCTCTCGTCAGACCCCACCTGGAGTACTGTGTGCAGTTCTGGAGCCCCCAACACAAGAAGGACATGGAACTGCTGGAGAGGGTCCACGAAGATGATCAGAGGGCTGGAGCACCTCTGCTCTGAGGACAGGCTGAAAGAATTGGGGCTTTTCAGCCTGGAGAAGAGAAGGCTTTGAGGAGACCTTATAGTAACCTTCCAGTATCTGAAGGGAGCCTACAGGAGGGCTGGGGAGGGACTGTTCACAAGGTCTTGTAATGACAGGATGAGGGAGAATGGGTTCAAATTGGTGGAGGGGAGATTTGAACGGGATGTTAGGAAGAAATTCTTCACAGTGAGGGTGGCGAGGCGCTGGAACAGATTGCCCAGGGAGGTTGTGGCTTCTCCCTCCCTGAAGGTGTTCAAGGCCAGGCTGGATGAGGTCTTGAGCGACCTAATCTAGTGGGAGGTGTCCCTGCCTATGGCAGGGGGTTGGAACTGGATGATCTTTGAGGTCTCTTCCAACCTAAACCATTCTATGATTCTATGATTCTATGATTGTCCTATGCAAAAGGGAGAGCACTGGCACTAAAAGGGACATGATGTAAAAACCTCAATTTGGGACATCAGAATGGTGTGAGTGGGAAGGTGCCTTTAGAGGTCATCTAGTTCAAAGGTCATTCCTGTATTCATGTGACAGTCTGAAGTCTTCCCTGAGTTTTGATTGCACAGCTATGAGGAATAGCAGCTGAAAGTTAATCTGCTGGAGAAAATAATGATGAGGTTGGCTAACTCCTGGACCTGCTTGGGATCAGCATCATTTCCCTCCTTAACTTCAGAGCCTTTGATGATCTCACCTTGTTTGCCTTCAGTGAACTCTAGAGAAGGACACACCTGCTTCAGTCCCTGAGCAAGATGGTGTGCATTTGGCACAGAAACACCCATGGCAAGAAAAACAAAGGTAGGAAGCTAAAGTTTAAGTAATATCAGCTCCAAGGGGTCTCAATTGTTGTTGTGGATGCAACTGAGATTGTGTTGGTGATGGCTTTGCTTCAAGCTGGACGTGCAAGAGGCTTGACTTTCATTTTGCTAAACTCAGTAAGCATCGTTGAAACAATCTGGAAAAGTGATCAACTTAAATAATCAAGTAGGCACCTTTAAATATTTTTTTTTCCCCTCCTCTATTCTTCCATGAGTCTAAATGAGTGTTTCGAAGAGCTGGTTGGAAAAGAAATTACGGATTCAGGCAGCAAATAAGGCACTTCCAGATGACTGGAGAACCAGGAGCCAAACAAACACACTATCTGTTGCTTGTTTTCTTACAGGCCAAAATGTTGAGATTGGGCAGATTTCCAGAAAGCCCTCGCGACAATCCATGCGGAAGGGGGAGGATTTCTGTAATAAAAACACTTCTGTTCACTCAATGTACAGATTGCTTTTTGGAGTGTCTTTGAAACAGAGAGGTGGGAG
>VWZI01015193.1:422558-462061 GCA_013396835.1 Psilopogon haemacephalus | reverse complement strand
TTTTTTGCTTAGCACTAAGGCAGCCTGCTTCCAAACCCTGCTCTTGTGAAAGGAAGACCTTTGATGTACATATTGTGGACCAGGTGGTCAGGAGAACAAAGTGAAACAGTGAAGGTCGGCATTGGTGAGGGAACTATTTCCCAAGCACTTCTCAAATGTGAAAAAGGATACAGAGCAGGGGTGCTGAGCAGCAGAAAAATATGTGACATGTCTGGAAAGATTCAAGACAGCCTCTTTTTTTTTTTTTGCTACTTCTCTGAAAACTGACTTTGAAAACATTTGCAAACAGGAGTTTGTTCATTTTGGAAAGAGGTACTGGAATACCCAGAACAACAACAACAACAAAAACAAAACCCCACCGATTTAAAAACATAGATGGAAGGTGTGGAGCTGAGAAAACAGAGGGGGAAATATTAATTTGCCAAGAGGCAGTGACAACTTTTGTGACAGAAAAGTACATTTCACATCACAGAGGTTTTGGTGTTTTTTTTTTCAGCTACAGTAACCCTGCCAACACATTTCACAGTAGATTCATTTGAGGGCAAAGAAAAAGAGTGCTTAATGCAGACACATGTAATGGAAATGTCAGTTCAATCCATCAGGATTGCTGAAGCTGGCAGCAAAGCTCTGTGCCATGAAGTGTACAATCACTAAAATATTCATGTTTAACAATGGGCCTCTCAAAAAGTAAATACCTGCTTCTCCTGCTCTCCCCTCCACATGCCTCCAGTTTGTACCCACCAGCTCAGAAACCTCATCACTGGAGACCACAGCATGTGCTGTTCACCCATGTCTTGGCCACTGAGCTCCCACTAAGGACAGCAGGTCCCAGGGTGGGGATGGAGGGACAGAAAGTGGTAGCTTTAGTTGTGATGGCAAGGACACGCTCTTTGTGGATCCTGCCCATGACCTGTCTGAATGCTTCAGCAGATAGGACTGCCAGAGGGGCAGCCTTGCATCATGGCACTCCTCCCCTGACATGATCTGTCACACAATGGGAGATGAGAAACTAAAAAGATGTGTTTGGGCTCTGTATCTCTGAAAGATTTAAACCAGAACTTTCATGACAGTGGATATATAAAAAAAGTTATTTGGTCCATTTAAAACATTAAAGTATCAGATTTGGACATCTTGATGTTATCATCAGAGCTGGGTGGAAAACTGATCTGCTGTTCCAAGACAGGGCTGGAAATGTCCCATCTTAGGAAAATAAAATTCTGTTAATCTATCACAAAACAATTCTTCAAAATGTAGATCAGTTCAAGACAACAATTTCAAATTAAGATCTTCCATTTTGGATTTGAGTCCTTAATTTTCTTTTCACAGAAGGAAGGTCAATGCCATTCTGGGGTGTATTAGTAGGTCGAGGGAGGTTCTCCTTCCCCTCTCCTCCACCCTGATGAGGCCTCATCTGGAGTATTGTGTCCAGTTCTGGCTCCCCAGTTCAAGAAGGTCAGGGAGCTGCTTGAGAGAGTCCAGACCAGAGCCACAAAAATGATTAAGGAAGTTGAACATCTTCCTTACAAGGAGAGACTGAGGGAGCTGGGGCTCTTTAGCTTGGAGATGAGGACACTAAGGGGTGATCTCATTACAGTTTATAAATAGGTAAGGGGTGAGTGCCAGGAGGATGGAGCCAGGCTCTTCTTGGTGATGCCCAGTGACAGCACAAGGGGCAATGTGTGGAAGTTGAGGCACAGGAGATTCCATGTGAACCTCAGGAAGAATTTTTTCAGTGTGGGGATGACAGAGCACTGGAACAGGCTGCCCAGGGAGGTTGTGGAGTCTCCCTCTCTAGAGATAGTCAAGAACCATCTGGATGCACTCCTGTGGGATCTGCTCTCTGTGACTCTGCTCTGGCAGGGGGGTTGGACCAGACGATCTTTCAAGGTCCCTTCCAGCCCCCTGACATTCTATGGTTTTATGAATCACAGAATTGTCAGGGCTGGAAGAGACCCCAAGAATCATCTAGTTCCAACCCCCTCTGCCATGGGCAGGAACACCTCACACTAGATAAGGTTGCTCAGAGCCCCACCTAGTCTGGCCTTAAAGACCTCCAGGGATGGGGCTTCTACCACCTCCTTGGGCAACCTGTGCCAGTGTCTCACCAGCTCACGGGGAAGAACTTCCTGACATCCAATCTGAATCTACCCACTTACAGTTTTGCTCACCAGTCCTATCACTATCTGACATCCTAAAAAGTCCCTCCCCAGCTTTCTTGTAGGTCCCCTTAAGATACTGAAAGGCCATAAGGTATCCTTGGAGCCTTCTCTTCTCCAAAGTGAACAGCCCCAGCTCTTGTAGCCTGTCCTCATAGGAGAGGAGCTCCAGGCCCCTTATCATCCTTGTGGCTGTTCTCTGGACACATTCCAGCACATCCATATCTTTCCAGTCTTTGGCTATTAGCTTTCACTTCACTTGAGAAGGTTGAAAACCCCAAAAGAATTTCTCTTTTACACTACTTTGGAATTTGTCATTCAGACAGTTGTGAGAGCTGTTTACAACATTTCTGCTCAGAAAATCCCTCCCACAAACAAATTCAGTATTGACAAATGAGTGTTTTCTTATAAGAAAAATTATTTCAAAGTATTTTCTGCCAGCCTTATTTGTCAGAGGGAGGCCAATACACAGAATCTTAGTCTGCATCTTTTGGCATATTTTACTTCCCTCATGGCATCATCTTCTCAGCTCTGGAGAAAACAGCTTTTCATAAAAAAAACCCCAAACACTCTAATCCTTATGATTATTACAGAAGAACCTGAAAATATAAAATCTCAATGGCTACAGAAACAAGTGGAACAGAATTCTGGATTTTTACTTTGTGACTTTTTTTTTGCCATTGAGCCAATTTTGCTATTAAGCCACAGCAAGAGCATTAAAACAGTAATTATATCTCCTTGAAGAAGTCTGTACATGAAGTTTCCAATGGGAAGTATATAGAAGAGAGTCCCACCAAAAGAGTTCCTTGTCCAGATCATTGATAAAGATATTAAACAAGACTGACAAGACTTGTCCCAAAGCTGAGCCCTGGGGAACACCACTGGTGTTTGGCCACCAACTGGATTTAACTGCATTCACCACCACTCTTTGGCTATCCAGCCTGTTTTTAACCCAGTGAAGTGCCCACTCATCCAAGCCATTTTCTCTACAAGGATGCTGTGGGAGACAGTGTCAAAACCTTCACTAAAGTTAATGTAAAGAACTTCCACAGCCTTTCCCTCACTCACAAGGCAGTTCACCTTTATGTAGAAGGAGATCAGGTCAGTCAAGAAGGACCTGCCTTTCATAAACCCATGCTGACTGGGCCTGATCACATGGCTGGCCTGCATGCAATGTGTGATGGCTCTCAAAATTATCTAGTCTATCATCTTCCCTGCCACTGAGGCCAGACTAATAGATCTGCAGTGCCCTGGATCCCCTTCTGGTCCTTCTTGTAACTGGGCATGACATTTCATGGAATCACAGAATGTTAGGGGTCAAAAGAGACCTCAGAAGCTCATCCAGTCCAACTCCCCTGCCAGAGAAGGATCATCGATACCAGATCACACAGGAATGCATCCAGGCAGGGCTTGAATATCTCCAAAGAGGGAGACACAACCATGACTCCCCTGGGCAACCTATTCCATGGATTTATAACTCCTCCTGTTTATTCCCCATGCTGCATTCATTGCTGTACAGACATTTCAGGGAGTGAGCTGAGCATGCTGATTCTATCCTGGCAGGCTGGGAAACATTATGAGACTTTGGCTGTGCTGCTGTGTCCCTGGTATGCTGCAGTGAAGGACCTTACTATCCCTCCCACCCTTGGTTTGTCACATGAAGGCCTGATGATATCATTATCCCCCTTCCCCTTTACATCTACTTGATCATTCTCAGATTCTCCTGTGAGTTCTAGCTCATCAACAGCCCTTGCATCTTCCCCAACACATCTGTCAATCTCTAGTCAAACTGGACCTCCCCGTTTAGCCAGCATTGCTGGTAAATGGTGGAAAGTGGTTCAGCGAGCCCTCAGGAGGACCCCATCTGGCTCCCTAGACTTCTCTGTGCCTAAGTGGGGTAGCAGGTTGCTTACCATCTCCCCTTGGATGATGTGTTTTTATGCTGCTCCCCATCCCTGTCACCTAGCTCAAGGGGCTGGGCACTCAGAGGACAAGTGATCTTACTATTAAAGACTGAAGAAAAGAAACACAGAATCACAGAACGGTCTGGGTTGAAAGGGACCTCCAAAGATCATCTAGTCCAACTCCAGGCATTAAGCTATTCAGCCTTTTCCTTATCCTTGCTCACGGTGTTCCCTTTGCTTCCAGTAAAGGATGGAGACTCTCCTTAGTCCTGCTTTTGCTGTTNTTTTTTTTTTTTTTTTTAACAGCAGTAGCCAGATTAAATTCTAATTGGGCTTTGGCCCGTGCTCTGTAATAAAAAGGTTTAAGTTTGTTGTTGCCATTCTGCTAAACCAAATCTGCCATTTGTTTAGTTGCAAATAAATCTCTAGGCAAAGCTGGGTAAACAGCTGCTCCTCTTACAAAGAGAGAGGTTATCAGGACATTAATTGGGAGTTCAATTTGGGATATCTGAGGGAATAAAGAACTGGAAACAAAATAAAGACAACAAGCACCAAGGAAAAGAAAAAGAAATAGGTCTGGGAATTAAAGTCTCCATTGATGCTAATGAATTAAGCACGCTCTGGACACAAGCTGGCAAGGAAAAACTAGAGTCCACTATATTAAACACTGGAAATCCTCATGGTGACCTGGGTACTGACAGAGAAGAAACCTATTCACTGATGGCAAGCTTGTGAACATCTTAATTAATTCAAATGTCTTACCTGTCATGTAACACTTGATATCCTGAGAGTTGCTAATGGGATTGTTGTTTTTGAACATATACAGATTGAAAGGCATTATGTTATTGCTACTCAGATGCTTCCACATATCGTGGTCTGGACTTGTCCACCGACCCGCCAGCACATCATAGTCTCTCCGTCCCATGTGGATAAGCTTTGTGAGGGGGTCATACAGTCCTCCATGGTAGCCAATGATGATCTGGAAGTTGGGATTGGTGTCCATATAGATCTCCCCATATGCTGTGTACAGTATCTGCTTAATCATTAAGCCAGTCCCACTGAAAACAGCCAAAGGAGTGCCAATGTTGTCGCAGGCTATGTAGAATTCATCACCGCTGCTGAGCTCCATTGCAAAGAGGTGGCCTTGGAGGTCATAGTAAAGAGAGGTGATCTCGGAGCTTGAGTGGTTGTATAAGTGTGTGACCTTGGTCGGGTTGGTCAGGTCTGCGTAGAAGAACTGCAAGTGATGGCCATGGCTGGTTTTGCTGGAGATTCTCCTTCCTAGGCCATCGTAACGATATTTCACACTCCACCCACTAGCTTTATTGTAGGCTTTTACGAGCAGCCCAGCTGAATTGTATTCAAAAATATCATTGCCCCTTTGCTTCAGGAAGCCATCTTCATCCATTCTGTACTGCACATCCCCCAGCCTAGTAATCCTATCCCTGAGGTCGTACCGGAGCGGTGTAAGGCGGGCACTGTTCCCTGGACTCAACAGATGGAGGTTTCCATTCAGGTCGTAGCTGTAGCGCCAGAGCGGTTTGTCATTGATAGACACTGTCTGCAACTGCCCATCAGCATCATACTCGTACGAGTACCTCGTTGTGTTTGCGTAAGGGCCAACCTTCAGCTCCTTCTTGACCACTCTCCCCATGTTGTCATACTGCACAGTCATCCAGTACATGAGAGACCGGAATATCTCGTACTGGACTTCCTTCATCCTGCCGTAGGCATCAAAATGCTTAGTGTGAGTCATGACAGCAGTGGTGATGATCTGGTTGATGTCGTAGTAAATGACTCCAAACTTACCAAACTGCTCGGTTTTGCCTGACACATCGTCATACCTGTAGAGATCGATGGGCAAAGGTGTCTCATTGATGACCGCCTGCATGCTGGTCACCCTGAAGCTGTTGTCATAGTTGTAGTCGAAGCGCGCGTTCACCATGCCCTCCTCGGTGAAGCGGAAAATCTGCCTGTCGATGAGGGGCCCTATCTGCCTGTACCTGATCGTGCAGGTGAACCCTTCGTTCTGCAAGTTGATGGTCTTCAGCATCCCGGCGGTCTCATCGTAAGTGAAGCTGATCTTTGTGGTGTCGTAGAGCATCTCGGCTAGCTTGGACAGCTTCCCATACTTGTAGATGACACGCCTCCCTGTGCCCAGGTACAGAGTGTGGAGGAGCTGCTCGTCCTCTGTGAAGTCCTGAATTACCGAGGCGTTGCCTTCTGGTGGCCTGTAGATGTTCCTGTAGTAACCAATGGAGCGGATGGTTTCTAAAGTCTGACGGGCGACGTTGGGCATGGTGACCGACGACAGCCGGTCGTTCTTATCAAACTCAAAGATGTACTGTCTCTGGCTGTGAAGGAGCAGCACCATGGACTGGAGGGGAAGGAGAAAAGCATAGATTATATTCCTGGTTTTCAGGCGGAGTTACACTCGACTCCCACTAAACCTGCAGGATCATCCAATCCCAAAGAGCGTGGCAAGTGAGACAGAAGTCTGCACCTGAAGGATTCAGTGGTGAGAGGTATGCGCTGCATGGCACATCGAGCACCCCCAGGTAGGAGTGGGGCAGAGGAAGAAGCAGTCAATGCAGTGAGGAAGGGCTAAGTTCAGGATGCTCAGCTGATCAAATCAATACCCTGTAGACATCTGTCTCTACCCAAATTCCCTGTGCCAATAGCTTTTACAGACTAAATAAATAAAATTGCTAGAGCTACTTAAACAATGCTTGAAAAAACTGTCCCCTGACACCTTCCCATGCCCAATTAATTTGTTGTGTCTCCATATCTTCTTTTACTCACTTACTGCAAGCT
This sequence comes from Psilopogon haemacephalus, assembly GCA_013396835.1. Taxonomy (NCBI): domain Eukaryota; kingdom Metazoa; phylum Chordata; class Aves; order Piciformes; family Megalaimidae; genus Psilopogon; species Psilopogon haemacephalus. Next base: position 455,187 of record VWZI01015193.1, on the reverse strand, counting down.
TTTGCCTGAATGCTTATTTGTTCAGGGTTTGTTTTTTGCATTTATAAAAACTCATCCACACAGCTTGGATAATACAAGGAGCAAGTCAATACTTCTTGCTTTTTGAAAGCTACGTTACTGCAGTTTCCTTCAACTGCTATAGGGATAGGCTTTATACAAAACTAGGGAACAAAAAAATTCCAGGCCAGGACAGGATGAAGGAGTTGGGGCTTTTCAGCCTGGAGAAGAGAAGGCTTCGAGAAGACCTTATAGTAGCCTTCCAGTATCTGAAGGGGGCCTACAGGAAGGCTGGGGAGGGACTATTCACAAGGTCTTGTAATGACAGGACAAGGGGGAATGGGTTCAAATTGGTGGAGGGGAGATTTGAATGGGATGTTAGGTGGAAATTCTTCACAGTAAGGGTGGCGAGGCACCGGAACAGGTTGCCCAGGGAGGTTGTGTCTGCTTCCTCCCTGGAGGTGTTCAAGGCCAGGCTGGATGAGGTCTTGAGCGACCTGATCTAGTGGGAGGTGTCCCTGCCTATGGCAGGGAGTTGGAACTGGATGATCTTTGAGGTCTCTTCCAACCTAGACCATTCTATGATTCTATGATTCTATGATTCTGTTCAGCATCTGGATCTGTAGGACACTGCACAGTGGTAAATACCCAGAAGATTTTTAGTCCCACGCCAGTCTACATAGCACAGACTACAGAAAACCTTGCATAGAGAGATGCTGGATTCCTGCCTCACACTTTTAAATTACATGTATTTGTTTCCTACGAGGCAGGAATGGGCCACTTGAAGAAGGCAGGATGTCAGACTGCATGGGTTGATTTCACATGGAGAATCCTGCTCAGATTTCCTACTGTTCACTCCTCTGTTTTTTTCCTGAAGATATTTGATATTGCAGCTAGCTCAACAAAGGGATGCTGTGCTTACAAAATCAAATGTCAAAGCTTCACAGCATTCAGACATGCTCCCAGCATGACTAGGAAGAAGCTTCTCATGCTATTTTCATCTGTGCTTTGGTGGTCTGGCATCAAAGTTATTGTGTGCACCTTAGTGTGGGCAGAACAGGAGTACAGGGCTGTAAGGAACATAAATCAGCTGGAGGAGTTCAGCTATACTGAAGTCAAAGGAGTAAACCTCACTTGCAGCAAATGCATCGCCAGAGAATCATAGAATAATAGAATGTTAGGGATTGGAGGGTACCTCTGGAGATCACCAGGTCCAACCCTCTTGCCAGAGCAGGATCACCTAAGGCAGGTCACACAGGAATGCATCCAGACAAGTCTTGAAACTCTCCAGAGAAGGAGACTGCATAACCTCTCTGGGCAGCCCGTTTCAGTGTTCTGCCACTCTCACTGTAAAGAAGCTTTTCCTCACGTTGAGGTGAAACTTCTGTGTTCCAGTTTGTATTCACTGCCCCTTGTCCTGTCACAGGATGTCACTGAAAGGAGATCAGCACCTTCTTCTTGAGAGATAAGAGGACTCTTACCTTCTCCAAGTAAGTGTAGCTCCACGATTTGCCATCAGCAAAGATCCTTGATGTAATTCTGCCAGATTGATCATACTCCATCCTTTCTGACATTGTGCCTCTCTGAATCCCTGCAATGTGTCCTCCTGAGGAATAGGTGACATTGACCCCATTCAGTCGACTGCTGGGTGACCAGAGGCTGGGCCTCCCTGCCTGGTCGTAGAGGATGCGGAGCGTGAACTTGCGGTGGTCATCATAGATTTTCTCTGTCCTTGTCACACGATCAAAGTCTAGGGACAGCAGGTTTCTGTTGTGAACCTATAGGAAAGAGATGGAGAGTTAGGAAGCTGTAGCCATTTAAATTAAAAAGGCTATCCTTGTTTCAACAAATATCCCTTTCCACCACACTGGAGAGTATCCAGCTCTTAATCATAGAATCATAGAATGGTTTAGGTTGGAAGAGACCTCCAATCTCATCCAGTTCCAACCCCCTGCTATAGGCAGGGACACCTCCCACTAGAACAGGTCATTCAAGGCCTCATCCAACCTGGCCTTGAACACATCCAGGGAGGGAGCAGCCATAACCTTCCTGGGCAACCCATTTCAGTGTCTCACCACCCTCACTGTGAAGAACTTCATCCTAACATCCCGTTCAAATCTCCCCTCTGCCAGTTTAAACCCATTCTCCCTTGTTCTGTCATTACAAGACCCTGTAAATAGTCCCTCCCCAGCCTTCCTGTAGGCCCTCTTCAGATACTGGAAGGTTACTATAAGGTCTCCTGGAAGCCTTCTCTTCTCCAGGCTGAAAAGCCCCAACTCTCTCAGCCTGTCCTCACAGCAGAGGTGCTGCAGCCCTCTGATCATCTTCGTGGCCCTCTTTTGGACTCTCTCGAACAGTTCCATGTCCTTCTCATGGTGAGGGTTCCAGAACTACACTACAGCAGATGTGATTATAGACCTATAGAAGATGTAATGGAACACATATCCAGAATGAAGGTGGTGAGACACTGGCACAGGTTGCCCAGGGAGGTGGTAGAAGCCCCATCCCTGGAGCTCTTTAAAGGCCAGGCTGAATGGGGCTCAGAGCAACCTGATCTACTGTTAGGTGTCCCTGCCCATGGCAGAGGGGTTGTAACTGGATGATCCTTGAGGTCCCTTCCAGCCCTGACAATTCTGTGATTCTATAATAACAGCTTGTTGCAAGGCATGCTACTTAACCAAGCCTGGCATGGACAGTTTTTTGCTTTCAAACATATCAAAAAACACCACTTGCAGAAAGAATCACAGAAACACTGAGGTTGGAAAAGACCCTCAGGATCATCAAGTCCAGTGGATAACCCTATTCTACAAGGCTCACCCCTAAACTGTCCCCAGACATCATGTCCACATGACCTTTGGACACATCCACATCCCTGGGCAGCCCATTCCAATGCCTGACCACTTCTGTGATTTTTTTTTTCCTAATGTGAAGAAAGATGGAAGTCATCATAGCAGAAAACAGTTTTAATCTGAGTTTACTAATATATTGCAGGCACTGGAGGCACTCTCCCCCAAGATAAAATATGGAGGCCCTGACCAGTGCAGATGTTACTCAGGGCAGAAAGTCTCTGTGGGAGCTGGGAGTTTTAGCTTGGTTGTCATGGGGTTATTCAGTGTTGCATAATTACACTCCTGCTACCTTCACTGCCTCTGAATTTCCAAAGATCAAAGGTATCTACTTCAAAGGCAGGAGCAGGAACACATTTTGATTCAGGGATTGTAGCACACAGTGATATAAAAAAGAGCTGATAGCCCAACTCATGTTTAGCCACGTGAGCAGGGCGACTTACAAAGCCACATCATCACAGCAGCAAAGCACTCAGCAAGGAGAAAAGTCCCAACAATCCAGTATGAGCTTGCTACCGAAGACAGCTCTTTCTCTACCCCATCAATTCCGAACCTCTTTCAGCTGGGGAACCCCACTTTTTGCAGAGTTCTTCCAGCTGCAGATTCTACTGAGATGAATTTCAAACTCCAAATAGTAGACTTGGTTTTCAGTTCTCCTTGCAGCACTACATCTTCAGTCAGTAAACTGGGGTTTGTAGGCAGCTGCAAGGTCTTCAGAGTGCAAGTCAAACATGTTGCCATCTCCTATGGTGAGTGAAGCCAAGAATCCTGACCTGAGCACAGCTCTCAGTCCTTGTCCAGCTTTTATTCTGGCCATTACTTCAAGATGTGTATTGGCAATATTTTGAAGGATGTGTGAGTATCTGAGAGCTAAAGAGCAGAAGAAAGGATGTGATACAGGAAACAGATAAGGGGCTCCTCAGTCCTGGAGGGATAGGAGATGGAAGGACAGTACCACTGCAAAGCCTTTGTGCTGCATGGACAGACACCTGTGCTGAAACCTAGAGAATGGGGATGCTGCAAAATCACAGAATCATAGAGTGGTTTGGGTAAAAAGGGACCCTAAATATCATCTAGTTCCACACTCACCAGAGACACTTTCCACTAGATCAGGTTGCTCAAAGCACCATCCAGATTGGGCTTGAACCCTTCCAGGGAGGAAGTGTCCATACCTTTTCTGGGCAACAAGTTTCAGTGTCTCACCACCTTCACAGTAAAGAATTAAATACTTTTCTCCTAATATGTAGTCTAAATCTTCCTCCCTCTTTCAGTGTAAAAACATCACCCTTTGTCCTACCACTATACTCTCTTTTCATCTCTGTAGATCCCCTTTGAGTACTGAGAGGATGACATAAGATCTTCCTGGTGCCTTCTTTTCTCCAGGTTAAACAAACCCAATTCTCTCAGCCTGTCCTCTTAAGTGAAAAGTCTTCACAGGGGACATAAAGCAGAATTCAAGAGAAGGTAATCCAGGAGCTGGGGCTGGAAGAGGCAAAATCACAGCTGAGAAACTGGAAATGAGCTGAGGATGCATGTGAGCAGCCAAGAGAGAAGGGATCTGTGCCATGATGTAAGTGTGAAGATGATGTAAGAAAAGGCAAGTGTGAAAATGGTTTTCAGCTTATGAATTACAATGCAAAAAGGAAGGTATGACTCAAGGAAAGAAATAGCATGGAAAAGGAGATGATGCTCCAATTTAATGCCTCTAAAATAGAATGTAAATCAGCAGAAGGAGAAAGGGAATCAGCCAACAGTCCACTGTAAGGGATGACCTGGGAAATAAGTACAGATGCACACGAGTAACTAACAGAGCCATTTGATACCTTGTAGGTCCTTGCTGCTATAAATAAATAGAAGTGGCAATTCTTGCTAAAAAAACAACCTAGCAAAGCACGGAGTAATAAGATCTCTGTCTTGCATCTATAAGAATCATCGAATGTTCAACTACAGCAGCCTAGCAGCTGCAGCTTCTTCCAGTACTGGTCTCTGCCAAGAGAGCTGGAAAGAGCTCTTCCAGGGCTGGGACAGTAATCCAGGCTGAAAATGGTCCCCTTAATCCCTACGCCAGCAGCATTGCCATTCACTGTGCTGGAAGGACCAAATAACAGCTCCCAGGACAGCTCTTAAGCTCAGTCCAAATCTCTGCATCCCATTACTGGTGCCCTAAGTCATTCCACCCTCCCCATGCTCTGGCAAGCAATTTCTGCAGGACTAGTTGGAACCAATCTCCTTTTTCATTACTTTTTTTTTTTTAATGATGTGATTTCTGCTGCTCTCTTGGTGTAATCTCTCTTCTCTCTCAGAAGTGCTGCAGTGCCAACAGCCAGACCTGATGATGATGGGCAAAATGAACTCTACCCTGCCAGATAGCCTCTGAAGAGGGGCTAAACCTCTTTCATCCTTGTTCAAGGATGAAATCTTTGAATCATTGAATCTTCAACTAGAGCAGGCTGTGCAAAGCCCCATCCAACCTGGCCTTGAACACTTCCAGGGATGGGGCATCTATAACCTCTCTGCGCAACCTGCTCCAGTTCCTCATAATCCTCACATTAAAGAATTTCCTCCTGATCTAAAATCTTCCCTTCTTTCACTTTAATACCATCACCCCTTGTCCTGTCACTACATGTCCTTGTTACAAGTCCCTCTCCAGCTCTCTCATAGGCCCCCTTTAAGTACTGAAACACTTCCCTGAGGTCTCCCAGAGCCTTCTCTTCTCCAGGATGAATAGGAGTGAATTTTCTGCTGAGGCACTGACAGGGCTGCAGGCTTCAGTCCAATAGCTATGTTTTATGGTGAGCAGTTTTAAATAAGGTGCCATCCTACATCCTGGAGTTCTTATCCTGGAACAGGGTTTGAAAAGCTCCTGCAAAAAGCTTTTGCCCCTCAGAGCACTTGGCAAGGCTTTTGATCAGCACAGGATCAAGACAGGGTAAATTTAAATCCACGGTTCACAGTGTATTTGATTTCCCCTTTATAATGTGTAAGAGACTGAATTCAACCCCAAGCTCATGTTCCACAGTACCTTACTCAATCCCTTAGCTTGCTCTGGAAAATCAAGAGCATATACGTGCCACCATCACCCATTTCCCCTATGCTTCCCATGGAGCTCCTTTAGCTGAAATTAAAATTAAACAACATGCACCAATTTCCCTGGGAGCACAGGAGCACAAAAAGGGAAGATTTCTCATGAAAGCACTCTGGCAGCCCTCAGTAGAGGAGGGCAAACAATACCTCTGCAGTGAGAACTCCAGGAGCCAAAAACATCCATGTGATAAATGGCTGCCCACAAAGCAATTTCCCCAGTGAGCCTTTGGGATGGCTACATCCAGACCCTGACACCTTGAAGAAATTGTACAGATGATGCTGAACTGTCCTTGTTAATCAACACACCATGAATGGTTAGCAGCACATCCCAAGAGACCTCTCTGGTCATGTCAGTTCTGGGGAGTGTCTGGGACACCAGGTCTTGATGCCACCGTTAACCTGCTGCCAAGGACTGGGGAAAAACAAAAGTGACTTACAGTTGAGTTTCCATGGTTGAAGAAATGAAGGAGCTGAGCCAGCAGCTCTGTCTCTTTTGGCTGTCCTATTTGCTCCACTGTCAGAGATTATTTTACATCCTTCTTAATTGAAAAACTCAAGTTTGTTTAACAGAAAAAAAAGAGGAAGGAGCTCTGTTTCTTGAAGCAGAGTTTACCTAACTTTCTCACTGCAGATGGGCTCTGTGTTGCTCTTGGCTAGTGATGGGTTTAATTTGTAGCCAGCCAATTTGCAAAGATATCTCACTGCTAGATTAGAGCATCACAGCCTTCCATGGGAAGTGTGGGATAGCAGAAGGAAAAAGGGCTGCTCTAACGTATTTGTGCTGCTTTACTGCTGCCTGGCCAAGCACTGAGCCAGGTCAGTATTGATGGGGATGGGGAAAAGGCATCAAGGTTGGCCCTTCTCCCTTCATCCATGCAGAAGTCCCTGCCCTGTGCCTTATCTCTGTGATAAAGAAACATTTACACTGTCTTATTTCCTAGGGAAGCTCAAGGAGGCATCTGAGAAATGGACTTCATTATCCTGGGAGCTGGTTGAGCTCATGGCTACAGGTCGTAAGCCCCCAAGAACATCTTGCAGGTGGGAGGAAGGGCTGCAACTCATAAAATGTGGAGCCATGACAGCAGGAAAGGATTCTGGTTTCAGGGTAACTCTCTCTTTTTACAGTGACCAGATTCTGTTCTCCTTGTCTCAGAATCTTCATGAAGTGATGCCGCAGCCTCTTTGGGCATGCTGTTTCCCCATGGAGCACCACGTCTTTGATGCTGTCTCATGGGAGCAGTGGGGTGAGGGGAGAGGGAAAGTAGTGATTTACTTACATATGGCAGAAAAGGATAACATTTCCCCAAATGAACATAAACATGTTGAACTTAACTTCCCTAAGCTTCTCCCTTGCCAGGGAAAGCAGCAATTACTGCAATGAGGCAAGAGGAGAACATGACACACAGACTATGTTAAATGCCAGGCAATCCCCAGGGAAGCAATTAGCACCTTGCAGGTTTATGTCTTAGGGGTGCAGATGCTTCCATGCAGGTACAGACAGGCAGCTTAAGATGCCTTGTACAACCTCATCTACTCTGAACCCCTGAACAGAGCCATAACTGAGTCCTTCAACCATGTAAGGTGCTCTTCTGCTTCGCTAGAAGGGCTCAAAATGTGAGTAAATGCTGGCAGATTTATAGGGACACAAGTAACCAGCCTGAAAACTCATTTTGCAAGTGTGTTTTGTTTTTTTTTTTTTCCCCAACATCAGCACAATATAAAACAAAGGCATGTTCTGTGTTTGAATCCACTGTGAAAATCTGGGAAGAGAAAACTGACGTGGGCAGCTGAGCTGCTGCTAAATGGGCGGAAAGTGCTTTGAACACCAAATAGCTGTGACACAGCTGCAGATTTCAGCAGGCACTCTCCTTTCAGAAGAGGACCTGCCTGATAATTTCTTTGGTTATTAAAATAAAATAAAGCCCCCACAAGAAAGCAAACAAGCAGGGCGATGCCAACAGCTCTGCAGATACACAGCAGTTCCCACTGAAGGAGCAGCTTCAGCTTTCAGTGGAGTTTGCAGTTTTTCTCCTGACAACAAAATATGAGGCTACTGAGGCAAGGTAAAAAAGAACAGAGGCATTGGGGAGTCTGAGGAGCAACAGTTGACAAGCATGATTGAGGGGCTACTGAGACAAGGGGAGAATAGAGGCTGGGTTGGGGAGGCTGAGGAGCAATAGTTGACAAATGCGAGTGAGGAGAGATCGGAGAAATCAAGCCAAGGTGGCAGGAGTCATGCCGCAGGGAATAAGGAGCTGAAGAGCAAGGACGGGGAAACACATATCCCAAACCCAGATCATTAATATTTACTGCAAAGCTTAAGTGTGAATAAATAGCTGCAGCCCTTTTGCTGTGGTGGCATTATGCAGCACTAAATGTATTTCTCAGGGGCACTGATTTCGCCAGGTGCTGAACAGCTTCCCAGGAGCTGCTCATCGGCCCATGACTCTGAGACTAGCAAGGTACAGGGTGATTGCACAGGACTTGCTATTACCAGTTACCAGCCTTGCCAGCAGTTAGCAGAGGCATTAGAGGCTTGTTGGGCAAGATCTTTAAACAACCTTGACAAGCCTCCCATGCATTGTGCAGAACAAGGTTTTTCGAACACATCACTCTCAAGCACAAACAGGACCATGCACTTCTGGAGGAGACAGAACCATCAAGGCTGGAGCTCTCTGTAACACAACTTCAGGGAACATATGAACTGTGATGCGATGCCCTGTGGGCCCAGCTCTGCAACAGATGAGCAAGTTTCAGGAAACCTGGGATTTTTCTGAGGCTACCCAGTGAACAATATCCATAGAACCACAAAAGTGGTTTGGGTTGGAAGGGACCTTGAAGGGCTCTAATTCCCTTGCCATGGACAGGGATGTCTTCCACTACACCAAAAGCCTTGAATACTTCTAGAGATGGAGCAATTTCTTGCAGTTTCTCACCACTCTCACAGCAAATAACTTTTTCATAAAATCTATTCTAATTCTCATTTCTTTCAGTTTAAAACCATTATCCCCTGCCCTATCACTAGATTCCTCAACAAAGAATCCCTCTCCATCTTCCTTATCTGCTCTCTTTAAGTATTGCAAGGTTGCAATAAGGACTCCCCAGAGACTTCTCTTCTCCACACTGAACAACCTCAACTCTCTCAGCCTGTCCCCATACGGCTACAAAGCTTTTGTTGCTCAGGTCTATTACTGCCAGCAGCACAGGCAGAAAATATCTATAATGGAGCTGTACTTTATAGTTATGATCATCCCTTGCTTGCTTGAACAGCCTGACATGATGGTTAAACCTGTGGTGTCTGATGGCAGGTCACATATTCCCAGTGATGCAGAGGACTCATCACTATCTGTGGTGGCTAAGAGAACACACAGAATCACAGAATTAACCAGGTTGGAAAAGCCCTTCGAGATCATCAAGTCCAACCTGTCAACTAACACCATCTAATCAACTAAACCATGGCACCAAGTGCCACATCCAGTTTCTCTTTAAATACTTCCAGGGACAGTGGCTCCACCAGCTCTCTGGGCAGCCCATTCCAATGGCCAATCACTCTTTCTGTGAAGAATTTTTTCCTAACATCCAGCCTAAACCTCCCCTGGTGCAGCATGAGACTGTGTCCCCTTGTTCACTGACCCACAGGGAGACATATTCAAGTCACAAAGGTTGTGTCACTGAGGATGAACAGCCAGTCCTCTGTTCTGCAGCCTCACCCCTACTGCAGCAATGCGAATCAGTCCTTTCCCTTCATGTCATGAGACTGGGGACTGCTGAGCTGGGAAACGGTGTCTGAGACTGCTCACACTTTTCACTTACCCTTAGGCGACGTCCAAAGACAGTGACCTGTCCCCTTGCTTGCTCCTTCCTCTGCCTCCACTCCACGAGGTTGAGGCCATTGTCGATGGGCAGGGTGACATTCCTCTTCCCCACCGTGGGGTTGACAGTGCCAGCCAGCAGATGTGGTTCTGTTTGCAGGGCCACCTCCATGCCATTAGCGAGCATCAGTCTGAGAGAGCCATCAGCACCGATGTAGTAGCTGTTCCGGACTTGGTCTGAAAACAGAAAAGAGCTTTTCCTACAGCTCCCCACTGAGACAGCTCCAACCCCTCATTTGCTCCCTCGGGCTCCATCAGAATTTCTGATGGCTGTAACCAAGGGCACTCAGTCATTCGTCCATCCTGCTCACACCGAGTAAGATAGACTGTGTAAAGGTGGTCAGTGTAGTGTAAAGAATAGAATAGAATAGAATAGAATAGAATAGAATAGAATAGAATAGAATAGAATAGAATAGAATAGAATAGAATAGAATAGAAGTGGAATGGAACAGAATAGAACAAGCCAGGTTAGAAGAGACTTCCAAGATCATCCAGTCCAACCTATCACCCAGCCCTATCCAATGGCACTAAGTGCTCCACCCAGTCTTTTCTTGAACGCCTCCAGGGATGGTGACTCTCTTTCATTCTGATGAGGCTCTGCATCTCAAATTCTTGCAGAGAAGTTTTACACAGGCTAGAAAAGGCACCAGTGGAAGAATCATGTAATACTTCAGCAAAGGACACAGATTCAAACCTATTCCTCTAAGTTAAAACACTGGATGGTGACATAATTTGCTTTAAACCACACTCTGGCTGAGATTTCCCTTGTTTTTATATCCTAAAGATCCCAGTTTTACTACTGTCTATGAAACAGTGGTGCCATCTACTTTCCTCATCATGTTCAGCATTATCACAAGGACAGGAAATTTCACGAGTTTAACGCTAACCATTTCCCAAGCAATAGCCAAATTGTTCCACTTGGCAAATTTTTCAGAAGGGAAATTTTTCAGAAGTTCTCATGTTTGGATAAAAAAAAAATAAAATTTCCACACATCTCTCTGTATCTGGCCTCTCCTAGCCAGTAGATTTTGAGGCCAGGATTTGGAAATTTATCAGTGAAAGAGTAAAATCCCTTCCACATCTTTTACCATCTAGACAGGCCCTGTCCTTTTGAGTCTCCAGCTGACATCGCTCTCTGCAGAGCAGAACTCATGAAGAGAAAGAAAGCATGAGACTAGCCTGGAGAAGACTGAGAGGGGTTCTTATAAGTGCATGTAAATATCTGAAGTGTGGAGGTCATGACAATGGGGCTGAGCTCTTTTCAGTGCTGGCCAGTGACAGGACAAGGAACAAACTAGAACGCGGGAGGATTCACTTGAACTTAACAGAAAGCTTCTTTCCCTTGAGGTTGCCCATAGAGGTTGTGCAGTCTCCTTCTCTGGAGACTTTCAAAACCCATCTGGATGTGCTCTTAGGCATACCTGTGTTAGCAGGGGGCTTGGACTAAGTGATCTCCAGAGGTCCCTTCCAACCCTTACCATTCTATGGTTCTGTGACACTTGCTGAGAGCAGAAGGGCTATAAAAGGCACATTATACAAACACTGCCTTATCTGAAGCTCCTCAGAAGCTGGGAAATATGACAATTTCTGTCTCCTAGGCTGCGACGAATACCTAATTGTGGATAAAACCAGTCATTAAAAATGCATGTCAATTGCTTTTCCATTCGGAGGCAAGTTGGGTTTTGTTCACGAGTTACTCTGCTCAGCAGGAAACGAGATCACAGTGAAATTATCATCTCTTGTCTGGACAAAGCAGATCAGTGAAGAGCACAGACTGGTATGATTAGGGAAGGAAACCTGACACCAGTTGGTCTGTTTTATTGTGAGTCTGATCTTACTCCCGACGTAGCCAGCTGGAGTCCTGCCACACCGATCTCAGCAGGACCGCAGCTCAACTTACTGTACACAGGAGTGATGGTCTGAAGCTGCTGTGGCACTGGAGTTTTGGCACACATACAGCAGTGACCCACAGCGTAGATCCAAGCAGTTCAGCTGTACCACTGAGTATATCAGTTGGTAGTCTTTTGACATGGACTCCAGCAGGAGGAAAAAAACACTGCAGATGGAGAGAACTGGAACAGGCAGCTGGCTGTCCCCATTCCATTCTTAGATGCTTGGTTTGGTTAGAAAGTGGTAGGAGATGCACTTTAAATAAAGTCAGCGAAATGTCTGTGCACAGCTAACATATTCCTCCCTCCTTCATCCTTCACCAGGAAGCAGGGGAAAGCCTGAAGGTCTCCATGAAATTCACTGCATATGTGATGTTCCCTTTGTTCGATGTAGAAAGGAAAACTCCACAGCCTCTCTGGGCAGCCTGTTCCAGTGCTCTGGCACCTTCACAGAATCACAGAATCACAGAATGTTAGGGGCTGGAAGGGACATCAAAAGATCACCTAGTTCAACCCCCATGCCAGAGCAGGATCACCTATCAGCTTCACAGGAAAGAAGTTTTCCCTCACGTTCAGGTGGAACTCCCTGTGTTCCATTCTGTGCCTGTTACCTCTTGTTCTATCACTGGGCACCACTGAAGAGTCTGGCCCTATCCTCTTGATCCCTACCCTTTGGATATAGACAAACATTGATAAAATCCCCTCCAAGCCTTCTCTTCTCCAGGATTAACAGTCCCATGCCTCTCAGCCTTTTCTCCTCAGAAATATAGTTGCAGTCCTCTCATGGGTTCCAGTAACCACCTGGTGGACTCTTTCCAGCAGTTTCTTGTCTCTCTTGAATTGGGAAGCCCAGAACTGGACACAATACTCCAGGTGTAGCCTCACTAAGGCAGAATAGAAGAGGAGGAGAACTTCCCTTGACCTGCTGGTGACTCTTTTCTTAATGTATCCCAGGAGACCATTGGCCTTTTTGTCCACAAGATCACACTGCTGGCTCATGGTGAACCTGTTGTCCCTCAGGATTCCCAGGTACTTCTCTGCAGAGTACCTTTCCAGCAGGTCAACCCCCAACTTGTACTGGTGCATAGGGTTATTACTTGCCAGGTGCAGGACCCTACACTTGCACTTGTTGAATCTGTTTTAGGACAAGTGTATTTCTTTAGATCCAAATAGTTTCATAATCTCATATTTCTGAAGATGGTAAAGCTGTTTGTAACACTCCATGTCCCAACAGCAAGGATGCCCCTGTGCTGGAGGGCAGCACATTGATGCAATCAAATGTGGCAGCATTATGTAACTGTGCCTTCAGCCCTGGGTGCATCAATCACATCACAGTCGATTATCTCATGAAAAAGCCCCCAGCAGTGGGCTCTATTGCTTAATTAGGCTCCTGAGGTGAAGCCAACCTCACTTCTGTGCAGCTGCCAAGCATCTGAATGCATATGTCTGGGCTGGAGTGAGGTAGGTTGGACCTGCTTTGCAGGGTGAAGGGAAAAATAAGAAAGTAATCATGCTCCCCTACAGGAATATTGAGGATGGATTGAAGGTTCTGGCAAGTTTGCTGATGATACCAAACTGGGAGGCTTGGCTGAGGCACCTGAAGGTTGTGCAGATATTCAGCAAGACTTGGACAGACTGAGAGCTGGGCACAGAGGAACCTGGTAAGGAATAATAAACTGCACTAGCACAGGTTTGAGGTGATCTGCTGGAAAACAGCCCTGTGGAGATGGAACTAGGAGTCCTGGTGGACAAGAAGCTATCCACGGGACAGCAATGTGCATTTGTGGCCAACAAGGCCAATGGGGTCCTGGGGTGCATTAAGAGGAGTGTGTACAGCAGATCATGGGAGGTTCTGCCCTGGTGAGACTTCACCTGGAATATTGCCTTCAGTTTTGAGCTCCCCAGTTCAGGAGGGACAGGGATCTGCTTGAAACAGTCCAAGAGAAGGCTATGAGGATAATGAAGGGACTGGAGCACTGCCCAATGAGGAGAGGTTGAGGACCTGTGGCTTTGTGGTGTGGTGAAGGGAAGACTTAGAGGAGATCTAATCAGTGTTTATAAATATCTGAGGGCTGTGGGTCAAGAGGGAGAGGACAAACTCTTCTCAGTTGTGCCTCATGATAGGACATAGGGCAATGGATGTACAGCACACAAAGTTCCACCTCAACAGGAGGAAAAGCTTCTTTACTGTAAGAGTCAAAGAGCACTGGAACAGGCTCCCCAGGGAGGTTGTGGAGTCTCCTTCTCTGGAGACTTTCAAGCCCTGTCTGGATGTGTTCCTGTGTGAACTGCACTAGATTCTATGGTCCTGCTTTGGCAGGGGGGTAGGACTCAATGATGCATGGAGGTCCCTTCCAACCCCGAACATCCTATGATCCTCTCAGAGCTACCTGGAAGTGTTCAAGGCTAGGTTGGATGAGGAGGCCTTGAGTGACCTGTTCTAGTGGGAGGTGTCCCTGCTTACGTTGGGGGGTTGGACCTAGATGATCTTTGAGTTCCCTTCCAACCTAAACCATTCTATGATTCTATGATTCTCCAAAGGTAGGAAAAGAAGTATTGAGGCATAGCAGGCAAAACTTTCATCTAGGAACAGTTGCTGCTGTTACAGGGAGCGGGAGGGAAATCTGTGTCCCAGAGATGTGGGGACAAATGTGATGTTGGAACATGTTGGTGTTTCATGGAACATTTTGTTCCCCACAAGGGGAAATGGTGTTTGACACTCCATTGCCATCAGGCACAGACTACAAGTAAATGAGAGCAGGGGAGTGTAAAAAAGCAAAGAGTTTGATGATGCTTTTCCTTTCTCCAAGGCCCAGGGAACAGGAGTGATGGCTCAGCCTGACCCTAAGGAGGCTTCCGTGTTCAGAAAATGGAGATTCAGTCTGGCACAGTTTGCACACTACAACTTCTGCCCCTACCAGCATGTCAGCACAGTGTTCCCTTGCAATTTATTCCTCTTTTCTTTTCCATTTCATCACCTTTTCCCCCACCTCGTCAATCCTCCACTTCCTCACCTTACCATCACCAGCAGAACTGTGCTCATTTCCAACAGCCACAAACAGGTTTCCCCAGTCCTACTCTGGCTGCTCACCTCTCCCTTCTCTTTTGCGCCTCCCCACACCAGCTCTTTAGCTCAAAACCAGAACTTCTGGGGACAGGGATGGTCATTTTTCTAGATGCTTCCTTGTGAATGTTTGAACAGCCAGAGAAAAAAAGAATCAGAGAGATTTCCAGTAATCAGCTGGAAGCCTGTTCCAGGAGGGAAGTAACTGTTAAGTTGGAAGCCATTAAGAGAATGAAGCGAAGGGGTCAGCTGGAAGTGTGGCTTAGATTTATGCAACCCTATTTGTTATAACAATAATGGTAATGATGATGGAGGACTGTGGTGCGAGAGGACTGCACAGCAAGGGGACTGGCTGAGAATGAAGCAGAAAACAGCTGCAGTGCAGCCATGGTGAGAGGGAATGTGGCTGAGTAGGTGTCAGTGTGTGCCTGTACCAGCACGTGGGGAGCTCAGGGAAGTAGAGGATGCAGGTGATGGTTGATGCTGGGATTATCAAAATGATGCCTGTTTCCTGATGGATAATCCACTGCGTGCAGCTTGGCTGGGAGAGGGGACAGTGGCCCAACTCACCTTGGAGCAGGGTGTAGAAGGCTCCAGATGCTGACAAATTAGTGGTTATTGTGACATCATCTTTGCTGGAGGTTTCCACCTGGACATGCACGGAGCTGTCGGTGTCGCTGCGGAAGCTGCTCACTTGGCCAGTAGGGAAGGTCACGTTGGTCAGGCGCCCAAAGCTGTCGTACCTGAAAGGGAGCAAGGAGTGGAGTCAACAGCAGCAACAGGAATCAGCCTACAAATGAGAGATAAGGTCTCGAAGTCTCCACCCAGATATTTCCCCACAGAAAAACCACACTGTTGCTGTCAGACTGTCTTGACTTTTTTGGCTTCCTGAGAAGAAAATCACAGCTTTTAGCTGAGGAAAATCAAGCAAACAGAAAATGACTAAATAAGTATTAGCCTGTATTTCCTATGCTTATCACCTACACTATGCTTGTTTACAAGAGGAATTTTATTCCCCATCCACTGTGCTGTGGTTTATGGAAAAACACTGGTCTGTGAACCCTGTCTTACAGAACCAGGAGTTTCTGAAAACCACTATAGAACAATAGAATCATAGAATGGTTTAGGTTGGAAGAGACCTCAAAGATCATCCAGTTCCAAACCCCTGTGCCATAGGCAGGGACACCTCCCACTAGATCAGGTCGCTCAAGACCTCATCCAGCCTGGCCTTGAACACCTCCAGGGAGGGAGCAGTCACAATCTCCCCGAGCAACCTGTGCCAGTGTCTCACCACCCTCACTGTGAAGAACTTTCTCCTAACATCCCATTTAAATCTCACCTCTGCCAGTTTGAACCCATTACCCACTAACTCTCTTGTGTGGTTGTGTCATGAGCTCTTCCATGATTTTTATTTTTTTTTAATATTTTTTTCTATCTTATTTTAAAAGCTAATGTTAAGGTAGTAGCAAGGACCTGGCAGATTGGCCACATCAGGTAGAGAAATATCTGTCGTGAACAGTGTGTAGAGCCCTGAGCACAGCTGAGAGCCCCGTGTCTACTTTTTCTGTTCATAGGTCCATCTGGAAGGACCAATTTCAAAGTGTGAAAAAGCAGTCCAGTTTTCACCCCTACTGTGTCCTTGGCTTTTCCAATGAGGGAATCAACATAAGCACCATCTGGGAAGGTTTCTGTGATGTGGACACCTGTGTACCACAACCCAGATAAAATAAACTACAGACATGCAGGACCAACAGAAGTTAACAAGCTGAGGGCTTAATTTTCAATAAAAGGGACTAGACACTTGGGCCTAGAGGCCTCCTGAGCTGACAAAGCAATCACACCATCCTGCCTTCCATTTCTGGCACTGCAAAAAGGGTGTCCTTGGGTCACAGACTGAGATGAGAGCACAGGGTTGGCAAAGGACTTTTGCAGTGAGGCAGTGGAGAGCAGCAGAAAGCTCGGCTGGCTTATCTCTGTTGGACTTTCTGATTCTCAGGGTAGCCATGGATGAGATGGATCCTCAGAGAAGGGATATTTGAACAGGGAGAGAGCAGAAAAAAAATCCAGCAAAAGCAATCAGTCATTTTTTTTCAAGTGCTGCCCACGTATCATTTAAGAATGATTTAAATGATACCAAGAAAACTTATCACTTAGGGATGCAAAGTGAATGGTGGGTGAGCAGATAGGACATGTTTTCCTGCAATACCCAGGGGGAAGCCTTTGATGGAGCACAGTGTCTAGAGAAGGGCACCATTCCTCAGAATGATAAAGTGATGTAAATGATACATTAAGGATAACAAGCTTACAAAACATGATCTAAGAGGCAAAGCCACCAAAAAAGAAAAAAAAAATAGTTGATTTAGAGGAGAGAAAAACAAAGAAGTGGGAAGAGACTACCTTGACAACAGTTGCTCTGCAGAGGATTCTAATTAGTTGTTTGTCATGTCTGTTGTGGATGTGACAAAAAGTAATCAGCTTGAATGGAAACAAGGAAGGTTCAGGTCAGAAGATGGAGAATGTTTTCCAGCTATGGTTTCTCTAAGCAGAGGAACAGATGGAGTGCTGGAAATCCCATTGCCCGGTGCTTTTAAGAATAGGTGAGAGAAATATGTTACAGTCTGGATACAGTTATCAGACCTCAGAGGGAGTAGATGGTTGAGGAGCTCTTGATCCTCCTCGTCAGGATTACTGAGATGGGGAATATCATGATAAGCCCCAACAAATAACAGAACAAATGGATAAGGACAAGGGGGAGAGGAAAGAAGAAAAAGTACTCTTGAACTGCAACTCATGGAAGACGCAGGAACAGCCACTGGACTGGCTCTGAATGATGCAGAAAAAATTAACCTCCTCTTCCACTGTCTTTTTTTTCTCCCCAATTTTGTAGACAGTGCTGCTACTTCACTTTTGACACTATTCTGACAGTGACTCAGGGTGAGGAAGGGCTGTTTGAAAAGGTGATTTTTGCCCAAGTTTAATATTTAGTGTATGACAACTAAGGACGTGAGCTCACTGCAAGTCACTCCAGCCCTTGGGTTTGAAGAAACCATTGCATGAGGTTTTTCTTGGCCAATGGGCAGAGCGGGAGGTAGGAAGTTAGAAGCAAGCATTTGGCTCTCCACAGTGTCAGCCTATCAGTCATGGCATCATCCACACATAGATGGTGGAGCACCAAGATCTTGGTGATCAAGCAACTACCCAAAAAAACAGAAAGAAAGGAAGGAAGGAAAAAGCAGATGAATTCAGAACTGCATTGCAGGAGTCTGGCAGAGATCAGCTAAAGCTTTTCCAAGCAGCTAGCAGGACACAGCTTGAACCTGAACTGAACCTCCTTGCAGCAGTCAGAACTGAAGTCCTCTCAGCACCAAACACTTTGCTCCATATTTGTGGCTGTGAGAATGCTGTGTGTTTTGATTGTGCTTTCTGTACAGTCATCTGCACACCTTCTCCTAAACCAGCACGTGAGTCTTCAACTGAAAACATCACAGGCTCTATCTTTACCCCATCTGCTGAGACAGGACACAAGGGACATGATGTAGTCTCTCCCTTGGGCAGAGAAAACATTAGCATTAAAGGTGTGCTGTGTAACACCCCAAATTCTTTCCACCATGACATCAACAGTCTTATGCACAAACCAGTCTCAGATCTCAACTGCTCAGAAATTCAGGGAAGATGGCTCAGAATCTGGCACCTCTGACTTAGTGGAATTAATAACTATATAGAATTTATTTATATTGCTCTATTTGTTTTTGTTTTGTTATTTTTTTTTTTTAAATGAACTGCTTCTGATATTGAGCCTGATTCACCTCCTAAAAATAATGGCACATATCTAGACACACCACTCTGAAGCCTAAGGGGTAAGTTTGGTGCCAGGCATAATCCCAGGTGTGAGTGTGAAAGGAAGCAAGTCCACAGATTAGGGAAAGGAGAGTGAAAGCCAGAATAGGTGCTGAGAGCTTGTTCATGTGATGGACTTGGCTGCCATTTAATTTATGTGCTGACTCAATGTCCTGGGAGTCATACAGAAGCATAAAATGGTTTTGGCTGGACAAGACCTTTGAGATTATAGAGTCCAACCAAGCTTGGTGCTAAACTCTGTCCCTTAGCACCACATCTATATTTTATCCTAACTCAGCAACATTCTGAGAGTCATCACTAAACCTATACTCCACACAAGCCCTACTTAGGTACTCCAAAGAGAGCCTTGAAAACTCAGCTAACAGCCCCAAGCAGCTGCAGACACTAAGCTCCTTAAACTCTACTCCTGGACATCCAGCTCCCAGCACCCTTACAAAGGGTCCTTTGGCTCTCTTCTGGGTAAATGCTCCAGTAACCTCTGCCTGTGCAAAATGGATTACAACATAATGCTGGTGCCTAGACCTTTGCGTGCACATATTTTTCTCCTTCAGTCAAAATGAGTGAGTGCAATAGGCATAATTTACACAGTTACATTTTTACAGCTACAGAAAACTCACTCTACAGTGGAGAACTTCACCAAGAGCAAGGACTTCTATTTGAGACTTTGGGTCCTGAGAAGCAAGTGTAGTTTTGGACCAGAACAGTCTGGAAGGGTGTGCTGGAACTGGTTTAAGGTGTCTGCACGTTTATATTAGACTTTTGGCACCTCCTTAGCCACCTCGTTAGCCTCCATCAGAAGGAACCTGGACCATCTGTGCTTTCTGCATTTGCAAGAGCTGCTCCACCTCCACCCAGCAGCCAGGCAGGGCCCTTCCAAGCAGTCGCTTTGGGGGCGACAGCTCACCTATTTGCAGCTGCAAGGAGGTCATGCCTAACAAAGGGAGAAATGAAGGGAGGTAGCACAATTAGACTGTTCCCATTTTTGCGATTATTTTTAATTGGTGGCAGACGAAGTGTAAAACACTCATGCCCAGACAAAAACTCCTTTTAGCACTGTGGTGGCAATGCAAGAGGAGGTGTAGGGAGCCAGTTAGCATGGACACACACAGTGTTTTCCTCTTGGCAAGCAGTTCCTTTTTTCTGTTTTACTCAAGACTGGAGCATTTTCCCCCACCCTTTTCCCTTGATTTAGATCACACAGCACATACCTGGTATCATCTGTCACATAGCCACAGATGCAGCAGCTTAAAGGCTTGCACAGCCCAAACTGATAATGTGCTTAACAAGTTAAATGAGTCAATTCTTTCTACCTCTGCTTTCAGCCCTAAAAAGGCACTTATTTGGCACACTCTCTGCTCAGAAATGAAGGCCAAGAGGCTGGCTCTTACGTAGCTGCAGGTGTGCCCTGGTATTTGCAGTAAGATAAATCTCTCCTAGTCACCTCATTTTGTAGATAAGCTGCCTAGGTCTGTTTCCAGAGTCTCAGGATTTAGGGGTGGACCAGTTTTCATCGCAGCCTTAAGATTTCTGTGTTCTCCAAATGCTCTGAAAGCAGCAGAATTAAGGACATGCTGAACCAGGGGAGAGAACACAGCAGCCACTCGGAGCAATGAATTCATCACCTGCTAACACAGCTGCTGCCTCCCATTCAAACCTGCTGCAAAAGACCCAGCGCTCACAATTACGCTGACAATTATTAGGCCAGCAAAGGAAGCCGTTGCCATCCGTTCCCAATTGGAAATGTATTTAGCTAAGGTTCAATGCACAGAATTAAAATGGTATTTGGTGCTTATGAGGCCTAATTGTTAGCTTGTAAACATTCAGGGCTTTCATTTATCACATTACCATTGTGCAGAGACCTGGGCCCTGGGAATTAAAAAGAGCATCCTAAAGTACCTTCAATTCAGAAATCAATTCCTTGCCTGAGTCTCTGGGTTTCCTCATTTTAGCTTTTTCACATTTCGTCGGCCTGTTAAAACTACAAGTCAAACAGATTGAGGAAAAAAAATCCACCCTGATAATATTGCATTTAGTGCCAAAGTGTCCTAATGTACCTCCCGAGCTATATTTTGCCTGTGATTATACGGACACGCACCCGTCGCCTCCCAACAAGCTCAACTCTTCCCAATTTTTCAAACAACATTAAGCACGACATTAAAAGCAAATCCAGAACAGACAAACTGATCCCACTCAAATACATATGAAGGCAAAGCCTCTCCACGGTAAGACAAGGGCAGGCTGCAGCCACTGCCTGCAGGATTTTGGCAGAACAAGGAGAGGAAGATCTCCCTCTCTCTCGTTTTTATGATTCTTATAATTTGCTTGGTTCTCAACTAAACTCTGACAGCAGGCATTCAGTTCAGGCTCAAAACATGACTTAAGAGTTGCATGACTACTGGATAAGTACTATTTTATCATGGCTTTTACCAGAGTTCCACCTAACTTCTTCAGAGGAGTGATGGTGGGAATCTGCTTTGTCATGAAGAAGTTGTGGAGGAAAGGGATCTTCCTAAAAGAGGTAGGAGAGTAAAATCATAGACTCATGGAATCGCTTAGGTTGGAAGGGACCTTAGAGGTCATCTGCTTCAACCTCCCCATCATGGGCAGGGAAGCCTCTCATCCAACCTGGCATTGAAAACCCCCAGGGAGGATAAATCCACAATCTCCCTGGGCAACCTATATTAGAATCTCACCATCCTCTACTGAAAGAGGAGGAGGGGAGGGAGGGGGGAAATGCAAAAAATGTTTCTCATGCTGCAGGAGCAGAAGGAAATGTTCACTTGAATTACTCTAAACTAAGGACACCACCAAATATCATTGGGAGATAAAGAGATTTTATTGATAGAGTAAGGTAGCTTTTCTCTGAGACAAGAGGTGGCTGCCCTTCTAAAGGCAGTAAGTGTTCATTTTATCTCTTCTTTCCTTTTTTATTAAGACAAAAAAAAAAAATATTGCCAAGCCTTTATACCAACTACAAGGCAGGCTGAGTCTGCACCTCACCATGAGGCAGACACTGAACACAATGCCCAATTTGAGTACTCAAGTTGCCCAGACCAGAGTGACCAGGCACTTCTGGTGCTGGAGTGGGACCTCTGAAGACTCCCAGGGGTCACTGGGAAGCCATCCAAGGTCCTCCTGCATTTTCAGACCAGCTGGCTCCTACCTTCCATTCATTTACAGTGTGTGAGGTTTGGCAGAGTTTGATTCTCTGTAAAACACTACCAGTCAAAGCTCACCTTACCTCCCATCTGAAGATCTGGCTCCACAAGACTCTCTGCCCTCCAGGCATCGGTGAGCCACATCTTGGGCAGCCCATGACAAGGTTTTGAATTTCTGGGTTTGGCTGCAGTGATGTTTAAGTATTTCATGCTGTATGGCAGGAGGTGACCTTCGAAACTAATTGGGCACGCAAAGGACCTAAGCAAAAGAGCCTCATCTGGGCTAAATAATGCATAGAAGGTTTGACTTTGGCTCAGAGGGAAATTGAATTAACATACAGTGATACCATCTCAATGAGCTAATCAGGATAATTGCCTTATTCTTGATTTAAACAAATACATTAATGAGAATTTCCAGATTCTGAAGCAGATAAACAGCAATTGCTAAGAAACTTGGTAAAGGCTGGTAGCAATCTTTTCAGGTCAAGTGAAAAAGCAGCAGGCACAAAGCAGGCAGTAGTCACACAGCAGCCTTTGTCTTTGACTTGAGGAGCTGAACAACAAGAAGCTGTTCCCCCGGCACCACTTCCAGATCAACTTCCTTTGCTGCTGATTATCACTGTCACAGGTTGAATGGGGAGGCAAGTCTTTAATCCAGTTACTGGACAAGCTGAGCTGCACTGCATTAATTGACAGCAAATGTCAAGCTCTCTGCAGAGGCAGAGAAAGTCTACATAATGCTAACATCCTCAAAGAAGTCCTAGATAGGCCTTTGGGGACAGGCTAATTACTGCAGGGAGCTAAGTTTCACTCTCAAAGGAAAGGGAAACTGCACACCATTATAGACTGAACCTTACTCAGCTCTAAACCCAATAAAGTAGGATTGTTAGAGCAGGCTTTGGTGTAGGATGTGTGAAAGGAAGAGCTGTAAGCAAGTCTGTCACTGTCTGAAGGCAGCACCTGTCTCCTTCCCTCAGAGAAACGAAGAGCCAACCATGCCAGCCCAGCCCAAAACTTGGGAGGTCCTGGATTCCCTGGTATGCCCTGGACATAAGAATCATAGAACTGGTAAGGTTGGAGGAGACCTTTGAGATCATCAAGTTCAACTGCTTGCCTAGAGCTCACAATCCCACTGCTATTCCTTAGCTACTACCATTAAACCATGTCCCTGCGCATGACATCCAAGCACCTTGTAAATACCTCCAGGGATGTGACTCCATCACCTCTCTGGGCAGCCTGTTCCAAAGTCTGATAACTCATTCTGTGAAGAAATGCTTTCTAATATCCAACTTGAACCTCCCCCTGGCACAACTTGGGTCTGTTTTCTTTTGTTCTCTTATTCATTGTATGTGAGAAGAGACTGACACCCACCTCACCCCCGTCTCCTTTGAGGTACCGGTAGAGGGTGATAAGGTCTCCCCTCAGCTTCCTCTTCTGATGACAAAACAGCCCCAGTTCGCTCAGCTGTTCCTCATAAGACTTGTGCTCAAGGACCTTCACCAGCTTAGTTGCTCTTCTTTGGACATGGTCCAGTGCCTCAACGTCCTTCTTGTAGTGAGTGGGCTCCAAAATGAACACCAGTGCCTAAGTAACGACCTTCAGTACTCCAGTTCATAGACTCTATGCACTCTGTCAGTGTGGGGGTCAGTCTTTTCTCCCAAGTAACTAGTGAGAGGACACAAGGAAATGGCCTCAAGCTGTACCAGGGAAGGTTTAGGATGGATATTAGTAGAAGTGTGTTTACTGAAAGAGTGGTCAGGCCCTGGAAAAGGCTGCACAGGGGAGTAGTGGATTCACCATCCATGGAGATGTTCAAGAAACATGTAGCTGTGACACTTCAGGACATGTTTTAGTGAGCACAGTGGTATTGGGTCAACACTGATGATGTTAGAGGTCTTTTCCAACCTCAGTGACTATGTGCTTCTATGCCACAGCTCTTTGTTGTGTTATTATAAAGTCTGAGAAATGCCCTGGGAAGAGCATCAAACCAGGGAGGGCCAGGAATGCTGGACACACACATAGGTAGTGTTGTCACTCTTGCAAGTGTTGCCATCCACCACATTTGGTGTCTGGTCAGCTAAAGGTAAATCTTAGAAGGATGTCGCTGGTGCGGTGTAAACTTGCCAGGTGAAGTTACATTTACTCTTAACATTTTAAACAGGGGTGTCCAGACTGCTCCAGCCCATAAACAACTCTTACACGCTGTGAGAAACATGAAGCTGTTCCTCAGTCAGATTTCATAGAATCATAGAATTATAGAATAATAGAGTCATAGAATCAGTCAGGGTTGGAAGGGACCACAAGGATCATCTAGTTCCAACTCCCCTGCCATGCCCAGGGACACCCTACCCTAGATCAGGCTGCCCACAGCCTCAGCCAGCCTGGCTGCAAACACCTCCAGGGAAGTGGCACCAAACACTCACCCCGGGGCAACCCATTCCAGGGCCTCACCACTCTCATGCTGAAGAACTTCCTCCTCACATCCATTCTGAATCTCCCCCCCTCCAGCTTTGCTCCATTCCCCCTAGTCCTGTCATTACCTGATAGCCTAAAAAGTCCCTCCCCAGCTTTTCTGTAGGCCCCCTTCAGATACTGGAAGGCCACAATAAGGTCACCTCGGAGCCTCCTCTTCTCCAAGCTGAATAGCCCCAACTCTTTCAGTCTGTCGTCACAGGAGAGGTGCTCCAGACCACTGATCAGATTTGATGTCTTCATTTCCTTGGCCACAGGAAAAACAGAAATATGAGCTTCACATTCTCCCCTCCCTTCAAGCAGCACTGAACGCTACTCAGAGCACCTTCCAGCTGCTCAGGATTTATCTAAATCACTTAAACTTCCTCAGTGCATATTTTCTGATATTCTGATACAGAAACAAAAAACCTGGAGGTATTGAATGCTGATTTGGTTTACACTATCTTTTTTGACTTCTTGGATGTCAAAGAACTTACATTTCACAGAATTATAGAATATTAGAGGTTGGAAGGGACCTCCAGAGATCATTAAGTCCAAGCCCCTTGCCAAAGCAGAATCATCTAGGGCAGGCTGCACAGGAACACATCCTGGCAGGTTTTGAAAGTCTCCAGAGAAGGAGACTCCACAACCTCTCTGGGCAGCCTGTTCCAATGTTCTGTCAACCTTACTGTAAATAAGTTTCTCCTCATGTTGAGGTGAAACCTTCTCTGTTCCAGTTTGTATTGCTCTTTGGCTTATTGATGCAGACCACCCAAAAGAGATTGGCCCCCTTCACTTGACACTCATCCCTTGGGTATTTATAGACATTGATCAGATCTCCTCTCAGTACTCTGTTCTCCAGACTAAACAGCCCCAGGTCCCTCAGTCTCTCTCCATAGGGGAGATGCTCAAGTCCCCAAATCACCTTTGTGGCTCTCCACTGGACTCTCTCCAGCAGGTCCCTGCCTCTCTTGAGTCATCCAGTCCATGAGAGAAACCCATGAAATGGTATCTCTGGCTCAGCTGGATGTCAGAGCAGAGAAAAACAAATATCCACATAGCTACTTATTTTTTGTGGCATTTGTATTTCTGAACACACACACACACACACACACACACACACACACACGCCTACCTCACAGGCAATAATGCAAAGCACAGATTACTATAAGAGATTGGCACCCTCCACTTGACACCCACTCCTCAGATATTTATACACATTGATGAGATCTCCTTTCAGTCTTCTCTTTTCCAGACTAACCAGCCCCAGAGCTCTCAGTCTCTCTCCATAGGGGACATGCTCAGGTGCTCCAATCATCCTCGTGGCTCTTTCCATCAGGTCCTTGTCTCTCTTGAACAGATTTCACCCTGTCATGCCCTGCAGTTTGTGTTTGACTCACACAAATCTTCTGTTTGGTGAGAATATATCTTAAGAAAGGCATCCGGAGACATGATCTAAGCCACCAAGGAATGGAGAATATACTATTTCTCATGGTTGTTCACTCTACTGGTCTCAGCCTTAAAAAAGTCATGCCTTTCTGTCAACTTGATTATCTCTAGCTTTGCCTTCTACCCCCTACTCTTCTCAAGCCTTTCTCTGATAGATTAAGAGTAGTGATAGGTTTGTGCTGACATGCTGTGATCAAGACACTTCCCAGTCTTCTTCATGTTAAGATAAAAAGATCAAATCTTCTTAGTTCTCTAGCTTAATGCACTTTCTCCCCATGAATGTGTTTTTGATATGGTTTTTTTTTTCTGCACAGCTTCAACTTTTACTGTCCTTCATATAATGAAAACATCGTAACTGACAGTATCAGTCTCATCAATGCTCTACAGGGATAAAAATCAGCTTCCTACTACCCACTGCAAGTAGAGTTGGACAAGTAAATGCACTCATTTTATTTGTCCAGCTAAGTGATGAGTTAGACAGTTTTGCAATAGAATTACAGAACCATAGAATCAGAATGATAGACTCGTTTAGGCAGGAAAAGACCTTTAGGATCATTGAGTCCAACCATTAGCCCAGTACTGACAAGTCCAATGCTGAGGATCACTCTGAATGGCTTGATGCTTTGTTCATTATGACCTCTGAGACCCAATGCTCATCCCAGTTCTTCAGATGTGGCCTGTTTCCTTGTGTATCCTGACATTAGACTGTGTAAGAATTTATTTTGTTTAAACATAACCTACTTATTAAGAAATCTAAGTTATCTCACCTTCAGTTACTAATCTTACTATTTCAACAGTTCTAATATATTTCCCCCCAGGTTATGCATGCAAAACCTATGTAGAATTGATCCCTGCCCAAACAATCTCATTAGATGACTCCCTACTGCTGATAACCTTCTGAGAGATTTCACAGAATGACTTTTTGAGCCATTTGATATGTACTTTTCACAGCTCAGAAGAAGAAATGACCTGCTTTCCAAGTCTCTAGTAGACAGGCCAGAACAGGAGAGGACAGGAGAGGACAAGATAGGATAGGATAGAACAGGATAGGATAGGATAGGATAGGATAGGATAGGATAGGATAGGATAGGATAGGATAGGATAGGATAGGATAGGATATAGGATAGGATAGGATAGGATAGGATAGGATAGGATGAAGAGTGACAGCCTCTGATTCACAGAACTGCAGAGTAGTAGGAGTTGGATGGGACCTCTGAAGCTCATCTAGTCCAACTCCCATGCTAAACATTGAAGTAAGGAAGATTTAGACTGAGGATCTAAAAAAGCTTTCTAACAACAAGGTAAGTAAATGCATTATCGATAGCAATGTTCATGAACAATCTTGACAACTTTAGAATTATTTAGTTTGGAAGAGGCTTTAAGATCATCAAGTCCAACTGTTAACCCAACACTGCCAAGATCACCAGGAAACCATGTCCCTCAGCACTGCATATATTTTAAAATCACATAATCATAAAATGTTATGGGTTGGAAGGGACCTCCAAAGATCATCCAGTCCAACCTCCCTCCCCCCAAGGAAAGCAGGATCACCTATACCAGATCACATGGGAATGCATCTGGGCAGGTCTCAAATATCTCCAGAGAGGGAGACTCCACAACCCACCCAGGGCAGCCTGTTTCAGAGTTTGACAACCTCTAAGGTGAAAAAATCTTTCAAAATGCCCAAACTAAACCTCCCCTGGTGCAACATGAGTCCTTTTCCTCTTGTCCTATCACTTGTTACTTGGGAAGTAGACTGAGCCCCACCTCACTACAACCTCCTTCATGGTAGTTGCAGAGACCAAAACAGGTCTCCCCCCAGCCTTCTTTCTTCAGGCTAAACAATCCCAGTTCACTCAGCTGTTCTTCATATAACTTGTGGTCTAGATGCTTCAGAAGCTATATTACTCTCCTTTGGATTTAGATAGAATGCATTTGACCAATTTTTGGACATCTGCACTGTAAACATCCATATCTGAGCTAATTCTTCTGGACCACCTTCGCAGAGAGAAACTTTCAGAACACAACTCTTCTCATCTTATTCCAAAGCAGACACCTGACATACCTCATTAGAAAGCCACCTCAAAAGTACCTGTTCTGTCCATTGCCTATAAAGGGAGACTGAGGTAACTACTTTGGATATAGCCTTTTACCCTGTAGTTCTAAAAAGCTGCACGAGAATCTGTCAGGAACAGTTAAATAGAGACAACTGATCACAGGTTTGGATGAGATATCTCTGAAGGCACATTCCTGGTTCTATTTTCAGTGATGCTGTACTATCATATAGTGCTGAGTTGCTCCAGTCAAAGTTTCCATAGTCTAACCACTGGAGAATATCATCTTCCATTTACCTCTAAAAAGCTTTCCTATGACTCTTCTCAAGACCAGAATGATGACTTTCACAAAGGCTCTATTTAGTTGGATAGCAAGAAATAACAGAACACTGTTACAAATATATCCAGGGAGCAAATTGTATTTTAGCTTCTGCCCCATTTCATCTCCTTTATATTTTCAGTCACGCTTTTAAATAAGGGATTATGTCTGATGTACAAATCTGACCACAATTAGAATGTAATTTTTAGTTTGCTTCACTGTCTGTGGTTACATCTGTTTTCAAGCACAGGAACTATTTGGGTTCTTTGCAAAAAAGAAAATACCTCCTTGATTTAGCACAATGGTCCCGACAATGCAGCAGGCTTCCACTCCTGTAGAGAAAAACACCCTACCTTGCCTCCCTAAAGCCTCCCTCAAGCAAATTCAGTGTAAGGGATGGAAGGGTATTAACTTTGATTCAGGGAGGAATATTGCTATAGTAATTGCAAGCAGAACATTGATGGAATGCAAATAACCTTTCATAAGATTCATCGCTGAGTTTCCAGCAGTTCCTTTTGAAGCAGGCGCAGTAATGGTGAGCATTAAGCAGAGAAATCTGAAACCAGGCCTGGAACATTTTAAAGAAAGACCCAAAGCCACTGCATGCCTAGCACACGGATGTGCGGGTTCAGCCAGCTTTCCTTCTCTGAGTCTTTCTTGGTTTTTACAGTTTTTGAATATGTAATCTCAGAGACTTGTCTCTTCTAGTCAAATGGGGCTCTGACAACAGGTCTATTATTATGGTAGCTGAACACTTCCATGTAACCATTCAAACCATGTGGGCAGTTATGCACTAAAAGGAGCATTTCATGGAGGCTAGACTTGAATATCAAAATGACACTGATGAAGAGCGAAGCAAAAGGGTTCGCAAAGTCAGGATGGATTTGCAGACCATCCTTCTAGATGCCCTTCACTCAGTTACCTATGTTTTTCCTATCTGAGATCAGAAAAAATGTTGTCTTTTTTTTTTTTTTTTTAAAAAGCCAGGGAATTGCTCATACTAATACAAACAAAAGTCAAACCTTCAAGTCACAGCTACCTCCAGGCTTTTCAAGGCATTCTGTCTCTGCTCAAAGAGCTCTCTGGGACAGGGATAGTCTCAAAGAGTTCTGAGATTGTTTTTAAAGCTTAGTGAGGCCAGTTACAACAATAGAAACTGGGCAGTCCATTAATTACAGTCTCGTTTTCTGAGCAAGCTGTCGTTAGTCATTGCTGGTTGTCATTCCACATAAGCCATTTCAAATGAGCTCAGCAAAGACACTACGGCAGGGGAAGGAGGTGAAAAGCTGCGAAAAAGAGGATCTGATGGAACTTTTACACTTCCAAGGCTTCCAAAGCCAAGCAAAATTCTCTGACAGTAACCTAAATCCCCAGTGATGACTACAGTTAAAGAGAGCCAGGTGTCCAAATTACTTAGATGATTTAGAAAAACTGAGCAGAAATCCTGTCTGACTCCTGACTTGGTAGAGGGAGCTTATTCAAACTCTAACACACTTCTAGCATAAGTTGTTTGTCTGAGATCCAGTATTCTCCATTCTGGCCATTTCATTTGGACAGTAATTCTGTCCAGGGAATTAAATTCCATCAACTTTAGAGAATTAAAGAATCACAGAACCTTAGGGATCACTGAGTCCTAACCCCCTGCCAAGGCAGGATCACCTAGGGTATTTCACACAGGAACACATCCAGGCAGGTTTTGAAAGTCTGCAGAGAAGGAGACTCCACAACCTCTCTGGGCAGCCTGTTCCAAGGCTCTGTCATCCTCACTGTAAAGAAGTTTCTCCTCATGTTGAGCTGAAACCTCCTCTATTCCAGTTTGTAGCCACTGCTCCTTGTCTTATTGCTGCAGATCACTGAAAAGAAATTGGCCTCATTCTCTTGACACCCACCCATCAGATATTTATACACATTGATGAGATCTCCTCTCAGTCTTCTCCAGACTACACAGCCCCAGGTTTCTCAGTCTCTCTCTATAAGGAAGATGCTCAAGTCCCCTACTCATCCTCGTGGCTCTTCCCTGGATTTTCTCCAGCAGGTCCCTGGCTCTCCTAAAGGTGGAGCCCTAAATTGCACACAGTATTGTAGGTGTGGTCTCACTAGGGCAGAGTAGAGGAGAAGAACCTCCCAAGACCAGCTGGCCACACTTTTCCTGATGCACCTCAGGATGCCATTGTTTCTCTTGGCCACAAGGGCACACTGAGGTCAGCAGCACAACATTCATAATATACTTACTCATAAAACGTTGTCCAACCATTTTCATTGCTTTTGGTGGCAAGGAGACCAGAGTTGCCATGGTAGGTCATCATGGCCACTTCATGCCCTTGCGTTGTTACGCTCTTGAGTGCGCTGTTGGTACCAATTGTCACCCAGTAGACTTGGCCATCAGGCACCACCAGCCAGAGGGGCATCCCCGTGGAATCTCTTCGAATATTGACTAAGTTGCCATTATTGTCAGTGATCAGGGTTATATCTCCATCTCCAGAGTAAGTAAAATTGTAAAGATAGTCTCCGGTGGTAAGGCTCTGAGTGTAAAGGTGCTTACCACTGGTGTCAAATAAGTAGAGCTCCTGGTCTATGGGTGAGGACAGCTCATAGAGGTTTTGTGTGTTGAGGAAGGGTTTGTTTTTCCGAATGAAGCGGATCCGGATGTTTCCAAGATCAGCCACGTACAGCTCCCCATCTGCACACACCGCCAGGGAGGACGGCGCGTTGAGCTTGGCATCCTTGGCATAGCCATCGTCCCCCGAGAAGCAGTCACAGTTAGCATCATTCTTGCAGTCACAGCTGCTTGGTGCTCCAGCGACGAGGGAGATCTCTCCATTGGTGGTGACCTGCCTGATGCGGTTGATCTTCTTCTCGTCGGTCTCAGCAATGTAGAGGACCCCGTTATGTGAGACGGCCAGGGCGGTAGCAGACTCCAGTGTGGCATGGATTGCCACCTTGCTAAGGAGGAAGTGGTCCATGCCTGGCACCTGGCAATGCATGGGTCTCCCTGCCACGATGCGGACCTGGTGGTTCTCAGATATCTGTAACACAACGTTGTTGTCGAGGACGTAGAGCGAGTTGTCCATTGGGTTGACTGCCAGGTCTGTGGGCCACTCGAGACGAACCTTAATCACACAATCACAGAATCGATCAGGTTAGAAAAGACCTTCAAGATCATCAAGTCCAACATATCACCCAACACCATCTCATCAATTAAACCATGGCACAAAGTGCCACACCTAGTCTCTCTTTAAATACTTCCAGGGACTTCAGCACCTCCCTGGGCAGCCCATTTCAATGCCAACCACTCTCTCTGTGAAGAACTTCTTCCTAGTATCCAGCCTAAACCTCACCCAGTGCAGCTTAAGATTGTGTCTCCTCATTTTGTCACTGGTTGCCTGAGAGAAGAGACCAACCCCCATCTGGCCACAACCTCCTTTCAGGTAGTTGTAGAGAACAGTAAGATCTCCCCTGAGCCTCTTCTTCTCCAGGCTAAACAACCCCAGCTCCCTCAGGCACTCCTTATAGGGCTGTGCTCCAGACCCCTCACCAGCCTTGGTGTCCTTCTCTGGACATGTCTGAGCATGTCAACATCTTTCTTAAATTGAGGGGCCCATAACTAACCTCAATGGCAGGACACAAAGAAATTATTACAG
Organism: Psilopogon haemacephalus; assembly: GCA_013396835.1. Taxonomy (NCBI): domain Eukaryota; kingdom Metazoa; phylum Chordata; class Aves; order Piciformes; family Megalaimidae; genus Psilopogon; species Psilopogon haemacephalus. The sequence continues at coordinate 423,505 of VWZI01015193.1, read as the reverse complement.
CAAGACCTTTTCCACTGCATGATTGCCAGAAACCAATCATGACGAGGGGGTTTCAACACGGATTAAAGGGAGAAAAGGTAAATGAAGCACAATCAATTATTACTGCTTGATACGGAGGCCGGAGGCCGTAAGCTTTGATGTGAATGAGGATGCTTAGCCCCTAGTCACATGAAGCAGACAGGTGGACATCCATTGTCTGCATTGCAGGCTGATGGGCAGGCAGACCTCCCTTAGCTCCTGCTCTGCACCAAGGCTTCTTCCTGCTTCTCCATCTTGCTGCGAGGTGTCAGGGGCTGTGGGAAGGGACATCAGTGCCCAGGGAGAGCAGGAGTAAACAGAGAGCTCCAAAGATTCAAAAGGGATTTCTCTTTGCCAAACAATCTCATATTTTTTCGAACTGATGGAGCCTGGATCTGGTAGCAGAGACCCAAGACTAGGAATTCTGTTGTGCGAAGTGCTGTGAAATCAGTCAAATGAAACAATGATCCTTTTGCTGAAGGATTTTCCAGACAAGTGGCTGAGCTCCTCTGGGCGAATGACAAGGAGAGACAGACACAAACCTGGCAGCTGCGTCAGCATGTGTGCATGTCTAAGTTATAACCACCCACTTTCTGCTTGACACTGCAAAAATGCAAAGCAGCAATTCCCAAGGAATTCAGGCAATTTCAGCACATTGAATAAAAGACTTGTGTCTTCATAGTGGTTTTCATAGTGTTGATTTTTTTTTTTTTCCCCTAGCATAATGGAAAAATTGGTTCAAGTCACAGTAGCACAGCACAGTCCTACGCCGATAATCTACATATACAAACCAACTGAAAAAGTGGTTGCTAACACCACAATGAGTGAGGTCTCTATTTCTAGCTCTACTTCTACAACACACTGTCTTTTCAGCTGAGTCTATCCACTTAGTTGCCACACCTACAAAAAATTTACCAAAAGAATTCAGG
>VWZI01015193.1:400871-415649 GCA_013396835.1 Psilopogon haemacephalus | reverse complement strand
CATCGTGGTGACAGAAATGATGGAAAAATCTGTTCAGATGGAAAGCTTGGAGAAGGTTTCTGAGAAGCCATCAGATCTGGTGTGTCTCCAGAATGCTGGTTTACAGCCAGACCCCCTTGTTTGCAACATTTACCCTCTGTCTTCATCCACTGTGAGCGATTCTGTGAAATACAGATGCAGCAGTTCACAGATCAACATTTTTAGACTTTCATGTAGCAGGGACTAATCCCCTGATTGCTTTGGCAATTAAAATCATGGCCTTCAGCCAGCACTGTGACTGTTACACGGGCTGGAAGCCACGGAGGTGGATGATATGTGGCAAAACTCACTCTTATTGGGTTGGACAGAAACCCAGAGAAGATAACCTAGCCTGGAAGTAATGACAGGAAAACCTCAGGACTAAATCACTGTTTGAGGGAAAGAACAAACTGAGGGAGCTGAGAGGAGACTGAGGGGACACCTTATCATCCTCTACAGCTACCTGAAGGGAAGTTGGAGTGAGAAGGAGGCCAGCCTCTTCTCCTTGATGACAAGTGACAGACTAGAGGAGGTGCACCAGGGGAGGTTTAGGCTGGATGCCAGGAAATATTTCTTCACTGAAAGGGTTCCCAAACATTGGAATGGTCTGCCCAGAGCAGTGGTGGAGTCACTATCCCTGGGGGTGTTTAAGTGGCATGTGGACCTGGCACTTAGGGACGCAGTTTTGTATTGACCCTTCAGTGCTGGGTCAAGCATTGGACTGGATGATCTTGGAAGTCTCTTCAAGACAGATATATTCTGTGATTTTGTAGCTTCTCCATTGAGCTGAGATAAGGGAAAGGACTCAGAGAAGGCTGCAACTTGTGGATTGAAAGTCAGTTAGGAGTCAAGGAACTGATGCTTCAGACCTCTGAGATGAATGGGATCTGTGCATTTTCACTGGGAAGTGAAACCAGCATTTTCCTTAGTTCTGCACAGCATCCCCTTGTCTGAAGGACGTCATTTTGACCTGGATTGGGTATCTGACCATCAGAGCAGTGAGGTTTCAGAATAGCCTCTAGGGCAGTGAGGAAAAAAATTACTTGCTGCTTTTAAGATGAAGTTCATTAATTTTGGAGAGGATTATATGACAGGACTGCAGAGATAATGGATGGCAGGACTAAATGACCCAAAAGATTCCTCCTAGTTCTGCATTCCAATACCTATGTTTAATTCATGCCAAGATAGGACTAGATCTTTGCAGGACCACAAAACCTCCAAGATGAGTGGCAGGTACCTGTTGCACATCAGAATGCTATGGGAGAATTATAGAATCATTAAGATTGGCAAAGACCTGTATGATCATCAAATCCAACCATCAACCCAACACCACCGTGTCCTAAAATGCCACATCTACATGTGTTTTGAACACCTCCAGGGCTGGTGACTCCACCACTTCCCTGGGCAGCTTGTTTCAATGCTTTAGTAAAGATGTCTTTCCTAATACCCAGTCTAAGAGAAGCTACAGCAGTGGTGTGGCCACTTACTCTTGCCACACAGTATGAACTAATTAGTTGTATCTCAGCACTTTGTTGAAAGCTTGCAGAGGGATCTGGTGGTATAGAATCATAGAATGGTTTAGGTTGGAAGGAATCTCAAAGATCATCCAGTTTCAATGCCCTGCTATAGACAGTGACACCTCCCACTAGAGCAGGTCGCTCAAGGCCTCCAACCTGGCCTTGAACACCTCCAGGGTGAGAGCAGCCACAACCTCCCTGGGCAACCCGTTCCACTATCTCACCACCCTCACTGGAAAGAACTTCTCCCTAACGTCCCATTTAAATCTTCCCTCTGCCACTTTAAAATCATTTCTCCTTGTCTTGTCATTGCATGACCTTGTGAATAGTCCCTCCTCAGCCTTCCTGTAGGCCCCTTTCAGACACTGGAAGGCTACTATAAGGTCTCCTCGAAGCCTTCTCTTCTCCATGCTGGAGAGCCCCAACTCTTGTGGCCTGTCCTAACAGCAGAGCTGCTGCAGCCCTCTGAGCATCTTCATGGCCCTCCTCTGGACTGGCTCCAACAGTTTCATGTCCTTCTTGTGTTGAGGGCTCCAGAACTGCACACAGTACTCCAGGTGGTGTCTGACGAGAGCATTAACATCTCAGGGGCTTTCAGGAAGTTATCTTTACCTGCCATGAGATCTGTCAGCATTGTGCCCCAGATGTTGCCCCATCCAATAAGCCATCCAGGATATTGGCACATGTCACCTGCCACTGGCATCTGCTGTTGAAGGTTTCTGCTGCTCTAATTATTCTGCCCACCAAATGGCAAGTTCTTTGATATCTGTTCGTGTTTGCTTGACAACCAGGAACACAACTGATCTCCTTAAGCAATGTGGTAGATATGCTTCTTTGGAAGAGGCCTGATAGAAGGTTTACTTGCTCCTAATTGGCTTTTGTCAAACACAGGAAGCTCTTACCCATTCCGAGGTTCACGACAAGGACTTTTCAGGGCACCTGTCCATTAGCCTGTGTGACAGGCCAAAAGCCAGTGGAGGGTGGCAGGCTGGATAATGCGATTTTAAATGAGGCAGAATTTCCTCTCTTAGCTAGTTCCATATGGATTGGATTGGATTTATCAGCAGTGTGTGCTGACAGCTGCTCAGGGTGTGCAGAGCTGAGGTCTGATGGCTGGTCTGATTAACCAGTTACAGTAATAACAACCTGTACCTACTCTGGCTCTTGAGCCAGCTCTGATCAGTTGATAGAGCACAACTTTCTTCTGCATTCCAGCTCAGACAAAGAGCTTGCACACCCCAGTAAGTTGAAGTGGGATAGCAAAGTTACCACTTATCATCCTGCTCCGGGGCAATGGCATGTGCCTGTGTTCTTATCACAGAGCACTTCTCTGCTTATCCTTTTTTCACAGAGGCTAAGCAATCTCAATTGCTTCACATTTCCTAGGATGCTCTGCAGGGTAACAGAGTTTGCAGTCAGTCACAGCCCTAAATTCCCATTTGCATATGCCCCTCACACAGCAACCACTTCAATCCCTTGGTGACTTGAGCTGATTGTCTTGGGATCAAACCTAATTATGGAGAGGAACCCTGCTCTCCCACAGACAAACATCTCTGGATGGATGACTTCTGCACAGAGGGAAAGAAGCGTCTCATGGTCTCTTTGCAACAGATTGTAGAGGTTAGATTGGACCTTTCTGTGTTTCCTTTCTGACAATGGCAGGGTTCCAGTGCTAGGAGCTGTCTCCTGCAAATGGGCACAGAAATGGGTAATTCACATGATACGCATATAAAAAGCTAAAGGCCTTGGCTTGCTTTGGCAGAAAACTTCCTCTCATGTTTCCATAGGAACATAAGGGGATTAAAGATTTTCAGCATACAGCTTGAAGTTCACTCTCACAGTTACTGAGAGAAAACATCTGCTGCCACTACCCAGGTAGCGTTGCAGATCCAGTCTTTAAGCTCTGAGATACGCAAGACATTTGCTATGAAATCACATTGGCTCCTCTCAGAGAGTTGGAGATCCCCTAAGAAACATGGGCTTGAAGCACCACGTGCATCACACCAGTGAGTCGTGCTGCTAGAAAGTTGTGATCAGATGACATTTGCTTCAAATGTCAGGACCTTGTAGTGCAGGGAGGCGACAGCACAACATTCGCTGCAAATAGCTGCTGGGACACGGTGGGTTTGTTCTAGGAGATGAACTGCTAAAAGTGATTGCATTGCACATGTAGCTCTACTTAGGGGGAGGGGAAATCACAACTCTTTTAACTAAAAAAATAGGTGCTAAAGGAATCCAAATTTGGAGCTTTCTTGTCTGGATGGATGCTGAATGACTGAGTGATAAAATGGCAGATGAAAATCAATGTCAATAAGTACAGAGGAATTCACAAGGGGCAGGAGTAAGCCTAACTGCCCATACATGATGACAAGCTGTAAAATAGCTCAGAGGAAACAGACTTCAGAGTTCCTGTGAAAAGTTTTCTGCAAAGATCAGCTTTGTGCCCACCAGTGGTCCAGGAGGGAGCTAGAAGACAGGACTGGATTAAGAAAGGCACAGAGAGAACAGAAAGCAATTAAATGGTCTCAAAGAGACCACAATTTTTCATGCTGTGGCTGAAAAAAATCTCATGAATTGTTAGAACAGGATGTCTGGAAAGAAAAAAAATCTAAGTGTTCAAGGAGGTTTCTAGACAAATCCATGGTGGTATCTAACCAGAGGTGGAGTCTTTTCAGGAGGTGCCTCAAATGTCAATGACTAGAATCTGGAGTGTCAGCAGGGTTCTCTGCAGCTCCCTGAAGGAGGTTGAAGCCACATGGGACTTGGTGTCTTCTCTCTAATGACAAGCCTGGGGGAGGCTCAGGGCAGACCTCATTGCTCTCTACAGCTACCTGAAGGGAGGTTGTAGCCAGGTGGAGGTCAGTTTCTTCTCCTATGCACCGGCAACAGAACAAGAAGACACAGTCTCAAGTTGTGCTAGAGGAGGTATAGACTGGATATTAGGAAGAAGTTCTTCACAAAGACTGATTGGCATTGCAATGGGCTGCCCAGGAAGGTAGTGGAGTCACTGTCCCTGGAGGTGTTCAAGAAAAGACTGGATGGGGCACTTAGTGCCATGTTCTAGTTGATTGGATAGGGCTGAGTGATAGGTTGGACTGGATGATCTTGGAGTTCTTTCCAGCCTGACTGATTCTATGATTCTAAGTGATGGGACAGGAGGAAATGACCTCAAGTTGCATCAAGGGAGGTTTAGTTCAGATCTCAAAAGAAACCTCTCGACTGAAAGGGTTATCAAACTCTGGAACAGGGTCCTAAGAGAGGTGGCTGAATCACCAAAGAAACTTCTTGACTGAAAGGGTTATCAGACCCTGGAACAGGGTCCTCAGAGAGGTGGTTGAATCCCCATCCCTGGAGGTGTTTCAAAGAGCCTGAGATGTAGAGCTGAGAGACATGATTTAGCACCTGTCTTGGTAGAGTTAGATAATGTTTGGACTTTGTGATCTTAAAAGCCTTTTCTGACCAAACCAATTCTGTGCATTCTTTGAAAGGCCACACTATTGATGCCCCTTTTCTTACGTGTCTTTTCTGGCCACAGTTAAGAGACAGTAAATTCAGCTTGTCCAGCCTCTGCCCTTCCCTGACATGGACCTGACGTTAGCATTGCCCAATAAAAATGTGAACAGATTGTGAAGAATGGAGTTTCTTCTTCTAATTCCGTGGAACTCACTAACACTTAGTGAACAGCTGAGACGTTGTTTACGCATTTAGCAGGACACAGCGAAGGAAGCAATCTGTCCCCAAATTAATTACTTCAATTTTGCATTGGTTTTGTGGTGCTAAATGAATGAGGTGCCCCATCCTCTCTCACGTCCCTTCTTCCTATTGTGTCAGGCTTGTCACTGCAATCTCTTCTAATTGCAAGCTCCTTGGTAATTTCTCTGCCACAACATTTTCCTGAGGAGATCCATTGGTGAGTGCTCAGATGAAAACAAATGCTCTGACAAGCTGGAGTTTTAGTTTTTCCTTAGATTGCTTGTAGAAGAGGATCATTATTAGCAGATGATAATTAGAAAGTGGTAACACTTTAATTTGCGAGGATATATTGAAATTCATTAGCATCTGAATGCTTTGCTGTGCTCTGTGGCAAATGAACTGGAAGTATCAGACTGGTTCCTAATGGCTATGATAAATACCCTGACCAAACAGCTGCCACCATTTCTGAGTCCATTGATCTACCTGTCCTGTATTTGTACAGCTCGCTATTATCAGAGGATCCAAAGACAGGGAAAGGTTGAAATTTCTGTCTCTTATCCCTCCTAACACTGAACATCTAAAGGGAGCTTTCTCTCCTTCAGTGGAGAGTCACAAGAACCAGAGGGAATTTCAGAGAAATGTCCTGGTGGCACAAAGGATAACAGTTTTGAACTGAAAGAGGGTAAATTTAGATTGGATATAAGGCAGAAGTTTCTTTGTGACAAGGATGGTGAGACACCAGAAGAGGTTGTCCAGAGAAATTGTGGATGCTCCATCCATGGACTTGTTTAAGGTCATGCTGGGTGAAGGTTTGAGGAACGTGAAAGATCATAGAATCATGGAATGTTAGGGGTTGGAAAGGACCTCTACAGATCATCTAGTCCAACTCACCTGCCAAAGCAAACAAAGACATCTCTGGAAGTCCCTTCCAACCTAATTCATTCTGTGGTTCTGTGATTCTATGAAATTGTGCACTCTGAACTCAGGAGGTGAGAAGGGAACTCAAGTGACAAAAACTGTGGGGGAAAGGCTGCTGCTCAGGAAGTGGAGAATTATTATGAACAATATTAACTGGGCTGGGGACCTTATCATCACCATGAAACAATCATCACTTCTAGAATGTGCTTCATCCCACCTTGAACACATGCACTGCATAGAAACAACCACTTTCAGGGTTCCTCTGTCTTTCCACTGAGAGAAGAGGCAAAAAAAAAAGATTGGATGCTAAAGGCAGCTGCAAAAATATATGTTGACACCTCACAACTGACTCTCTGGCCCTTATGAATTGCTATTTCTTACCTGTCAGGAGTGTATTCTGTATATTTTCCAGCAAGCTGCAAATATCAGCTAATTAAAGCCTCCAGAAAGTGGAGACAAGACCTTGTTTCCTTACAATTCTTGAACAAGTGCAAAGACGCCCTGAAAATACACAAATCCTACTTTGCACAGAGCAATTATCTCCAGCCAAAAGGAAAAAAGCTTTAGCCTCAAAAAGTCAAGTTCAATGAAGAGCAGTGATTCTGGAACAACTGAACTTTTCAAGACCTTCTCTGGCCAGCTGATATCTCTACAGCTACAGAACCATTTTTCTAATTTCCTCTGATCATTCACTTATAAGTGTTTGTTCCCCTGCCAAGACAGGGAAGCAGAGGGTAACTTACGGTCTAGTGGTTACTTGTACAATAAATCATCTTCACTTTGAAATATTATGAAAAACAATCACATGAAGGAAGAGAATTGCATTCAGTTTTGGACTCCCACTTCAGGAGGGACAGGATCTACTCGGAAGAGTCCAACAGAGGGCTGTAAAAATGATTAAGAGGCTGGAGCATGTGCCCTGTGAGGAGAGGCTGAGGGACCTGGGGTTTTTGGTGTGGTGAAGAGAAGATTTAGAGGGCATCTAATCAATGTTTATAAATATCTGAGGCTTGGGGGTCAAGAGGCAGGGGACAAATGTCTCAGTTGCACCTTGTGATAGGACAAAGTTTAATAGGTATAAACTACAGCACACAAAGCTCCACCTCAACATGAGGAAGAACTTCTTTCCTTTAAGGGTCATGGAACACTGGAACAGGCTCCCCAGAGAGGTTGTGGAGTTTCCTTCTTTGGAGAGTTTCAAGCCCTGTCTGGATGTGGCCCTGTGACCTGCACTAGATTCTATGGTCCTATTCTGGCAGGAGGGGTTGGACTCAATGATGCATGGAGGTCCCTTCCAGTCCCTAACATCCTGTGACCCTGTGTAATTTGCTGGATTTTTCTACTAGGATGAACTGCTGTGAAGTTATAAAGAAAGCTGACATCACACTGTCAGTGTGAGTTTTGACTGTTAATCGTTTATTGATGTGAACTGGAAATGAATCACACCTGACTGTCTCAGCACACTTTGCAAACTCAGGCTGGAACGAGATCAGGGAACACTGTTTACAAACTTTCCACTGGCAGTGTGGGCTTTCTGGATTATTATTTTCTTCTTGTCATTTTGCTTCATGTCATTTCCTCTTTCACCCTCAATTTACTCCTATTTTGTGAGATTTCAGAGCTGTGAGGAATGAATGCATGCATTTTGCCGCTACGTGATTGAGGTGGAAGAACAGTCTCCTGAGAGCTCGAATTGCCAGCAAGAAGGATTTCAGTACTGAAAGCTTTGAACTCCAGAGCTCTATTTCCCACAGCAAAGCAGAAACATAATTCATCTAAACCTTGCAACATCCAAGGAAGTGTTTGGAAACGAATGTAAGGAAACGAACAATGTTCTTCTTACCTTGTACAAGGGAGAACAAAGGTCTAACACAAGATGTGGGGCTGGGATTCTTTTGCATATAGAAAACTGGATTACAGATTTCTGCATTCCCTTGTCTCATAATTCATCTGCTGGACTCTGAATCTCTCTGCCCAAGTCATTTGATTTTGTTTTCACTCACCCCTCTCATTTTAGTGAGCCAATTTCTGCATTGCAACCTGACCACAGGTAGCTGTTCCCTTTCTGTATCTGTGCCTCTGGCAATAGTTCATCCCGATATAATGATCACCTCATGGGAGCCTGGAGTGCTTGGAAACCACGTTGGGCCCTTTGAATATTACACAGGTAGCAATTTGGCTTTTAGCAAAGAAGAAGTTTCTCGAGTTGTATTTTCCTCCATTCTCCCAGACACCAACACGCCAACAATTTACGAAAAAGAAAAGAAAAATCACAGCTAGAGCAGGCACAAATGGACAGTAAATCAGTTTGGGTTTCCTGGATTCAGTAACAATAATGTCATCTCTGTGTCAAGGAAAATAACTTTCTTAGTCTATCCAAGAAGAGAAACAACAGCTCAGCTGTCTTCATCTTGCTTGAAATAAATTGCTAAAGAATCCCCAGGTTTTGCTGAGGGGTTGGTTTACAAAGAGGTTGGGATAGGCTTGGAAATCACTGTGGTGATCAAGGAGGGAGCTACCCAGATGGAAAGAAAAAGGAAACCTGCAGCACACTGATGCCAAAGCTAAGAAGTTATTTATAACTCCTCACAACGACTGGGCAAGAAGACACATACCAGACAAGAATGCCACGTTTCTAAAAGCAGTCCTGCATGGGTGTCCTTAGCCCTCTTCAGAAGCACTGCAGAAGGTGTGCACACCAACAGTAACTTCCACCTCACCACTATCCACTGTATGGTTTGTTTTTTGGTTTTGTTTTTTTTTTTTTTTCTTCCTGAGGAGCTGTGGACAGCTGGCAGGAGTGACATCCTCCATATGCAGAGCTTGTTACCTTGCGACTGCCAGACTGAAGTCTTGGCTACACAGGACTGCATATGTTTGGCAAAACCTGTTGTGAACAGTTTACTTGAGAAGCATGAAGGCTGTGTGGTGCTTTTCTTCTGATTTGACTGTGCCTTTTATTATATTTTAGTAAGCTACTGAGGAACCAGGTGAGGTCATGCTGTATTAGACCTTTCCCACATTGAAATGAGTATCCACTCTCCTACAGGATTGAAGCTGGATGCCATGATATATGTGCCAATTCATAAATTTCAGTTCAGGTATCTCTGAACTGTATGCTGGGCTTGTTGCTATTTTTTATATATAGCAATGTTTCCAGAGCTTTTAATTTTGGTTTAATCATAGAATCATAGAATGGTCTAGGTTGGAAGAGACCTCAAAGATCATCCAGTTCCAACCCCCTGCCACAGGCAGGGACACCTCCCACTAGATCAGGACGCTCAAGACCTCATCCATAGACTGGTTTGAGTTGGAAGGGACCTTAAAGATCATCAAACTCCAGATCCCCTGTAGTGGGCAGGGACACCTCCTGCTAGACCAGGTCCTGAACATCTCCAGGAAGGGGTATTCACAACCTCCCTGGGCAACCTGTTGCAGTGTCTCAGCACCTTCACTGTCAAGAATTTCTTCCTCACATCCAGTCTAAATCTACTCTCTTTCATCTTGAGGCCATTACCCCTCACCCTATCACTACAAGCCAACAAAGCTTCCCAAGAAAGCCTTAGTGAAGTGAACATAAGTGAATCCAGTCCAGATTGGGGAAGACCAAACACTGTTATTTGGTAAGGAGGAATAAAGACTAAGTGGGTATAAAGTGATGGGTGCGTTTATTCTAGTGCCCTTTGCACACATGCCCACCACTGTGCCCCTCTGGTTTGGCACTCCTTACAGCAACCTCAGCAAGAAGAAGCAGGACTTGCTGAGAGCGAGATGTACTCACGTACTTCCAGAGACAAGCACTTATGATGTATTTGTGGGTTGGCTGGGACAGCTTGCAAAACACGGTGGCATTATCTGAATTGGAGAGGAGAGCAGTCTCCAGTGTGACTAAATGAGGCCCTTCCCCTTCAAAAAAGCCTGTGGAGAAGAAGCAGCCTCACCCCTGGGATTGGTCAGGGTGGCATCAGTGCCTTTGCCTCCATCTCCGCAGCGGGTGTCGTCGAACGGGAGGCACTGATCGCCGGTTCCAGCCAACACCTCGGAGTTCTTCACAATGTCTTTCACTGACGTGGTTGACTTGATCTTGTAGATGCGCCTGCTGTTGGTGTCGGAGAGGTAGATGGAGCCGGTGATTGGATCTGTGGTCAAGTAATACTTATGAGCTGGGCTGTGGCTGAAAAAGAAGGGTATGATGTTATTATTTTCTCGGATGATTTGTTTCCTTAAGTCAACCAACAGGCAACGCGAGCACTTCAGAGAATAAAAATGCAGAGGGCAGACAGACTGGGAGAGTGAAGCAGTGCTGTATTCAACAACATTAGTACAAAAGGAGTGCTACAGAAGGATCCTGAGCACGGAGAGCAGCTGCTAAAGGAAAGGGCTCACAAGGCTGAGCCAAAATCATGCTAGGAATCACTACAGGTTGAGTCCCAGTGCCTGACTTTCCATAATTTACTTAATACAGACACGGTCCTGAAACTGGTGTTAGTGCGGTGCCAGAAAGTGAAGGGAAAGCAGAGTACACAAGGGACCAAAGGAAAAACAAAACCAGAACCAGATAAAAACATGGGGAAAAAAAAAAAAAAAAGCTCTCCCAAGAAAGAGACCCATTTCCAAAGCCCAAAACCAGACTCCCATGTATAAAGCACTTGAAGATTACTTCATCAAGGCTTCTCTGGTAGTCTTGTTGACTCCAGCAGAGACTCTAGAGTCCTGTCCTGCTCTCATGGAGATTATCAGAAGTTCTGCCACTGAATTCAGCTGGACCTCAATGAAGATAGAACAAAAAATGGTCCTTGGAGTGCCCCATCTTGCCCTAAAAAAACATCTTGCAAGAATTCTGTCTATAGTTTGATATGGATACTAAACATTAACGTCTTTAAGTGTTTGCTACTAGTGTGTATTGAGCTGCATTTCTTCTAAGCCAGAAACCGACAGATGAAACCTGTAGCACCTGCTGCTCTAACACAGGTCTCTTTCCTTCTAAGAAAGGCTAAGTAGTAATTAGAGTATGTATGAAAAAGTCTCTGCTTTACTGCAGAACATCTTAAAGCTGTCCAAACTCATCAGGTCCCAAGAATTCATAAAAAATGCTCATGCCACAGGTCACAGTTCTGCACTTGGTGAAATTGTTCCAGGAAAAGCTGGTTAGAAACCTAAGTGTCGATCACAGTTTGCTCTCTCCCTCATAATCAGAAATATCCTCTCTCTCCTTCAACCTTTATGGTAGGAAAATTAACCCTTCTTCAGACACATAAAACCTACTAAATTAAGTCTTTAGTGCTTTAAAAAACCATAAGTTGGTTCTTTGTGAAAATTGCTTAATACTTTGGTAAAAAAAAAAAAAATAAAAAGAAGGCTTTCTGATTTATTCTGGACTATCCCTTGTGATTTATCCTATTAAAGTCTGAACAGATTTCATCTCCACAAATGACACTGATTCTTGCTAAATAAAATGCTCTGACCTTCAAGACAGCTCCAGCCTGACAGTTCAGTCTCCATCTGTATTCCCTTCCACTGACAGCAGGCTGGTAGGGTATTATTCCATTTACCTGCATGTCACTCACACTAAGCAAGTGGCTTCAACCCCAGTGGAAGAAGTTCCCTGTGGGAATCCATCATCCATTTTGATCAGGGCCTTGCATTTTCTTCTGACTGTCCCAACAAAGCCCAGCTGAATGTCAGTCAGCTTTTGAGCTGCTCATAATCTCTCTTTTGCATGAGAGGTGGGCAAGGGGAGAACATCATTAATGGTGCTTTGCAATTCTTTAGTGTCTTTGCCTGGAAAGCACAGATAGCTTCCAGTGAGCCTTACAGAAAGCCACTTGTAGATGGGCAAAGGCAAACAACTTTCCCAGAGATGGAGAAAAACGGTGGCAGGACTGGAACTTCCTGCTCCTCTCTCCCAGCAATATTATTACAATTTACTTTTGTATTTCACAGCTTCACTCTGATGGATTTAACTACTGATTACAACCTTCTGTGGAAGACAGAGGTCTTCAAACTATTTTCTAATCCCAGGTCCTACACAGAATGGACACCAAAACAAATGCTGGTTACTTTTAGCCATGGATCTGAGAACCAGGTAAATGCAAAGCATTCATCCAGCAGAAAAACTGAATGGTACTTCCCACCTAAATTTACTCCCTGTCATATTAAGGTAGCACTTTGGGTAGCTGCTGGTAAGTTCAGTTTAGTTTTGTTAACAAGGTCATGAATATAGATTCTGCAAGAATGCAAGGTCAAGTTCAAGGTTCACAATCGTCACAAAATTAGCTCTGAATGGTTAAACTTTTAATTCCCTGCACAGCTGGATGCCACAGAGGGACTCTTTGGAAGAGCTAGAGCTAGGAACTTATGTTGACTGAACTACCCACGGGACAGTAATGATGTGATGCTTAGGGGCATGGTTTAGTGGTGACTTAACAGTATTGGGTAAATGATTGGACTCTTCCAACCGAAATGATGCTATGATTCTATTCTGTGATTCTATGGTCACATAAAATCTTGAGTTATTTGAGTCTGGATTTCACCTGGTGAGCTGATAGTGAAACTCCTAAGACACACAATTACCATTCTAAAGGTATGGGACCCCCCCCCCAAAAAAAAAAAAAAAGGTATCTTTCCTTCTGCATGACTCTTTGAGGCCCATAGGAAGTGCTGGTTCATTTTTATCAGCCAATCATGGTCTCCTACACCTCACTCCATGCATAGGGCTTTTGTGGGTAGAAGGCCTCCTGTGATGGATCAGCCAATGTAGTATCTAACCTGGGATGCATTGGAGCAGGGAAAGTAAACCACAAAGCACTAAAAATGTTCAAGGTGGAATTTATCATCCTTGCCTCTTGCCAGTTTTCACCACTGTCCTGGTTTCTGCTGGGATGGAGTTAATTTTCTTCCTAGTGTCTGGTACAGTGCTGTGCTTGGGATTTAGGATGAAAACAATGGTGGCAACACACTCATGTTTCAGTTGTTGCTAAGCAGTTTTTTACTAAGTCAAAGACTTTACAGCTTCTCACACTGCCCTGCCAGTGACTAGGCTGAAGGGGCACAAGAAGCTGGGTGAGGACACAGCCAGGACAGATGATCCAAACTGGCCAAAGACATATTCTATACCATATGATGTCATGCCTAGTACATAAACTGGAAGGGAAAGTGGCTGGGACTGGTTGACTGATGCTTGGGGACTAGCTGGGTGGTGAGCAACTGCACTAAGCATCACTTGACTTTCTTGGATATTATTTCCCTCTTCCTTTTCTTTATTATTAGTCATTTTAATTTCAATTATTAAATTGTTCTTATCTCAACCCAGGAGTTTTATTTGGTTTTGATTCTCCTGCCCATCCTACCTGGGTGAGCTGATGCACAGTGCTTAGTGCTTAGATGCTGGCTGGGGTAAAACCACAGCAACCACTGCAGTGGGAAGGTTTCATGCTCTGCTCTTGCATGAATTGCAGTGTTATACACTGGAGCTCTTGTTTAACACTTTGAAGTAATCCAAGATGAGAGATGCTTAAAAAACCCACATATTAGCAGTGTAAAAGTTCCCAAACTGTTTCTCTTCCTCTGTGATGATCCACAATCTTGGAGCTGGGAACACTGGGGCTCTGCTTTTTATTTAAAGCCACAATCAATAGGCAAATCCGAGTGGCAAATTGGACTGATGTGAACAAAACCCAAAATAAATCTGCCTGGGGCAAAGCAGAGAATTTTTTTTTCTCTCCTTTCCCTTTCATCCTCTCTCATTGCTCAGTTAGGCAACAGAGCAAAACAAAAGACAAGACTTTTCACTATTCAGAAGAGTTAATCAGTTACAGTATTTGCAGTCTTAGAAAATTTATCCCCCATATTGACACTGCCACCACTAGAAAAGGGCTGTGGATGAGGAGCTGATTTCCCATTCAGATCATCCGTTTTTGCTCTTAGGACTTTTTAGGAAAAAGCCCTGAGGATTGCATTAATATTTTAAGTCCCTGATGCAACAACCCAAAGTTGCAGGGATGGGGTAGGCTGGCCTCATAAACAGACATTTTATGTATCAGTGGGTGTGATGGTGTAGTCACTGGGAATGAGGATGGTTTCGTAAGCAGATGGGACACATGACACCCTGGCCACCAAACTGGAAAAACATGGACTTGATGGGTGGACAACTCGCTGGATAAGGAATTGGCTGGATGGTCACGCACAGAGAGTGGTGATGAATGGCACCATGTCCACCTGGAGACCAGTGACAAGTGGCGTCCCTCAGGGGTCAGTGCTGGGACCACTGCTGTTTAACATCTTTGTCAGTGACATGGACAGAGGAATCAGTGCACCCTCAGCAAGTTTGCAGATGACACCAAGCTGTGTGGCACAGTTGACTTGCTGGAGGGCAGGGATCCATCCAGAGGGACCTGGACAGGCTGGAGAGGTGGGCCCAGGCCAACCTCATGAAATTTAACAAGGCCAAGTGTAAGGTCCTGCACCTGGGTCGCTGCAATCCCAAGCACAACTCCAGGCTGGGTGGTGAGTGGCTGGAGAGCAGCTCTGAGGAAAAGGACCTGGGGGTCTGGGTGGATGAGAAGCTCAACATGAGCCTGCAGTGTGCACACGCAGCTCAGACAGCAACTGTGTGCTGGGCTGCATTAAGAGA
>VWZI01015193.1:316329-400857 GCA_013396835.1 Psilopogon haemacephalus | reverse complement strand
GAGAGTCCAGAGGAGGGCCACGAAGATGATCAGAGGGCTGGAGCACCTCTGCTATGAGGACAGGCTGAGAGAGTTGGGGCTTTTCAGCCTGGAGAAGAGAAGGCTTCGGGGAGACCTTATAGCAGCCTACCAGTATCTGAGGGGGGCCTACAGGAGGGCTGGGGAGGGGCTGTTCACAAGGTCTTGTAATGACAGGACGAGGGGGAATGGGTTCAAATTGGCAGAGGGGAGATTTGAACGGGATGTTAGGAAGAAATTCTTCACAGTGAGGGTGGTGAGGCACTGGAACAGGTTGCCCAGGGAGGTTGTGGCTGCTCCCTCCCTGGATGTGTTCAAGGCCAGGCTGGATGAGGTCTTGAGCGTCCTGATCTAGTGGGAGGTGTCCCTGCCTGTGACAGGGGGTTGGAACTGGATGATCTTTGAAGTCTCTTCCAACCTAGACCATTCTATGATTCTATGATTCTATGTTCTGCAGGCCAAAGTGAAATGGAAGTGATACTGCTTCCTTGTGTGCTTGTGATACAGTAATGTCCTCGGAAGGCACAGGGAAATCCTCAGAGTTCACACTGAGCCCAGCTGTTTGGGAGGTGTCCTTAAACCAGGACACCCATACACCTGCTTTGTCCCTTTCTCCATTCTCATTATTTGGACAGGATAGTGCCAACACCATTTGGGGAGCTCTGCAGATATGTTAAGGGATTCAAACTCCATGTTTTATGAGACTCTTTACATACAGACATGGCACCTTTGTGGAGTCTCCTTCTCTGGAGATGTTGAAAACCCACCTGGATGCATTTCTGTGTGACCTGTTCTAAGTGCTCAGTGTGGTTGGACTCGGTCTTTAGAGACGCTTTCCAACCCCTAACATTCTGTGATTCTCTTGGAATTTAAAGGGAGCTTTTAAGAAAGATGGGGACAGTCATTTCAGCAGGACCTGTCATGACTGGACAAGGCGTGATAGTTTTAAACTAAACCAGAGGAGATTCAGACTAGGTATAAAGAAGACATTTTTTGCACAGAAACACTGGCACAGATTGGCCAAAGAGGTTGGACAGGTCAGGTTGGACAGGGCTTTGAACAACCTGATCTAATTAAAGATGACCCTACTCATTGCAAAGGGTTTGGATTACATGGTCCTTTCCCACACAAACTGTTCTATTAGTCTATGAGGAATGAAAGGAACAAAAAGTTGGGGGAATAGGCAGACAAGTGGCACTCCTGTGGATTGCTTCTGTAGTACTATAATAGCTGCACAAGTTTTAAGTAAAGGTTGATATTATGCCTCTGGGACCAGAGCCCATATTGTGGAGGAGTCTGAGGAAGAAACCTCCTATCCCAGAGTAGAACCTCAGGTTCTGATAAATAAAGATGGGAAAAGGGGGACAGCTTCTGGTTTCAGTTTGTTACGTATAACACATAAGCACAGCAGATTTCTCCTTGATATTGGTTTCTGTTCAAAGGCAGGAGATTGATCTGACCAAGCTTTAGATGGTTACAGTATGGATGCTTACATCTGTACTTGCTGCCTTAACTCCCTTCATAAGCAGTGGAGAGAAACAGCATTTGCATGATTTGCATGGGTTATTGTCAAAATTTTCCTGACAAGATGAACTATATCTTAGCTTCTCAAATGTAAAGGCATCTACCGCCTCCATCCTTGGAAGCATTCAAGGCCAGGCTGCATGGGGTTTTGAGCACTGGAAGGTGTCTCTGCCGGTGGCAGGGGGGTTGGAACTAGATGATCTTCAAGGTTCCTTGCAACTCAAACCATTCTATGAGTCTCCTCTAGAAGATAACTTCTGATAATTTTAACAATATGGCTCTGGCTCCCACTGTGGTCAACAGATAGGAGCAGTTGCAACACCAAAGTTAGTTACCCATAACAACCGAATAAAACCCTGAGGCTTCTTTGGATCTGATGTCTGTGTTTAAAGATGTGAAACCACTTCTATAAAACTTTCTGTGCTAGCTGTCTTTTTCCCCTCTGAGTCTTGCTGGCCACATGCATTTGCTGGTGACTAAAGAAGCACCAAATTCCTCCAGCCAAGCATTTCTTGTTCCATGGGGCTGTGTTTCCATGACTCCATGCTAAGCACCCTGCAGCTCACAAACAAAGGATTTTATTATGGCTTGTGTGAAGTACTGCTCCTTTTTTTTTCCCTGGGCGACATTCAATAGATTAATACATAAGGAGGCCACACAGTGCAGTGAGCTGAATTTACACTTGGCCTTTTAGTGTTTTCCGTTTGTGTGCGATGCCCAAAGCCCTTCTAGTGTCACAGGCTGGATAATAAAACTTCACAGCAATGCCATAAGCCAACCCAGGGACAGCAAAGGATTTTTAATCCAATCCTAGGGCAGTTTTCTGAGATACCTTTCTTTGCCACTAATTGTAGATTTGTTTCTCTAAGGCATGAGTGAAAACAAGAAAAGAGGAATCTATCTAAGTGTGGCTATTTTTTGCGTATTTGCAAGACAGAAATGCCTCACCACCCTCCATGCTTCTGCAGAGAAAAGATAATGATAATTAACTGCAACTTATTATTGCCATGCTTGGGAAAAAGTCATTAGATTCTGTAAGCCCATCAAGACAGGACTGTACACAGTCATGGTGGGAAAAAGTTCCTATTAATCTATTACTGAATTACAAATGGGTGCAAACTTGGGAAGCATCACAGTTTGGTGACATGTTTTGGCTTAGCTAATATCCTCCCTGTTGCCAAACAGCCATTTGGGAGTTTGCAGTGTTAGACCTGGGCTACCTACACTGCCCTGTAGAGCCAAGCCTCCTAGTTGGTAGCTCTAGAATCTCTGGAGATCAAGCTCATCACAGACTGCATAGGGGGAAGGAATTAATTTTGCTCAAGCAAGGAAGCTGCTGTGTACACACTGCAGCTTTCCCAAACCACTAAGATTCAGCATTATGGATCTCACCTTTGCAACTGCAGCCTGTTAATGGTACCAAGCTTAGGAACTCTGCTACAGAGAAAGACTGAGAGACCCAGCTGAGGCTGTTTCGTCTGGAGAAGACTGAGAGGAGATCTCATCAGTGTGTATAAATACTTGAGGGGTGGGTGTCAAGTGGATAGAGCCAATCTCTTTTCAGTGGTCAGCAGCAATAAGACAAGGAACAACAGGTACAAATTTGAACACAAAAGATTTCCCCTCAATGTGAGGAGAAACTTCTTTGCAGTGAGGGTGAGAGAGCACTGGAACAGGCTACCCAGAGAGGTTGTGGAATCTCTTTCTCTGGAGACTTCCAAAACTTGCCTGGATGCATTCCTGTAAAGACTACCCTAGGGGATCTTGCTTTGGAAGGGGGGTTGGACTTGATGATCTCTGGAGGTCCCTCCCAAGGTCTAATATTCTGTGATCCTGTGCGATTCTGTGAACTTCTGAAGCTCAAAGCACTGGAGCTTTAGCTAAATCTACATCCACTCATTTATCTGTGAAGAGGCTTCCTAACAAGAAGTATTACAGGAAAGGACACAGAGGAGCTGCTAAATCACATGAATGACTTCCCTCAGTGTAGTCATAGATGGGAATATTTGTTCTAGAGCTCCTCAATTCCTTCCTCCCTCATCAGTCCCCTTTGCCCTGCCCTGTGCTGACGCAAGCATGTCTTAGTCTTCTTTCATTGAATTTAATTTCTTAGACTTTAAGAACTGCCTACAGGCTGATGCCCTGCCAGCTTTGTCAGGCTCTGGTAGCACCTGTGGCCAGTCCATACATCTTCACTCAGTTATTGCCTCCATATATAAAACCTCTTCTCGTAACAGGCATTCAGCTGCTGCCCTTCGCTGTCAGAGCAGGTGTACTTTAGAGGCTGTGTATTTCTAGGGCACTAAGGATACAATCTGGCTGTTCCAAAGAGAAATGAGTTTTTCTATTGCCTTCAAATAATGTGAAAGAGGAGCTGGGGGGCTGGAACTCAGCCTGATGAAGACAGTCAATGCAGAGGTCTTGTGTACCAACCTCCCAGCCCTGCTAATAGTTGCTTTGGGCCAATGTGCTGTACCATGGAAGCTCAGCCCTTCATTAATGTTCTGGCAATAAGACAAAAACACAGTTTCTACTCCATTGCATTTCCAGGCATGCAGATAAAATGAACATTTCTGGTTTTGCACAGACTCTATGAAGTCAAAGAAGCAGTAAATAAAAAAACATGTAGCGAGAAAAATCCCCAATCCCAAATGCAAAAGGAAAACCAAACACACAAGACACACAAAAATAAATTCCCAACTCTACAGTCTAAGCTTCTAATTTAGAAAGCAACCAGGGAGAAGGATGGGAAACTTGTCAGAGCGAGAGAAGTCCCTGCAAACACAGACAGTGACAGGAGGTTGACATCTTCCTGAATGCAACTGATTGGATCAAACTCACTGAAATGCCAGTGAACCCAAGTGACAAATATTCTTAGTGACAAAGCTCCAATTTAGAAGTCTCTCTTTCATCTTGTTTTCTTGTCATTACTCTTTCTCTCTTTTTTTTCCTTTTATTGCATTTCCTGGCCGATTTTCTGAGTCGCTCCACCTCCTGCCTGGGCCTGATGTACTTTCATATAATGCAAGGGTCCTCTATGAAGAGCTCAGGCTGGCAAAAAGTTACCAGAACTTGCTTCCCTAGGTGATGCTGGGGTACCTCTGGACCTTCATTATGCCTGTTGCACTCCCCCAGACTCAAAAAGGCCTTTCAACATACGAGAGTTATTTTCATCCCATGGCTACTCCAGCGACCTGCATCCTGACACTTGTCCTCATTTTACTTTCTTGCTTAATTCCCACCCGGTTTTCCTTCCACCCTCCTCCTCTCGTTACCCTGCTTCTCGTCTCTGTGCTTCCCCTGCCTACAGCTATAACAAACAGCTCATGCAGAAGTCTGTGCAACTCTGCTCTGTGATTAATGGCTCCCAGTTCCGGTGACTGATTGCCTACGCCAGTTTTAATCACGCCAGCTTCATTTGCTATTGAATCATCTGGAAATGGCACTTGTGGCTCACTGTGTAACGACATGCAACAAGACAGGGAGCGGCATAAGAATTCTCCACTGGTTGGCTTACCTATGTCTGAAATCTTTATTTCTGACAGAAGACAGGAAAGCAGGGAATAGAAGAAAGAATGAGGTGTTAGCAGCTCAGTTCGATGCATTATTAGCAGATTGAAAACTTGACAGTAACTGTATCATACAATGCAACAATAAATAAAGACTTAGCTGGAATGACACTGGTACATTTTATACTGGATATTCCTTGGCAGTGAGCTCACCTAGGTGCTGCTGCACATCGCGAAGGAGGTGTGAGCTCACCTGCTGGCAGCTATGCAAGAGACAGGACCAGGCAGACTTTATCATTCAGAGCAGTCCTGAGCTAGATAGGTGTAGATACAGATCTCTTTACAGCTTTTTCCACTCTCCAAGCAGTAACTCGTGATTTACAAAGGCCACTTAGCATTTGCACAGTTATGTGTGGCAGTTCATTGCCTTAACCTCATGAACTGTAGCCCAGAGGACTGAAATTATGCCAAGCTGGACATTTTTCAGGGGTCTAGTTACATGCCCAGCTGCAGCTACCTGTGACCCACAATGCTCTTGCTTTTCTCTCTGCAACAGAACACTACACTCAAAGGACATCCTCCTATACAAAACCCCAAAGCCAAACGGAGAGGGTGTTAATCTCCGAGGAGATGCTGATTTGAGAAGACACAAGCAAACTCCATTTAGTCCAAAAGCAATGCCTTTCCTCTGAAGCTCTTAGTCAGCCAGCATCTGAACCCACTTACTTTATGGCACACCAGAGTGAAGAAACGTTTATTAGATCCAGTAACCTAAGTGTTTGCACAGGCGAAGCAGCAATCGTTCCAGCAGATTTAACTCTGGAGTAAATTTAACTCTGTGGCTCTACACAAAAGCCAGCAAGGCCACTCCATCAAGGCTTCCAATTTTCTCCTTTCCAATCAGGAAATACTCTGCAAAACCTCTGCTGGGCCTGGTATTTCCACTGACAATGAGACAGAGATTAGGTTTTCAAAATGGCACTTCTGGGAATGGGATATTAATCCCACTCCGTTGCAATGGGAATTGGGCCCCAAAACACCTAGGCTCTTCTGGAAATCTAACCTTTAGCCATTAAAAGAACTTTCTGGCACTGGAAGAATATCATGCTCTTTAACATGGACCAGGCCTGAAGATTTATCTCAGCTTCCCACCTCACAAACATCAGAGATGTTGAGTTCTCATATATCATGTAACAGAAGAACAAGAATCAGGTCCTTGCTTACTTACTGAGAAGGTACCTCAGCCCTCTGAGCTCTGAGTACAAACATCTCATTGTGGACTTCCTAATTCAATGACTCCTGATTTCCTTGTTGTCCTGTGAGCACACACCAAGACAGCTACCCTCTAAGTGCCAGCCTCATAACGTCAGTCTGGATTTCTCTTCTCATACACCATGATCTACAACAATGGCTCCGTGTGCCAAATATGATCTTTAGCAAGGTGTAATGACAGGTTTGTAAATGAGGGACCAATGGCATCTTGCTGCAGATCAGCTTTTTTGTTTCCACCTGTGGCTTTGTGGTGCACATGGTAATGTGGTACGGGATCTTGCTGCTCTAGGAAGCTGTCCAGTAAGCTCCCACATGACAGTCCTTGCAGAAATGGAGCCTTACTTTTGTCCTCAGCAGTCAGGACATCAAATATGAATAGAGCAGAGATGTTCCTACTTTATGGGAGATTCTCATCTTCAGGTCAGATCTTGAGAGGTAAACGGGAATGTGAACATTCCTACCACGGTCACCTCACATTAACATCTCAGGACCTTAGGTCTGGCCGTTCAAGCAGAGAAGACTCATTCAGAAACACTCATGTAACTCTAATGATGTTCCTTTAGTGAGTCTTGTCCAGCCACACAGAGTCCAGAGTCAGGCCCTGATGCTTTGAAATAGTTAATGGTATTTGTCGTGGGAATTTTAGATGGGGAAAAAAAAGCACCTCCAGTGAGGTCAATTTGAAATTTTGATTGTCAGAATCTGTTTAATTTTCTCAGAACTTGTGACAAATCTATAGTTTTCCCCCTCCTTCCTTGTTTTTAATAGATGTTCCTTCCTCATCCTCCCTATTTCTCCTAATATATATCTTTTCCTTTGTTACTTGAGGTTAAAAGGAAACACTTCACTCAGATGATACATAGATACACATAGATGATCCATAGATATGACCCATCTCAATGTTCACCTTGACACTGCTGTTCAGTAGGGAACTGTAGGGGAGGTTTTCATACACTTGTCCTCAAAGAACTCAAAACCAACTAGAAAACCCCAGTCTGTGACTACCTAGAGTCATCACCTTGTCTTAATCATGTATGATCAACTGTCCTGATTGACCTCTAGATCTCATCAACGGTGCTGTGTCCACCCAAGTCCAGGTTATATCAGAGGCTGACTGCTTATTTTAATAAGTCTCATTGCTGTGTTAATTTTAAGAAATCCCACTAGTCTCTATCTAGCCAAGAAGGAGACATCAACAGAGTTTGACTTAGCAGCACAAAAACGTGTCAATATTTTCAGTGTGTGGTTCAACAGTGGTGTCTGAGGGACCCCACTTGTTAGGCCTGTGTTTCTCTGGTGTAAACCAAAGTCAGCAGAGTTGAAGAAGAGGCAAATCTGGACAGCTATTCTGCTTTGCTCTGGTTTGCTTAAAGAGGATTTCTAATTTTCCTCTTGGGTACTTAAGACTTTTGCACAGCTTGAAGGCATAACTCTAATGGCCACATTCAGCACAGCGTACCTCAGCTCCAGAATGTTGGTGACATTGCCAGAGGGAAAGATCCTTCGGATGTAGTTGAAATCTCCAACATAAAGACTTCCATCAGACCCACACGTTAGGGCAACGGGAGCCAGGAGTTTGTTCCCATCTGCAAGACCATTGCAGCTTGGGCAAGAAATGCTCCGTCTGCGGCCGTTGCCCATGATGCTTCCGATTACAGGCGGCTGCTGGGAAATAAACTGGTTTTCCCCATTTCCTTTATGCAGGATGCCTAGAGAGAGATAAAAGAGTAATAAGGACATTAAAGAGAGGGACAAGGTTCTGCAGAACTGAACTATGCAGGGAGAAGAAGACTGGCTCTACCTTTGAATAAAATACAATTTTCAACGTCTTATGAATTTTCACCTCTCCTTTCTGTCCCTCCTTGCCCTGTAAAACTTGCAGCCTACCAGGCAGAAAAAAGAAATTACACAGTTCATGGGAAGATAAGGGACAGGAAGACCATGGTGAATTCTTTAGAGAAAGGTTTAATCTGCAAAGTTTGAAAGGAGCTCTTCCTATGTTCCCCAGAAGTGTAATGTTTTCGTCAGCAATGTGGGCTGAATTTTTGCTCCCATACCACTGCTATCACCCAGACTGACACAGTGCTTGCATCTTTTGCATGTATTCTGGTCAGCTTTCAAGCCTCCCTGTTTGAAGTAACAGAAGGTTCAATGTAAACCTGAGGAAAAAATAACATCTTCACTTTGAGACTAATGAAGCACTGAAACAGGTTGTCTAGAGATCTTGTGGAACCTTCTTCTCTGGAGGCATTCAAAAGCCGTCTAGATGTGTCCTTGTGTTACTTACTCTAGGTAATTATGCTTTAGATGATATTCAGAGATCTCCTCCAACCCTACCGTTCTGTGGTTCTGTGCTGCAGTCATGACAAGGACTCTGGCACCTTCCATTTTCTCTTATGATTTATGAAGCTTCTTGTTTCTGCCAGTAGACTTGCACACTGGAAGATGTGTCTGGATAGATTTATGCTCAAGGCAGGCCCAACCTGAACAGGTTCCCGTTTGTAATTTTTAGAATATCATCCTTGTTAATACTCTTCTATTAAGACACTACAAAGTTAGACATGATGGCGTTCAACTACTCCAGTGACAGCCAGCTTCTTTTGCATTTACACACACCAAATTGCTTCTAAATGTAGGTAACCAGAAATAATTTGTTAGTAAAATACTTAAAGTGCCTTTGTGGGTTGGGTTTCTTTCCTTTTCTTGATTTCTTAGCAACACTGCATTATTCTTTTGATATATGTTATGGACAACCTACCACTTTGTATGTTGAGGGCATGGTGTTTGTCCAGGGACCACCCTCCAAGTTTGGAAGCATCAATTTCATAACCCTGAAGCACGGCTGTCCTCTTCTCCCACAGGATCAAGTCAGGACAAGATTCATACTCATAACCTACTGATACTGTGAAAAAGAGAATAAAGAAAAGATGCCATCAGATTAGAAACCCAGAGATGCACAGTCAGCATCCACAGTTTCAACTGAGCAGGGGTAAGAGCATTTCTGCAGGCAGCTGCCAATTTCATTTAAAATATCATCATCATAAGGCAGACTCCTCATATTTTTCTCTTTAAAGGCCATCTTTCATTTAAAAAGATCCACACAGTTGTAGAAGTTGGGCAAATGTGCTAAATACTTTAAAGGCATTGTTTTAAATATATATTTTAAAACAATGGGTATTGGAGAGTGTAAACCACTGCTGGACTCCTAAATGGGAGCATTTCAGGCCTATCTACTACCTTTAATCAAACATTTAATGTCAGGATCTTGCTAAAAATCATGCCCTTTTCTTGGAAAGTAAAGGCAAATACAAATGAGGCATGGGGCAACAAGTCCCTCAGACCCAGCAGGGTTAGACCAGGTTGACCTGTGGCCATTGTTTATGTCAAAAGGGTTTGCTTGCCATGATGTCTCTAATCAGAGCTTTTCAGGAGGAGCTCTGCTGAACACATTGGACTTGCTTAAAACTATGTCAGTAGAAGGAAAAACATTATTTTGACAGAATAATGACTCCTTTATGATTTTCTCAGAAGCAGGAGGACTGGTTTTCAATGGTCTGCTTTTCTCCTGCCCTAACTGATCTTTTCGGCACTAACAGCTGAAGCAGAACAGAACTACAAATGAGAAGCAATTACACAGATCACTTTTTTCACTAGACAAAAATAAAGGTCTGATCCTACAGGTTTCCAAGCCTCCCTGGAAAGTGCTGTGTGAACTCAGGATCCCAAATCAAATACAGCCCTTTGCAGAACCAGACAGTATCAGAGGAAGATATAATTTAGGAAATGAAGGTGTGATACTCTTCACGGTTCTAGAGGTGGGAATCATTGAACATCTCAATGCTGATGTCCTCAGATTTGCTTGAGTACTCTGGGGTGCAAAGTTGCATCACAGAACACTTTAGAACTTACTGCTGATCTAGCATCTTAAAGTGCATGTAAACATAGTTTTTCAGGATATGCTACCAGGATACATTTGTCTGTGTGGACTCAAAACTGGGTAAGGCTCAGCAGGTCATACCATTCAGCTTGCTCAAGGTGGCTGAGCCTGAGTGAGGAAGGCACCCATTCATCCTCCAAAATAAACAAGGCACCCTACAGCCCTTCTAAAGGGGTTTATCTTCAGTTGGGCTATGAAGCATCAGCAACCACCATTCTGTCAACATGAGCTCTATTTGCTACTTTGGAATCTCTCTCATTCTGATGATTTGATTTCCTCGGCAGCCTGAGGGCTCTAGTCTAGATGTAACTGGATGCCTTCTGGTTGTTGATCAGATAGGAAGCAGTCACCACAGAGCTGCACCACCTCTGCTCAATAAACCCTCAAAACACCCCCTTCCCTCCAGCACCATCAACCAGGGCTCCCTGGGTGAGATCTGGAACAGCACCAGGAAGACAAATGCAGCATGTCTCTGCAGCACAACTTTCTGCCCCACCATGGACTTCAGCTTCTGTCCCCACAGAGTGGTGGCATGGGTATTCACAATGCTTGGTCCTGGTATTGTGTCACATTGAGTGTGGCAGAACCTTTCTATTCTTGCAGCTTCTGACAAACTTTTGCAGTTGTAAATGAATGCACAAGGCACAGGAGGGAAGACCATCGTGCCCCAGTTTGGGATGGCATTCTACAATGGGTAATCAAGGGGAAACTAAGATGACAGCAACCATGAAGGTCAGGCACAAGGAGAGGTGAGGCCCAGGCTCTGTTCTAAGGAAGACCATCATGCCTCAGTTTAGGATAACATTCTAGAATGGGTAATCAAGGGGAAACTAAGATTACAGCAACCATGAAGGTCAGGCACAAGGAGAAGTGGAGGCCCAGGCTCTGTTCTAGGGATTTCTTTCAAAGCAGTGCTGACAGCTTTTGGCTACAGGCAAGAGGTAGCCAAACGCCTCTAGTCCCAGTTCATTCCTTCTGTATGAATCTGATTGTAGCAGCTCAGGATGTATGTGCTGGGCCATGAGCCAGAGAACAGCTAAGTACTCATCTGCTGGGGAAATGTGTGCTGCCTGAACAGCTGGGCCCAGTCCTCTCCAAGGAAACAGCAGTGAACCAGCAGGGACCATCTTATGTGTTAGCAGTTGGACCATACTGATCTAGGACAAGGTCTGTGCATTACCACTTAGCTGCTTCTAAAAAGAGACAGAAGCCCTGGGGCTACTTACCGAAGGCTTCAGAGAGCCCATACACCTTTTGGCTGTAGACGTCTGTCTTATCCCAGATGAAATAATAGGAAAGGTCTGGAGCAGCTGCAAACCACTTTCTGAAGAGGCGTCCCTCGACGGCCACCATGAGGTGGACTTTCATGAGGTTGAAAGGGATGGTGGGGTGGGTCATGCTGATCCTCAGGACTGATTTGTAGCCAGCTGTGCGACTGCTCAGGTAACTCACTTTTATTTTACTACCGGAAACGTTAATCTCCTCCTGTAGAGCCTGTGGAAAAGCAATCCAGGAGGTGTTAAATCAGCAGCGAGCAGACAGGAAAAGGCAGGGAAGCTGCAATTTATCAAACACACCTTTAGAAAAGCTCTGGTAGACATGCCTAAAAAAGCACACCTAGTAGGCACCAAGTATGAAATCATATATATAATTTATAGGGTTAGTCGTGGCAGCCAGAGGATACCCCCTCTTTCTCCATATCTGTTACATGGGAGAACAGGAGACCAAAGTATCACATTGTCCCTCTGAGGATGGGCTGAGAGAGCTGGAGTTGTTCAGCCTGAAGACAGGAAGGCTCCTTAGGGCAGCCTTTCAATACTTAATAGGAGTCTACAGAAGAGCTGAGAGAGTGTAGTGATAGTGCTAAGGGTAACAGTTTCAAACTGAAAGAGGAGAGATTTAGATTAGATGTTAGGAAGACATTTCTTTACTATGAAGATGGTGAGACACCAGCACAAGGTACCTGGATGGACTGTGGATGCCCCATCTCTGGAAGTGTTCAACATCAGTCTGGATAGGACTCTGACCCACCTGGTCTAGTGAAAGGTGTTCCTGCCCATGGCAAGGAGGTTGGAACTAGGTGATCTTTTAAGGTCCCTTCCAACCCAAACCACTCTGTGACTGTATGATTCCAGGATTGAAGTCACTGTTTACAATGGGACTCATTGTTAGAAGGAGTCCCAAGACTCAAGGTGAAAGGAGCTTGGGGTCTGAAATCACTCCAGCCCACTCATTTAGATTCTACTTTCTACATTTTATCTGGATAGATTTTATGGGTGTTAAATTTTTGTCTCTCAGCTTCTTTTTCACAGTAATACATCAAGCCCTATTTGGCCTCTCTCCTAATGGGTATCCCTGGCACTGACCATAACCTGCCATTCTCTCCATGTCATTACTAAGTCCTGTTTCTATCCTCAAATGACTTCTATCCTTAAATGACTCTTCTTTGAAACTGTTGCTCTCCTGCCTCACATCTGAATCTCTTTCTCCAGACTTTTCTTTTCCCCCTATCCTCTGGTTCGTATTTTCTGATCTCATATTTATTCCTACTTACCCTCATCCTTGCTTAAAATTCCCAGGGGGTGGCCTGACCTACCACCAATAATCCCTTTTCTTTCCCTTGCATTCTCCCCTCCTCTTCCACATTCCTATTTCCTAGGTGAATTGCTTTGTTTTCTCCTCCATCCACGAAGGTGAGTATTTCTCACTGAAATGGTTATGTCAGCAGATGTCTGCTCCAGTACAAAATTTCACCAAACGATGGGAAAACACCATGGAATGTTTTGTTTGCCCCTGCTCTGCTTTCAAAACAAAGAAGTCTCAGTAAAGGTGGGATTTTTAGGTATCTTATCTGCTAAAGTATAAGCAGATCTTAAAATGTCTTTCTCATTTTGTTTTTCAGTTGGAAAAATGGAAGGGAGTTTTCTGGGAAGTGATGCAGTGTAAATCTCTGACACCCTGCTGATCCTGCCATGAAAAATACCGATAAAGAAGGGCATTTCTATCTTAAGTCTCAGGAGAAAACCGAAAATTACTTCTCATTTTCCAGAACATTTCTCTCTTAAGTCAGCACCCAACATGCACATGTTCAGCACAAGCTAGTAACCTTTGGCAAAGTTTGCAAGATGAAGGTAGAAACTTAGCAGTGAGCTGGAAAACTTGGTCTGATAATGGGATGTGTCAGAAGGTCACAGCTGGCACTGTTCACTCCTGTGTTGCTTCTAAAATACTTCACTGTGCTGGATTCTAAATGAGCTGTGAAAACACCTCCCCATCAATAATCAGCTTTAATAATATTAAGGGCATGGAGAGGTGAAGAGAACCACCCATCAGGAAGAGATCACAGGTGTCCAAAAAGGCCAGCAGCATCCTAGCTTGTATCACAAATAGTGTGGCCAGTGGGACTAAGGCAACAATTATCACCCCTGTACTTGGCACTAGTGAGGCCATACCTCTAGTGCCGGGTTCAGTTTTGGACTCATCACTATATGGACATTGTGATGCTGGAGTGTGTCTAGAGAAGGGTAACAAAGATAGTGAAGGGACTAGAGAACAAGTCTGAGGAGTAGCTGAGGGAATGGTAATTGTTAGTCTGGAGAAGAGGAGGCTGAGGGGAGACCTTTTTGCTCTTTACAACTCCCTTGAAAGGAGGTTGTATCAAGGTGGAGGTTGGTTTGCTCTCCCAAGGAATGAGTGATAGGACAAGAGGAAATGGCCTCAAGTTGTGCCAGGGGAGGATTAGATTGGATAATAGGAAAAAAAAATGTTCAGTGGAAGGGTTGTCAAGTGCTGGAACAAGCTACCCAGGGAAGTGTTGGAGTCTCCATTCCTGGGGGACTTTAAAAGTGGTGTTGATGTGGTGCTGAGAGACATTAGTAGTGACATGGCAGTGCTGGGATAATGGTTCCACTTGATAACCATGACAGGTTTCTTCCAATCGACTCTATGATCCTGGGGTGTCCTCCAATTAAGTGGCTTCTAGACTCAACTCCTATGCTACCTCCTAAGTGACCTTCCCTGGTGTGACCAACTGGTCAGAGCATAGAATTAACCAGAATTAACCAGGTTGGAAAAGACCTGTAGGATCACTGAGTCTAACCTGGTCATCCTTACAGGTTTTGCGGTTAGTGTTATTAGCAACAACCAGTCTTGTAATCTGCTCCCCACCCCCCGAAAGACCTCTTCTAAGCTGTTATCCAAGGCCCAACACTTCTCCAAGTGATGACTTACAGCCTCTGAGCACTGCAGCACTTGACAAACGGACACATCCAGAAGTTAAAGTGCTGTTCCACTGTGCTCATAAATATTTACTTTCTCTAATGCAGCCTTTTCAATTTACATATCTCGATTCTTGGGAAGCTGAAAAATGACAGGACTGGGAAAACTCAGGAATTTAAAAATATATTTTATGAGCTCAGCAACAAGCTGGGCTGGGACCAGGCTCAATCAGAGACCAGCTGAGGCAAGCTGCAGTAAAGGTGGTCCCTTGTATCAAATCTATCTCCATAAGTAACCCCTCTAGGAAAAAGCCAGGCAGAAATAATTGTCACAGAGGTACTATTTGCAGTGTCTGGATCAAATCTCTGTCAGAAATAATTATTTCTCTCTGTTGTGATCTGTCTCTGCTGTCCACCATTCCAGAGAAAGGGTCAGCACACTGGTGCTGAGGCACTGAGGCAGCATGAGGGACTGTTTGAAGGTGCCTGCTTGAAGAGAGGGTTCAAAAGGTAATTCAGATTATCTGAAATGCATTTGTAGTTTGTGAGCAGTGATAAAGTAGCAGCAGAGAAAGGCCTTGGAGTGGGAGAGTATAATCCAATAAAATACTGATGGGAGAAGAAGGGAGAAAAATAAACTTTTAAATACCCTGAGCGCACCAAAAGTAATGACAACTGAATTGTGCCTTAGCTTCTATTTGATAAGTGCTGTTTGGCCCAGATAAATTCACATCCTTGTGGAAGACTAGGGGTCTTAAGAGTTTATCAAAGCCTGACCAATATCATAACCTGCTCTTTAAAATGGCCCAGGAACCAGGCTGATCAGGCAGCAGAGACAGCATTTTAGGCTTATGCAAGATTTTCACTTCGGTGTTCCCTTAGCACCTGGCTGTTGATCTATGCTTGTGCTAGTAGCAATTCTTCCACTCCTTGCATGATGTGGGAAATCTTGTTTCTGTGTGGTGGGTTAAACATTTCTCTTACAGCTACCCTTCCAGCAGACAAGACAAGGAATAATCAATCACTTTATTTTTAAATGTGATGCTGAGAAAGAATTTTGAGTAAGGCTCACAGAATGGGTTGGGCTGGAAAGGATTTTAAGATCATCTAGTTCCAATCCCCCTGCCATAGGCAGGGACACCCTCCAGTGGACCAGATTGCTCAAGGTCCTGTCCAGCCTGGCCTTGAACACTTCCAGGGAGGGGACACCCACAGTCTCCTTGGTCGACCTGTTCCAGTGTCAGACCACCCTCACTGGCAAGAATTTCTTCCTACTATCCAGTCTAAATCTCCCCTCTCCCAGCTTCAATCAGTACACATTTGACCTAACACTACAAGCCTTTGCAAAAAATCCCTTCCCAGCTTTCTTGCAGGCTCATTTCAGGTACTGGAAAACCATTTAGGGTCTGATTCAGAGGACTTAACATAGAAATCAAGTGCTTTTGAGACATTCTATGGGATCCAAGACCTCTGCAAGGGGCTGACAGATCTGTCACAGACATTCTTGAGGTCTCTGTCCTTTTGAAGCTACAGCTGGAGGCCTGAGGGGACACTTCAGGGCATCTTAAATAGCTCCAAATATCTTTAAGAATCCAAATAAAAGACTTAAAATGTATTGTTTGGTCTTTTGAATGCATCCAGATAGAGGACTCTGCATCTATTTGTTGGAGCTCATAAGGTTCTTATCTGCCCACTTGTCAAAATCTCTTTCCCAGCCCTGCCATCCACTTGTCACCTCCTCCCAGCTGTGTGCTCATACCTTTTGTGTTTAATATTTCTCTACTGAGAACTGTAGGTTATAAAATTCAGCTGTAGAAACTGACAGCTTGGTTATTTTCTAAGTACAGCCAACACAGGAATGAAAAGGAATCCATTTAGGAACTGAAGTACAGTCAGGATTTTGTTATCTAGCAGATTTATCAAGTATACTCCTGCACCAAAACCCTGTAAACCTTCAGCTGTCAACATCTAAGGCAGAACAGTGTTTTACAGGTTCTAGATCAAGCATCTGACATGTTGGCAAAGTACTGCTCACCATGTATAGGATCCATCTTACCTAAACTCAGGAACCTGAAAGTTAGGAGTCTCCTCTGAACTACTCTTCTAGGTCTTTCACGGAATCACAGAATCATTGAGGCTGGAAAAGACCTATGAGATCATCAAGTCCAGCATATAACCTAACCCCATGACATCAGCTAAACCATGCCACCAAGTGCTACATCCAATCTTTTCTTAAAGTTCTCCAGGGATGGTGACTCCACCACCTCCCTGGCCAGTCCATTCAAGTGTCTAATTACACTTTCCCTGAGGAAGTGCTTCCTAGTATCCAACCTAAACCTTCCTTGGTGCAGCTTAAGACCATGTCCTCTTGTCCTTTCCATGTCAAACAAGCACAGTCAGGTTCACAGAATCACAGAACTTTAGAGGTTGCAAGGGACCTCCAGAGATCACCCAGTCCAACCCCCCTACCAAAGCAGGATCACCTAGAGCAGTCTGCACAGGAATGCATCCAGGTAGGCTTTGAAAGTCTCCAGAGAAGGAGACTCCACAACCTCTCTGGGCAGTGTGTTTCAGTGCTCTCTCACCCTCACTGTGAAGAAGCTTCTCCTCATGCTGCAGAGAAATAGGTTTCTTAGACGTTTGGTGTTAGCAATTAAGCATAAGAAAGGGATGCAATTCCATCTTAAGGCATCCAAATCTAGTAGAGCTAGGTAAGTGTGAGCACATGAGGTAGGCATGTAAGCATCAATTATAGCCAGTGGAGATCTAAACGATACCGTCAGTGGGAAGCAGATGCCTTCAAGATGGTCAGCTTAATTGAGCTGTAGGCTCCACTGACACTATTGATTAGATTTCTGTCAGCTTTAATGGGAGCTTGGACATCTAGCACACATCCAGATGACTGCGTGTGAGCACCTTATTTAGGTGCCATAATCTCAAAACGAGTCCCACTTAGGTCTTAATTAGATTCCAGACCTACAGGTGTCTAGTGTGATTTGGGATGTCTGGGTTGTGTGACATTCACAAAGGGTTGGTTGTGATCTGGTATAGGTGATCCTGCTCTGGCAGGGGGGGTTGGACTAGATGAGGTTGTGGATGCTCTCTCCCTGGAGATGTTCAAGGTTAAGTTAGATGAGGCCTTGAGCGACCTGTTCTAGTGGAAGGTGTCCCTGCCTATGGCAGGGGGTTGGAACTAGATGACTGTTGAAGTCCCTTCCAACCTAAACTATTCTAAGATTCTATGACCTTTCAAGGTCCCTTCCAGCCCGTATCAATCTGTGACTCTCTGATAATGCAGGACACCGATGAAGGGATTATTTCAGCTTGGTAGTTGGAGGCCAACTGGTTTAGATCAAACCACTGGTTATGATCTAAATCCCTGGCTCCTTTCACAGCCCACAGACAGGCATGTGCTCTTACTGAAGGAGAGCTTTAGAATGTTTTAGTTCAATAGATATAATTAACACAAACTAATGGGTCACCTACCAAATAATGAGTGAGATTATGATTGCATTAGAACTGTATCAGGTATTTGCTTCTTTCCCAGCCAGCATGAACATTACCTTTCATGGTGTTTGTGGGTTTAGAAAAAAAGGAGATGTGAAAATTGAACAAAGAATTTGCAATCTGATGGACTTTACAAGTATGGGACTTAATTAGTAATTAAGCTCAGACAAACCTAGTGACTGTAAATGGAAATTAGCGTGAGAAAGGATCACAGGATTTGGTCCTGAGGGAAAGGTAGAGTTGCTGGGTTCAGTACCTGAAGTATTAAAATTAGATGATAGAAAGTGACTTCTTTGCTCATTAATGCTACCACAACCCAACCCCAATGGAGCCAAGCCAATTTGTCACTACACTTGTTATTATTTTTACCTTGGCAGCCTATTATTGGTTGCTAAATGCAATACCCAGGACATGTTTAATGCTGGCATCTAAAACCCAGGGCACAACATGCCTA
Organism: Psilopogon haemacephalus; assembly: GCA_013396835.1. Lineage (NCBI taxonomy): Eukaryota > Metazoa > Chordata > Aves > Piciformes > Megalaimidae > Psilopogon > Psilopogon haemacephalus. The sequence continues at coordinate 382,419 of VWZI01015193.1, read as the reverse complement.
AGAAAGGAAAGCCTGAATGCTGCTACATCCATATATTCCAAGACAGTGAGCATTTTTAAGGAAGAAGAGTAATTCTGTTGTTTGGACAATCCCATTTCAGGTCCATCTTTCCATTTGGCAAAACCCTTGCAGTCAATAGCGGGTTGTTAAGATACTTTATATCTGAGTCATGTCCTTATAAACGGAAAATGGGGATGAGCAATTAAAACTGATCCTCTTGCTTTGCTCATCTGTCCCAAACATCATGAAATGCAATAAAGCCCCCGTGCTTTGCAAGCTGGCCATTCGCCAGCCATCTGCTGGCAGACTGCACATTTTAGCAGCTTTGTAGGACAAGGGTATGCCTTCAAACCCTGAGAAAGTTCACACTCAACACTCCACCACTGAGGTCCATAATGCCCAGTGGGTGAAATTTGCTCCTGAACAGAAGAAAAGCATCAGAGTGTAAGAGGTCCAGCAGCCTCCTGCTGGGCACACTGAGCACCAAAGAGCTGCCTGAAGGCTTGTTGTGGTTCACAGGAGGGTCCCAGCCCACCTCCTGCAGATGAGAGGTGAAAGCAAAGCTGAGCCCATGTAGGTTTGCACTGCTGGCCACGAGTGCTTTGCCTCCATCTCTCAGGGATCAGGGAAAACAAACCTTCTGGCTAAGTGTGTGCTTGTGAATGAGTGCTCCTGGCAAACAGCTGAGACATGGTGCAGCGAACAGGGACTGCTTGTTTTTAGGAAAGCAAGGGAATAGAGAAAGACACAGGAGCACAGTGGCATTCACATTGCTCAAAGCAGGCAAAAAGACCACAGAAAGGAGCTGGATTAGAAGAAGCAGCTCCTCTACCAGGACAGGCTTAGAGAGTTGGGGTTGTTCAGCCTAGAGCAGGGAGACCTTACTGCAGCCTTCCACTACTCAAAGCAGGCCTACAGGAAAGATGGGTGAGGGTCTCTATCAGGGAGTGTAGGGAGAGGACAGTGGGCAACAGTTCTAAACTTAGACAAAGGCAGATTTAGATTCTTTACAGCGAAGGTGGTGAGGCACTGGAGAAGGCTGCCAAGAGGGGATGTGGACACCCTGTCCCTGGAAACATTTAAAGTCATGGTGCCTGGGGGCTTTGAGCAAGCTGATTTATTGAAGGCATTCTGCCCATGGCAGGCGAGTTGAAACTAGATGGTATTTAAGGACCCTTCCAACCCAAACCATTCTGTGATTATACAGAACTGTTCTCCTTGGCTCAGACAGTTCATACCTGGATTTCAGGAACAATAGGACCTTTCTCCGAGCAGGAACTTGCAAAAGCTGTCAGCGGAGATGGGGAGACCACAGGGTTGGGCCGGGCAAAGTTGCTGAGGTCACAGCTTGGGATCTCATTCTCCTCGTGCCTCATGACTATGGTTTCCATCACGAAGAAGCGATCCCACGGCAGCCACAGTGTGTGCTCTTGGGTGATGAAGGGAGCCCGCTCAAAGTGCAGGATAATGGAGATCCCACCAATGGTAACGAGATCAAAGCTGGTTTAGGAGATGGAATACAAAGTTAGTGCAAGCATCACCCCATCTCTTTGCAACAGGTCCTGAGCAAGGACCCCTTGAACAATAACTGCAGGCAATACCATACCACATTTTACAAGCCTAAAACCTGCAGCCCAAAGAAACTTCAGCTGAGTAAGAGCAAGTGGCAGAGGCAGGAGCACACTTAGCTTCTTTGTATGCTATCCTCATGTATATTAAAACCATCTCCATCCCTTGTTTTGAGACAGCTGTCTATTTTTGTTAGTGTTTTGCTGGTGTTATTTGACCATATATACTCATATTTTCCTTTTTAATATTAAAAAAAAAAGTATTTATCATCCAAAAACACAGTCACAGATTGGATCAATTCACATGATGAAATAAACTGTTTGGAAAGTGGTTTCTCTGACACACCACCATATAAATTGTCTTGGCATCACTGCTAACCTAATGAAGATCTAATGCAACCCAGGGAACATATGGAGCCCACTCACAGACTGAGCCCAGTGAGTTAGGCACGGGGAAGAGATGAACATCATGTAGGCAGCCTCTGCACCACAGAACTCAGCACATGGTCTTGTCTGGGTCTTAATCACTTAGAGCAGGGCAGATACAACTTACTGCCTGTGGTTTGCAACTTCACCCTGTGCTAGTTCCGGCCCAGTGGCTTTTCTGCCTGTATTAGCATTAGATAACACAATATCAGATCACTTGAGCTGTGTGAAAAGATCACCTCAAGAAAGAAAAGATTACTCTCCTGCATGTAAAGCTACTGAGACAGAGTTCTGGGTTATGTTTTCTTAGTTTTTGTATTTAAACTCCACTCCTTCTTAGAAATGGAGATTTTATGAAGTGCCACGGGATGTATTTGCTATGTACAGACTACAAAAAGAGGTGTTAACTGAGACAGGGAGGGATTCCAACACAATTTGAAGATCTCTCTGTTTAGTTTCTGTGGGGTTTTTTTCTCAGTATCTATTCAGCTGCAATGCCAAGTGTGTGTTTCAGGCAAGTAAAGTTTTCTCATCCCTGCTTCTCACTTTCGATGCTTGGCGCTAGCGTATGACAGTCTCACACAGATCTTAAGCTTTGCTGGCTTCAGCAGAGCTGCTCCTGTGCTTAAGACCCATGTGCTTAAGTACTTCTCCATGCATGAGAACTAGGACCTGAAAGCACTGCCAGCCCAAAGCCAGGCACCATGCACCTTGTAATTACAAGGTCAGAAAGACCCTGGAAAAAAAAGTATTTGAAACAGTTTTAATTAATTACGAGGCTTTCAAATCAGCTGCAAAACTCCCAGGCAAGCAACAACAGGTATGAACTATTCCTAAACAATGATCTCTTTGGCAAACAACCATTCAGCAGAATATTTATATATAAGATTTATATAGATATACATACATATATATATATATATATATATATATATATATATATTCATATATATGTATTTAATAAATAGAATTATTAAAAGAAAGTTATTCAGGAAAGAACCTTAAAATGAGCCCACAGGGTGGGTGGGGGAGTGGAAAGCACTTTCAAAAGCTAAAGATGTGTTTATTCTACCACTCAAGTGAGGGCATCAGCTTCCCAGACCTATGGAGCTTGGCTTGCAACAGCCTGAAGAGTCACTTGCAAGGACTGCCAGCAAAGCTGCACAGCATTTGTACTTTGATGAGAACATTTTTAACAGTCAATTAGCATTTGGCAAGCCCTTCAGCTAGGAGGGAGAAGCTTGCTCTGCATGAATCCGGGCACCGCAAGGGGCAACGGGAGGAAAGAAACAAACATTACAAATGATGCTCAACAAGTCTATAGGCAAGTTTTTATTTGGAAACACCTCCAGCTCACTCCTTGGCTTCATTGAGCTTAGACCAAGGATAGTGGCCTGCTGGAGGGAAACACCCTTGCCTCTCCTGCATCCCCAAATCAGGATGCAGAAGGCAAGGCACCCGCTCCACGTCAGGCTCCAGCAGCTGTGAAAACAGCGGCAGGCAGTATTTTTTAGCAGGCACTGCTGCTAATGAGCCAGTTTTCCTGGAGTCACAGGGTGCAGCTTTGAAGTTACCTTGACAAACTGAACAAAAGCGAAAACCAAAACCAAACAGAAAACCCAAACCTGAAAACACCTTCCTCCCAGCTTCCCTTAGTGAAATTAAATTAAGCGAGAGCAAAAGTGTCTCAGGATTGAAGGAAAGAGATAATTTTATTTCTGGTTTTGCTGCTGCTCTCTAATGTCTTTTTTATGACTGGAAAAAAACCCCATCCTCGTTGTGCAGCCATATTGGTCTGTTTTTCTTAAAAGACTCTGGAGGGACAGGCCAGAGGATAAAATCCTCTATTTAGCCACAAAGCAGATTAAGAAAAAACACATTAAAAAAAAAAAACAAAAAAAACCCAAACCCACAGAAAAGTGCAACCTTTTCTCATCTCTTTGCTCTGAAAGTTCATGTTATTTGGTCTTTCTGAGAGAGCCATGCCAAAGCTGCTGAATCTGATGACATTGAATAACTTTAAAGACTTTCCTGCTGGTTCATTAACAATGTCCCTACCATCATGGGATAGAGAGGACTTGCAGCCTTTACCAATTAGCAATTTCACCTAATTTAAAGCTTTATTTTTAAACGTGGCTTACAGAATTACAGGATGTTTTGGGTTGTAAGAGACCTTCAAAGATCACCTAGTCCAACCCTCCTGCATTAAGCAGGGACATCTTCAACTAGCGTGGGCTGCTCAGAGTTCCACACAACCTGGCCTGGAAAGCTTCCAGTATTTGGGCATCTACCACCTCCCTGGGCCAGTGTTCCATCATCCTCACCATAAATGATTTCTTCCCTATACGTAGTCTACATCTACCCTCTTTTAGTTTAAAACCATCACCCTTTGTCCTGTCACAAAAGGCCTTGCTAAAAAGCCTGTCCATATCCTTTTTACAGGCCCCCTTTAGGTACTGCAAGGCTGCAAATAAGGTCTCCTTCTCTTCAGTAAAGGTTCAGTACTGATACTCAGATCCATCTATCCATGTTCACTTACAAAGAAATGCATACAACAGAATGGTTTGAGAGTTTTCATTTTAACTTTATACTTTGTTATCTGAAGAAGAAAAAAAAGACCTGTCCCATGATAATTAGGCTAAGAACACATGCAAGCCTTGAAGTTATCAAAGGTTTCCTCAGACTCAGTGATATGACTTAAACAGAACCAGGCTGTATCTAATCACTGCTTACAGAGACCTAGAATACAGTGAACCCAATAACAGGAGTGAAAAATTGACCTCATTCATTTAAAACCTGAGATTTGGGTTGCACTGGATGGTCTTTGAGGTCTCTCCCAACCAGATGTATTCTGTGATCATAGAATCATAGAATGGTTTAGGTTGGAAGAGACCTCAAAGATCATCCAGTTCCAACCCCCTGCCATAGGCAGGGACACCTCCCACTAGATCAGGATGCTCAAGGCCTCATTCAGCCTGGCCTTGAACATATCCAGGGAGGGAGCAGCCACATCCTCCCTGGGCAACCTTGTTCCAGTGCATCGCCACCCTCACTGTGAAGAACTTCATCCTAACATCCCGTTCAAATCTCCCCTCTGCCAGTTTAAACCCATTCCCCCTCATCCTGTCATTACAAGACCTTGTCAGTAGTCCCTCCCCAGCCCTCCTGTAGGTCCTCTTCATATACTGGAAGGCTACTATAATGTCTCCTCGAAGCCTTCTCTTCTCCAGGCTGAAAAGTCCCAACTCCCTCAGTCTGCCCTCATAGCAGTGATGCTACTCATTTCGAAACTTGGCTATGCTGAAACAACACAAGCAAAGAAACAAACCAAAGAAACCTTAAACCAACAAAATACAAGCAAACAAAAACCCCAACCAAAAACCCAAATCTGAAACAACAAAATCAGCTTAGGAACAAATCTTGCTGAACTGATCTGATTCTGCCTTTTAAACTCCCTCACTTCAAACTCACAAGTTACTGCCCTGCTATCAGTAAACTGATTTGCTAAATCAATTTAAGTCAACTCAGTGCACATTTTCAAGAGGAGATATTCCTGTGGTGATTATACCAAATAAAGCCAGTGAGCTTTTTGGGGCTCTCTCATAACCCCAGGAACGCAGTAACTGCTTGCATGTGTGCCCCCATTTCCCCTCCAAAGCAGGATGGTATCAAAGATGCTCCAGATGACCCTCTCTGGAGATATTCAAGATCCACCTGGATGCGTTCCTGTGTGATCTGGTCTAGGTGATCCTGCTGTGGCAGTGGGGTTGGACTGGATGATCTTTGGAGTCCCTTCCAGCCCCTAATATTCTGTGATCCCATATGATGGTGCATTGCTATGGACTGGGAATGCATGCAGGCACTCTACTGTAGCCTGGGAGAAGCTGCTTGCTTAAGAGCATCACTTTTTTAAAAAATAAAGTGACTCAATCACATGAAAACTGCCCTGTGAAGAAGCTGATGAGGACAAAGTCATGCTCCTTTCACAAAATTACTGAAAACCATCAAAACAGGTAATACAAACTGTAATAGCAGTAATTCTTTGCATGATTTTACAAGTGCTTTACAAATACCATTTAATAAATGCTATAACAATCAGTAAGGAAGGCAAATAAGTGTTATCTCCCTTGCATAGGCTGGTTGGCTGGCCAAGGAAGGTTAAGAGATGCATCTAATGCTACCTGCTAAATCAGCAGCAAAGCTAGGATTAGAAATAAGGGATGTCTGACACAAGTTTCTGCCCTGGCTATTTAAGTCTGAATGCTCTTAATTCTTCAAGGTAATTTTTTAGAAGACTTCAGCACTTGAGGAAGATGTTGGCTTTTGGTGTTCTTTAAAAGAAGGGCTTTCCCTTGCCCATTTATTACCTCCAGAGTACACAGATGCAATGCTGTGCTCCCTCATTTGAGAAAACATCTGCACATATGGCTCAGACAGTCTTGGAAGGTATTTTTATGATCCTGGAGACTCAGTACTGCAACTGGACAATTTGCTGAGCATTGGACATGCACAGGGTTTCTGCAGAAGCAGATTGCTTTGAGAGGAAGGTGAAGAAACTGAACTCAAAATGCTGACACCACACAGTTTGGGGTTAGACTGACCACCAGCAGCTGACAACAGAAATCCCAGCTTCAGGATGAATGCCACTTGGTCACAGATTCCCTGTTCTCAGACAGCTGATCTCTGTCATTTTTATCACTTGAAGCTGGAGTATCTGTTGGGGGCTGAGTCAGCAAACTGTGGCACTGAGTTTCTTGAAACTAGTTTAAGTTCTCGAGGCTGGCAGCTGGCCCTGAGGAACCAGCAGTCCACTAGAAGATTGGTGGAGTATATTGATGCTCCAGCTGCATTGCTTTCTGCACTGGGTCCTCTGCTCAGCTGGAGGTTGGGAAGGACATGATGTGGAAGGAACATCTCTGTCTTGAACTGCTAGTAGAAGTAGGTTTATAGTAGGGGGATTTGCCTGTCACTACACAGGAAATGGAAATAGTTAGTCAAATGTTACAAAAATCTTAAGATGGGATAGCAACACTCAGCTCCGTGCTCTGTCCCTGTTTAGCTCACTGGTATGGTTGCTGCCTAGAGGGGCAGTTGAGGATAAAGCCCCAGGGGATGGAACCACAGAGCCCTGCAAAACAGGGAGATTGTCCCTAACTCATAGTACTTGTAATCTAAGTGAAAGATTACACACAGTGGCTGAATGTTGTACATATGACAAAAAAAGAGCTGGAAAATGATTATGGCAGGCATTACTGCCCGTGAATTCTTCAGGCCCTGGGCAGCCTGATATAATTACAGGTGTCCCTGCTCACTGCAGGAGAGTTGGACAAGATGACCTTTGAAGGTCCCTTCCAACCCAGTGCAATCTGTGAACCTGTTCTAACAGACATCATCCAAGAGGGGGCCTCCTAGCCACTACCAGTGCTCTGCCAGCTTCTCTAGCCAAGGCAAACCATTAATGAAAGCCATGGATTGGAGAGGTGCTAAAAAGCTATAAATCCTCTCCTGAATGTTAGTGGTTAGTAGTCAAGGCACAGAGCATGTGCAGCTGGAACCCCTTATGTTTCATTTTTGTTCTGAAAAGAAAGAAGCCAATTAGCACTGACAGGCAAAAGATAAGAAAGACTTTCCCAATTTGCAAAGCCTTTGTTTTGGCTGAGCATGATTGCTCAGATTTTAAGCACGTGCTCTAACACAACTGTAACCTTAGTGACTTCTTCCTATTCATTAGCATGGATTAGTAGGAATCGAGCTGTTGGGAGCAGGAGGCATCTTTTCTTCACGTGCATAGGCACTCATTGCCCAATTGCTGGATAAGGATTCTAGGTGTTATCGCAAAGTTAATAACATTAGCTAACAAATACGGGAATAGGATACTGCAGCTGGAAGGGTCTCACAACAATCATCCAGTCCAACTACCTGACCACTTTCAGAGCTGACCTCAAGTTAAAGCATGTTACAGGCACTGTCCAAGTGCCTCTTAAACACTGGCAGGCTTGAGGCTTGGAGCATCAATCACCTCACTAGGAAGCCTGTTGAAGTGTTTCATCACTCTCTCAATAAAAAAAAAAAAAAGCTTCCTCATGTCCCAGGTAAACCTCCTCTAGTGCAGCTTTCAGCCATTCCCATGTGCCTTACCACTGGGTACAAGGGAGAAGAGACCAGCACCTCTCTCTCCACGTTGTCCCCTTAGGAAGCTGCAGAGAGTAATGAGGCTGCCTCTCAGCTTCCTCTTCTCCAAACTAGACAAGCCACAAATTTTTAATCACTCATAGGATACTTCTTCCAGCCTTTCACCACCTTTGTTGCCCTCCTCTGCATGCGCTCAAGCACCTTCACATCCCTAAATTGTGTAGCCCAGAACAGCACACAGTATGGAAGGTGAGGGCACACCAGCATTGAATGCAGTGGGATAATCTCCTTTTTTGACCAGCTGGTCACACTGTGCTTGAGGCACCCCAGAATGTGGCTTGTGCTCTTGGCTGCCAGGAGACATGGCTGACTTGCACTGAGCCTGCTGTCAACCAACACTCAAAGATTCCTTTCTGTAGGGCTGCATTCCAGCCACACCTCTCCCAGTTTATACTTGTGCCCAGCATTACTCTATATTAGAGTCTAACACTTGGACTTACTACATTTCATCCCACTGACCACTGTCTAGTGGTTAAGAGTTTGGAGAACAGGTCTTAGGAGACGCTGCTGATGGAACTGAGATTAGTATGGAGAAAGGGAGCCTGAGGGGAGACCTTTTCACTCTCTACAACTGCCTGAAAGGAGATTGCAGAGAGATGATAGGATGAGAGGAAATGGCCTCAAGTTGTACCCAGGGATGTTAGGAGAACTTCTTCACTGAAAGGGTTCTAAGACATTGTAACAGGCTGCCCAGGGAGGTGGTAGAGTCAACATCTCTGGAAGTATTTAAAACACTCAGAGATGTGGTGCTGATGGACATGGTTTAGCACCAGACTTGGTAGAATCATAGAACCACAGAATGGTTTAGGTTGGAAGAGACCTCAAAGATCATCCAGTTCTAAACCCCTGCCATAGGCAGGGACACCTCCCACTAGATCAGGATGCTCAAGACCTCATCCAGCCTGGCCTTGAACACCTCAAGGGAGGGAGCAGCCACAACCTCCCTGGGCAACCTGTGCCAGTGTCTCACCACCCTCACTGTGAAGAAATTACTCCTAACACCCCATTTAAATCTCCCCTCTGCCAATTTGAACCCATTCCCCCTTGTCCTGTCATTACAAGACCTTGTGAATAGTCTCTCCCCAGCCCTTCTGTAGGCCCTGTAGTTAGTTAGATAGTGGTTGGACTGGATGATCTGAAAGGTCTTTTCAAACCAAAACTATGCTATGATCAATCTATCCAGATCCCTCTGCAAGGCCTCTTGTCTCCTGAGATAGTCAACAGTACCTCCCAGTTTGGTGTCATCATGAAATTTCATAGAATTATAGAATCATAGAATGGTTTAGGTTGGAAGAGACCTCAGAGATCAGCCAGTTCCAAACCCCCCTGTGCCATAGGCAGGGACACCTCCCACTAGATCAGGACACTCAAGACCTCATCCAGCCTGGCCTTGAACACCTCAAGGGAGGGAGCAGCCACAACCTCCCTGGGCAACCTGTGCCAGTGTCTCACCACCCTCACTGTGAAGAAATTACTCCTAACACCCCATTTANTGGACTCTCTCCAACAGTTCCATGTCCTTCCTGTGCTGGGAGCTCCAGAACTGCACACAGTACTCTAGGTGGGGTCTGACGAGAGCACAGTAAAGGGGCAGAATCCCCTCCCTTGCCCTGCTGGTAATGCCTCTCTTAATGCAGCCCAGCACACAGTTGCTGTCTGAGCCGTGTGTGCACACTGTTGGCTCATGTTGAGCTTCTCATCCACCCAGACCCCCAGGTCCTTTTCCTCAGAGCTGCTCTCAGGCATTTGCCACCCAGCCTGTATTTGTGCTTGGGATTGCACCGACCCAGGTTCAGGACCTTACACTTGGCCTTGTTAAATTTCATGAGGTTGGCCTGGGCCCACCTCTCCAGCCTGTCCAGGTCCCTCTGGATGGCATCCCTGCCCTCCAGCAAGTTGACTGTGCCAATTTGCTGGTGGTGCATTCAACTCCTGCATCCAGATCATTGATAAAGACATTGAACAGGACTGGTCCTAGAACTGAAGTCTGAGGAACACTGCTGGTGACCAATCATCAGCCAGATGTAGTCCCAAAATAACCAACAATGCAGGAACATCATCAAGTGTCATCAACAATAAAGGTGTTCTTGGAAGGAGTTTCTCTTTAGTGTTGATGGCACTAATGCTGTAACTGCTGCTTGAACATGGTAAATCCTGTAAAAACATCCTACCTTCCATCTTGTCTGCTGATTGTATATCCAAAAAGAGGATTGTTGGCAAAGCTGATGTTTACTCCCACTAGAGGGGTCCCATCTGCTGTCATCACCTGGCCTCGAATCACACATGCATGTCTGCAAGAAAAAGAGGAAAGATAAGAAAGAGTAAAGCTTTTGACAGATTCAGGTTTTTTTCCTATATACCTGTGGCTGGGAATTCCTGTGGATCAGAAAGCCCAGGTCCTTGTATCCTAAAGAGCAGGAAACCATATTGTGTGTCTTGACGCTGCTCCCAAAGACTTTCTTAGGAGTTAAGAACACACAACACACAAAATGAGGTTCACCTCTATCCTACTCTCAAAAAGCAACTGCTTCAGCACATACTTCATTCACCATGAGCTTCTGTAGGATTCACATCATCACACTGGAATTTGCCACAGCCAGCTAAACTTCATTGTGTCTTGACAATATTGTACTAACTAAAGGCAATGCATGTTTTAAACCCAAAGAGAACAGAAACCCACCAAGCTCTGCATGGCCATATTTAAGGCACAAAGGCTACAGAAGCAGCCTGATCATGGCTTGACAGCTCATTTCTTCCACACTTGCTAAAACCATGGCAGATAATTTGCTAGATTCAAGAAACTTCCCTACAAGCTGCTTGGGGAACTGAGCATGGTGACAGGGTGGACTTTTTCTTCCTGTCTATTTTCTTCCCCCAAGTTTGGAAGGTTGCTGTATTTTAAAGGCTACATCTCTTGCAATTACTCTGTGCTCTGTAATGTGCTCTTTTATCTAAGGATTTCAAGGATCTTTACAAACATTAATACTGCAAGGTAGCTATTTTACAGAGAAAGGAAATAAAGCATAGGGTGATTTTCTGTTGTCCAAGGTCAGTCAGAAAATCTGCAGTAAAGCCAAAGACAGATTTTTCCAGGTTCTTATTCCAAAGTCTGTTTCCAGACACCTAAGTCATTACTACATTGCTACTTTAGGGGCTTCCTGTAAAGACAAAGAATCACATGTCTGTGAGAGTGTCTGAACCCAATTTTTGGCTGAAGGTGACTATTTTTCCAAGCAGCAACAGCAAATTGTGGTGTCAGTGTGCTAACATGACCTAGTGAGTGATTTTCCTAAGTGCTGTCCTGCTGGAGAGCAGAGATTGAAAGCCAGTCCTTCTACAGGTGCAGGACCAGATCTCAGCTGGAGTAAATCATCTCAGATGCCCTTGCTGTCTGCCCACTTCAACTGAGAAATGTCACTTCTCTGCTTCACTGAGGCAAAGGATGATACCTGCAACGTTTTGTAAAGATGATTTCCTAAACACAGATCATCACCAAAACATCACGTTGTCTTCACACACTCCACGTACAAATATGATATTGTATAACACAAGCAGATAAAGTATAATTCCTATTTAATAAGGGCTGTGCTATTCGTATGTTCCAGAGTACAGAAAACAGACCAAACAGTCTTAAACCAAACTCCTCCTGGTCTAAACAGAGAGCTCCGATATGAACAGAACTTCTCAAAGCTTTACCAGAATGTGTCAGCAATTTTAAATGTGACTGGATTCATCTGCAGTTCTGCAACAGGACACAGGAAAATGAGATAATGGAAATGATTTTTCTGTCACTGTTTTCTCTGATCCCTCATCACTGACTTGTTAGGAGTCATGTAGGAAAGGACTTGGAGCCACCTTACAAGCTGCGACTGGGTAGGTTTAGACTGGATATTAGGAAAAAAGTTTTCCCAGCAAGTGTGGTCAGGCATTGGAATGGGCTGGGCAGGGAGGTGGTGGAGTCATTTAAATCCTGGATGTGTTTAAAAGTCATTTGGATGTGGTGCTTGTGGCTATGGTTTAGGGTGAGCCCTGCAGAGTAGGGTTCTTGGTTGGAGGCTGAAGGTGTTTTCCAACCTGAATGTTTCTGTAATTCTGTGGAGCTAATAATATTCTTAATGCTTCTATTGCTTCTCACTACTTCCACTGCTTCTCCTAACTCAGCTTCCCATACATAACAAATTTAAAACACTCTTCTGGCACAGTCTTATCTACATCACTCTTTAACACACAGGGCAAAGCATAACTAAAAGGATCATGAAGTAGTGGTGTCACCATTTCTGGACCTGTAGATGGTTCAGTCGTGACCTGACAGCATTAAGCATGATGATCTTAAAGGTACCTTCCAACCAAAACTATTCTACGACTTGGAAAAATGTCACTGGTTGAAATAACCCTACTGAGGTTAATAGGTCACCAACTGCAGTGGAAGTTTCACATGAAGCACATGTCTGATTGCATCTGAGCTACGAGCAGAAGCTAATCATTCTCTTCCCAGATTTTTCCACGATCCCCTCCACCCTGCTCCATCTCCTTGTCCACCCTTTAGACACACCTGAGGAAGGCTTTGCCATTATTTTCTCTCAGCTTCTTACCAAATGGCTGCACCTTTTGTGAAATCAACTACAGACTGTTGCTTGCAGACTCAGATCTGAGCATGAGGGACTCAGTATTCTGAACTTCTACCAGCACAATCAAGTCAACATTGGAACTATGAATGCTTCAAAATACTTGAGAGATAAGATCATATATTTTTGTGAGCCCAAAAAGTGCACTTTTATCTGGTGGTTTTTTTTTCCCTTCTAAGGGTCAAGCAGAAGAAAAATTACAAGGCTGCAGATGTTTCTGCTGCTGTCCTACACAAAACACATGTTCAGGCAGTTGCAAACTTCTAAGCAGTATTGCAAGCACATTGGCCTAGATTCTCAGCTCATGTTAATTGGAGGGATGTGCTTTGTATCAGCAAGAAGCATCTGGTCCATTACACATCACTGACAAGCATTTCTACAATAATGAGCACCAGCACAACATGGACAACAAGTGATCATCCTCTGTTCTTAGCAGCTGTAACAGAGGTACTTGAACTCTCACCTTCCAGGAGGAATCATAGAATTGTTTTGCTTGGAAAACACCTTTAAGATTATTGAGTCAAACCATTACCTGACTCTACCAAATCTGGTGCTAAACCATGTCCCTCAGCACCACATCTCTATGTCTTTTAAACACCTCCAGTGATGGTGACTCTGTCACTTCCCTGGGCAGACTGTTCCAGGGTTTTATATCCTCTTCATGGAATAAATTTTTCCTAATACCCAATCTAAAACTTTCCTGGTGTAACGTGAGACCATCTCCTCTTGATCTATTGTTTATTTCTTTTGAGAGCAGACAAACCCTCATCTTGTTACAACCTCTTTTTTGTGAGTTGTAGAGAAGAAGGGGATCTCCCCTCAGCCTCCTTTGCTCCAGGCTAAACAACACCAGTTGCCTCAACCACTCCTCATAACATTCATGCTCTACACCCTTCACCATCTTTGCTGCTCTTCTTTGAGTGTTCTCCAGCACCTCAATGCCCTTCTTCTAGTGAGGAGCTCAAAACTGAGCACAGTATTCAAAATGTGTCTTCACCAGTGTCAAGTAAAAGGAGATATTAATTTCCCTGCCTGTGCTATTTCTGATACAACCCAGGACACTGTTGGCCTTGACCACCTGAGCACACTAATGCTTCATCTTCAACTGGCTGTTGACCAACACCCCCAGGTCTTTCTTTGATGGGCAGCTTTCCAGACACTCTTCCCCAAGCCTGCACCATTGCATGAGAGAACCAGCAAGATGCTCAGTTCCTGTTCTAAACAATGCTTCACTGCACTGCACCTCAACTACATTAGCACATCTGTGTGCTGACTAACTTGGATGATGTTGGTGTCTCTTCTCAGACAAGCAGCTTGTCAGCAAGCCCAGCTGCATCCACCACCCTCCTGAGGACTATAACACTAGCTTTAGTCACATGCTGTAAAGAAAGACATTCCCACAAAGAGGGCATCTTTCCCAAACTACAATGATAAAAAGAAGCTGGAGCAACACGCACAAATGGGAAGGCAGTTAAAAGCAGGAAGGATGGAAACTGGAAGAAAACCCAAGCCCAGACTCTTTCTGATTTGAGTTTCAAATCTCTTTCCCTGGGTGAACAAAATTTGCCCCACTTGGGAGAGGTAGTTAATACAGTGTGTTGGAAGCAGCTGGCTCCTCTAGCGCCACCGTGTCCTTTCTGGAGGCAAGAGCAGCTACCCACAACGCACCGAGCCCCCCAGGAACCTGGTTAATGCTAATTTAGTCAGCCATTCCCTTCAGAAGACCTTGGTCTAAATGCAATTACGCTACAAACAAGTTAAGTGGTACTGCTAAGACGTTCGGCTCTGCTAGAAGGTCTCCTAATATATTTACATAAAATTATCTCTCACGTTAATGGAAGAGATTTATTCCGGCAGTTGAGGCCTGCCAGTTCAGAGTGTTTTCTGCAGTTGAACAAAATTGAATTTCTCATAGCTGGGGCCTCATCTTCCCATTGAATTATTAACAGATTCCACCCTATTGTCTCCAGTTTTTTGTTTGTTTCCTTTGCTAATTTTACACAGGACTCTATGGATTCTTGTTTTGCAATGAAAAGCAAGCCAGCTTTTTGCCTCTTTAATTAGACTTCTCTTTTTTTTTTTTTCCCTTTGTTTTTTTAAATTTATTTTGTCCATAAAAGCTTCCCTGAAAGACCAACTCATTGTACAGATGCTATCTAGAATGCCAGATGGTGTATCAATTTTACACCACCGCTTTGAGAAGTCATTCTTTATTCCCTAGACAATTAAATCAGGTCTTGTTGGTAAGATATTTGCCACAGTAGCAAAGCAGAGAGAGGTGCACTGATGCCTCTATGTTCCTACTGCTCAGATATAAAGAAAGTCAACAAAATTCAAACACACCAAACCTGCTTTAGAACAGAAGCCAAAAAAGCAAATTCCCCCAAACCCATTTCTCCTTACAGGAGCACATAAAAGGTTTGTCTTTACTAGATACTCTGATCCAGTCCCTCATAACTTAGACACTGGCCCTTCCAATAGTTCTTACTCATAGATGTTTTCTGCTGACACTGAGCTTGGCACTACCAAAAAAGACAAAAATACTGCTTCTGCTAAACATATTTCACTGGGAAAAGAAAATTCCTAAACCCTATTTTGCTGCAAGAAATGTTTTTTTCCCTTGGCCGAGAAGAGGTGCCATGAGAAATCTCACCCCAATGAATTTCTGCAGCTCCTCAAAGTATTTCCACCATAACTCATTATGCCTTCTCCTTTAAAGTTTTCAGATGTATGAAGATGCTTATCATGACTGCTTAGTCTTCTTCAGCCAAGTTATTTATAACAAATATTTTAATTTGCCAATATAAATCTCTTCATCTCTTTGAACTTACCACATCCATAGTTTGCTGATGTACATATGGGACTTATGCTTCTGCTCTGGAGGAAACTTCAACAAGGCACCACAGAGCAAAAATCTATGCTCGTTGAGAAGAGCATTATTAATGAAATTAGGTGATCTCAGTTTTGTTTCTTCTTCTGCTACACTTTCACAGGATCACAGGACGTTAGGGGGTGGAAGGGACCCAAAGAGATCATTGAATCCAACCCCTCTGCCAGAGCCGGACCATACAATCTAGCTCAGGTCACAGAGGAATGCATCCAGACAGGCCTTGAAAGTCTCCAGAGAATGAGACTACACAACCTCTCTGGGGAGCCTGTTCCAGTGCTACATGACCCTTACAGTAAAGAAGTTCCCCCTTATGTTGAGGTGGAACCTCCTGTGCTGCAGCTTACATCCATTACTCCTTGTCCTATCCCAGGAAGCAAGCGGGCAGAGCCTGTCCCCCCCACTCCTGACACCACATTGTCTATGTGACAATGGTCATGTCAGTTATTCTGCATGTGTCTTTGTACTTCACCTGCAAAGTAATAGCCGAGGAACATCTCCTTCCAGGGACATCACAAGGATAATTGTAGTAATCTGCTAATCTCTTGCAGAGAGATGTTTACATTCTCACGGTACTTCATCTGTGACATGCTCAGACACTTTGCTGCTAAGTGCCTATAAATACAGTCATGTATTACAAGCACAGTCTCTTGGCTTTAGCTGTAGTGACCTTTTTGCTTAATAATAACTCAGGATGCAGCAAAACGTACCTCATCCATTTTGGGTTGACTGCACCTGTCTCGCATTCAACAACCTCAGGGCAGTCTAGTACTAGGATAGACAGGAAAATTGGCAGAGTGCCAGGCAAAAGCTAAGGGCATCATGATCAAACACACGACAGAAAATGCTGGCAGATGAAGGACGAAAGAAGAAAAGGAAATAGCAGAACATACAGGCCTTCAGGTTCATTGTTTGTGGCAGTATTTCCCTCAAAAGCTGTCTGCAAAAACAGTCCTGCCCACTTGCCTCAATTGTTCAAAAAAACCCAAACCCTCCTGATATAGCTTCTTCTTGGATTGAGCCTATCCCTGCCTGATTGCTTCGGTTCAGTTCAGTTAAGCTGTAGAAAAAGCTTGAATTTGAAACCTACCTACTGCTCATAGGCACCATCTGAGGAACTGAGGAATCAAGACTAGGAAAAAGAATGGAGGAGATTCTGCTGAAGGGGTCCTTGTTAGACAAGAAGGGACCACTTACATGAAAAAATGGAAATGAAAAAGTAGTCATCCAGAAAGGTCTCCACAACAGATAGCACAAATGAGTTTCTGAAAGGGTTTGGCACATGGCGGGCAGCTGGGATACAAATCATTAATTAGGCTCAGCCGAGAAGCTCGCCAATAAGGGCAGTACCAGAATGCCACTGTCAGTCTGACAAAGGGACTAAATGCACTGACATTTGACCAAGTCCCAGACAGGGACTTGCTAAAGTGGCACTGACAGATATGGTCTTGCAACAGATTCTGTCACTCATCTTTCTGAGCAGCTGATGGAGTGGAAGACTCATGAGAAAAAAAGTGAGGGGTGAAGAGCAAAGTTGTTGAGAGCTCCAACCAGGCTTAATAAGGGAAAGTCAATTCTAAGTTGCTTGCAGCAAGAAACATTTTCTTCTGTGTTTGTTTAACCTACACAGTGAAAATATTTATAAGAACCCATCACAGAAGGTCCAGGAGATGCTGATGATTGTTTATGTGATCATTAGCTGTTAAACTTTTGCAAGAAGCCTTCTACAGTCTTTCAGATATTCTACAAAACACACACAGTAAAACTAACCAATTTAAAATGCTTCCATGAAAACCCTTTCCTTAAACTGCCTGAGGAAGGAGACAAAAGGGACAAAATATTCAGATGCTCTTCCAAGTGTGGGTAATGAAGGTGGCATTTAAGGTCCAAAAGGAAAGTGTTTATTAATCATGATTTTCAGTGGCACCTCTAGATGCAGATTTTATCTTGTTGTCTCTTCAGATCCAGTCTAACCTGACTATCAAACCAGTGAGCCTTCTTCATCTGATATTCTTAGTATCCATGACAGAGCTTGATTTTGTGACTAGCTGATGTCCAGTTTCTCAAGCTCCACGCTTCATGTCTATGACTCCATTCTGTCCAGGAAGAGTTACAAATTGATAGCTCTTGAAAGTCTGTTTTGATGTAATTTTTAAAAGCTGTATTAGTAACTGCAGTTGTAGCTGAGCCAAAAGGAGAAGAAGGTACCTTTACTGATGACTGTTTAGCCACAAAATTTAGTACCTCCTGAGCACCACCTCCACTTCTAGAAAACCCACGATCAAATGCTTTCAAAACAATTTACTCTTGGCTCCACTCGTGAAAGACCAAGCTCTTACTGCTTTGTAAAGCCTCCAAGACTTGAGTCTCATTCACCTTCTCAATGTGTGTCCTTTTTCCCTTTATGAAAGCACAATCCTCCACTCTGATCTGCCAAGCAATCTGGCTACTGCTGGAGAGAGATGCCAGTTTTGCCATCCAAAACATCTTGGCTCTCTATGCCTCATTGACTCACTATTTTTGCCTTCTAAGATGTCTCAGTTGAGCTATAATGGGAAGGTGGAAGCCTGCTCAGCAAGCAGGAAATAAAGAAGGAAAGACACTAATGCTGGTCTGCCAAACAATAAAACTGGCTCCAACTGTACTATTTAAGTGAAAGCATTCTAGAATAGAGTTTAGTAGGAAATGCAACACCTAATAAAGTTGAGCTGTGCTTTACTGCAAAGTTTTCATGAAGAATCCTTTTATATACAATGTGGTGGACTAAGTAATGTCTTAGATATTGAAGATTGCCTCCTTTACCTCGGTACAAGGAGAGAAACATGCTCTTCCTTTGCACATGATCCCAAGAAACACAATCATCTTCCTGTTTTTTTTTAAGGTCTGTAAAATCAGCTGTTTAGTAGAATCATAGAATCAGTCAGGAATGGAAGGGACCACGAGTTCCAACCATCTAGTTCCAACCCCCCTGCCATAGGCAGGGACAGCCTAGCGTAGATCAGGCTGGCCAGAGCCTCATCCAGCCTGGCCTTAAACATCTCCAGGGATGGGACCTTGGCCACCTCTCTGGGCAACCTGTTCCAGGGTCTCACCACTCTCATGGTGAAGAACTTCCTCCTAACATCCAGTCTGGATCACCCATTTCTAGCTTTGTTCCATTCATCCCAGTCCTATCGAGTGCACTCTCTGAAAGTTTGCAGTCGACTTGTTAGAGGGCAGGGATACATCCAGAGGCACCTGCACAGTCTGGAGAGGTGGGCCCAGGCCAACCTCATGAAATTCAACAAGGCCAAGTGTAAGGTCCTGCACCTGGGTCGCTGCAATCCCAAGTACAACTCCAGGCTGAGTGGCAAGTGGCTGGAGAGCAGNAGGGAGGGGATTCTCCCCCTTTACTCTGCTCTCCTCAGACCCCACCTGGAGTACTGTGTGCAGTTCTGGAGCCCCCAGCACAGGAAGGACATGGAACTGTTTGAGCCAGTCCAGAGGAGGGCTACAAAGATGATCAGAGGGCTGGAGCAGCTCTGCTATGAGGCCAGGCTGAGAGAGTTGGGGCTTTTCAGCCTGGAGAAGAGAAGGCTTCCAGGAGACCTTATAGCAACCTTCCAGTATCTGAAGGGGGCCTACAGGAGGGCTGGGGAGGGACTGTTCACAAGGTCTTGTAAAGACAGGATGATGGGGAATGGGTTCAAATTGGCAGAGGGGAGATTTAAACGGGATGTTAGGAGGAAGTTCTTCACAGTGAAGGAACAGGTTGCCAAGGGAGGTTGTGTCTGCTCCCTCCCTGGAGGTGTTCAAGGCCAGG
Source organism: Psilopogon haemacephalus (assembly GCA_013396835.1). Lineage (NCBI taxonomy): Eukaryota > Metazoa > Chordata > Aves > Piciformes > Megalaimidae > Psilopogon > Psilopogon haemacephalus. Next base: position 362,919 of record VWZI01015193.1, on the reverse strand, counting down.
CTGGATGAGGTCTTGAATGTCCTGTTCCAGTGGGAGGTGTCCCTGCCTATGGCACAGGGAGGTTGGAACTGGATGATTGAGGTCTCTTCCAACCTAAACCATTCTATGATTCTATGATCACTACTTGAAATCCTAAAAAGTCCCTCCCCAGCTTTCTTGTAGTGTCCCTTAAAATACTGAAAGGCCACCTCAGCCTTCTCCTCTCCAGACTGAACAGCCCCAACTCTTTCAGTCTCTCCTGGTAGGAGAGGTTCTCCAGCCCTCTGATCATCCTTGTGACCCTTCTCTGGACACCTTCCAGCACATCCCTATCCCTCTTGTAATAGGGGCTCCAGAAATGGATGCAGTACTCTGGGTGAGTTCTCACCAGCAGCTTCTAAGGTGCAAGATAATTTTTTGACCTAATACTGAATTATGCTCATTTCATAATTTTTCAGAAGTGATCCCATAACCATTATTTCTATGAGAGGTAAAGACTTTATGGTGCAATAACTTTCAGAAATGAATAATGAATTCACATCAAGTCTTCCCCCAAAAATGTCTGCAGGACTTGCCAGCTCTGTATTATTGTACTGTTTTATATCTGGCCTATATTTTGTGAGCTGTGGCTACATTCAGCTCTGCAGAATATCCCAAAGAAAATTGCTTCCATTGAACTTGAGGCACCACAAAAGCAGAACTGAGCAGAACAGCAGGAAAAATACATTATTTCCATGTTAATTACAAAGTGAACTCTCCTTCTGATGATCTTAGAGAAAGTTCTTTAACTACATACAAGTTGTCTGATAGCTTTGTAATGATTCAAAGGAATTAGGAGGAACAAAAAGTGGTTCAATAAAAAACATATCATGATTTGGATTCTAAAACTGTTTTTTTGGTGGTTTTTTTTATGTTAGAAGGTTTTAACCAATATAGCAAGTAACTATGACACTCAGAGGACAAACTCTTCCTGGTATTGAAATGGCTGAAAACTTTACTTGGACCCAGCTAGGACCCAACAGCAAGAGGTGGCTGTCCCAAAGCTGACCTTCAGCACATCAGTGTAAAGCCAACAGGATGAGCTCACAACAGTTTCCCCTGCAGCTTTAAGTGGGAAAGGAGATTTTTGCACTGACTGAGGGAGACTCAAGCTCTCCAGACAGGCCTATAGTCAGTAAATCTTGGCAGAATCAAAGAATGGTCTGAGTGTGAAGGGAGCTCCAAAGGTTATCTAATCCAACCCCCTCCGCAGTCAGCAGGGACATCCTCAGCTAGATTAGGCTGCACAGAGCCTTGTTGAGCCTCACCCTGAATATGTCAACTACCTCCCTGGGCAATCTGTTCAAGTGTACCACTACCTTCATAGTAAAGATCTTGTTCCTAAACTACCCTCATGGTAAAGAAGTGAGGCAGCAAATAGCTGAGGGCAGAAAATGCCACCTTTTTGCAGAGCAAATACGTTAGGGTCCCCCATGAGAATCATTACACCACTGAGTGGGTATTTAATTTGAAAAAGCCTAAAGCAGTACTGAATAATCAAATCTCTCCATTGAACAGCACATGTAGCTTCTGGTGGTGTTATTATACTGGATGGAGCTACTGACTCAGCTCTGTGTTATCACTCCAGACACGTCCATCAACAAGTGATGAAAGCAATGGGCATGTGGGCTGCTGTTTTTCAAGAGAAATGTACCTTGAATATTAAATTCATGCTAATCAAATATCTACAACGACAGAGACAAGAGAATGCATCAGCATCTACACATTAGTTTAGACTCCTAAAAACAAAGATGTCAGCATGTGTGTAATCTGCGAGGCACTTAACTCATTAGGAGTTTTGTTTTTCTACTTGGGAGCTTTGAAAGCTTGAATTTTGCTTTCTGCACACTCCAAGGTACAGGTATCACACCTGAGACCTTTTAATCCCAGGTAATGGATGGTGCAGTGTTTAAATCAGCTGCCTTTCCTGATCCTGGAAGCATGCCCAAATCACAATGGGAGGGATCTCAAAGAGGTTCAAACTCAAGAGTTGGTGCTTAGTAATAAACATGCAATGGTTTTTAGTTACTTGTTAGAAATTGCACTCCAGCTTCTCTAGTGCCTGTACACAGGAGTTCCTTCTACTGCCACTTGTGAAAGGAGAACAACATTTCTACTGTCAATCACAATTACATTATGATTAGTACCCAGCAGGTCAAGAGAAGTCATTTTCCCTCTCTGCTCTGGTGAGACCTCATCTGCAGTGCTGTATCCAGCTCTGGGGTCCTCAGCACAGGAAAGACACAGACCTGTAGGAGGCCACGAAAATGAGTTGGGATTGCTCAGCTGCGGAAAAAAAAATGCTCTGAGAGAGACCTTATTGTGCTCTTCTGATACTTAAGGAGAAGCTCTGAGAGAGTGATTGAGACAGACCTTTAGAAGGGCCTGCTGTGACAAAACAAGAGATGATGATTTTAAACTAAAAGAGGGGGGATCTAGACTAGATAGAAGGACCACCATGAGGGTGGTGAAACACTGCCCAGGCTGTCCAGAGAAATGGTAGATGCTCTATCCTTGGAAACATTCCAGGTCATGTTGGACAGGACTCTGAGAAATCTGATCAAGTTGAGCTGTCCCTGCCCACTGCAAAGGAGGTGGACTAGATGACCTTTAGAGGTCCCGTCCCACCCAAAACACTCTATGATTCTACGATTACACTGAAACAAAAAAGTAGCACGTATAGGAACTTTGCTTTCATAGAGTGCTGTTGGGAGACATCCCACAAACTGGAGGTAAGCAGCTTCATATATTGCACCAGTAACTCAAAATCACTTCAAGCTGAAATAATTCCATACTATATGGATTTAAAATCAAACTAAAAAAAAGTGAACACTGAAAACATCTATCATTATATGACTTGTACATTGAAAAGCTAACTTTAAAAAGTAAGCATTCATGCACTTAAAAGGAATAATTACCAAAATAAAAACCACCAAGTCTTTGAAAATTCCTTGTTAAAAAGTGATGATTTCTAGCTAAAAGTAGTTCATTTAAGCAGGAAGGAACAAAATCAGAATGATGGGCTTGGAATGCTGGGAAGCTGAGGGTTTGAAAAAGTGTTGGGTTAGCTTGTTTTAAAATAGCCTATTTAAAATTGACTCTATTCCCACCAATGTAGGTATCACGTTGTGTCATGAGTGTCTAATATCTCTCAGTCTTAAGCAGATGGAGAATTTATCTATCAAAGCTGCCCTAACTTGTAGGGCTGCTGTGTTCCATGAGCTACTGCCGTTCAGTGGGTGCATCCAACCCATGGCATTTCACTGCCAGCCCAACAGAGCCAGGCCAAAGCTGTGGGCTAGACCAGCCAAACCAGGAATCATCTGAAAGCCACACCTGCTGAGTGTGGGGCTTTTGAGCCCTTTGTCTTTGGCAAGAAAAGCAGAGTTTCTTACTTTGCTATACCAAAATCACACTTGTCTTGAAGGGAAAAGTACAGAAAAGACACAGCACTTCACTTTCCATGTGAAGGGACCTCAGGAAGATGTGCTGGGGTGAACCTGCAGCCCTCCAGGTGAGGGAAGAAATGCATGAAAAGAGGTGCTTTGAAAGTATTCCTTCAAGGATACTGAGGTACTATTGCAATATTCTTTTAAGCCATCCAGAACTGGGTCAGGTGGACCAGCAAAATCTCTTTAAAAAAAAAAATAAAAAAAAAAAATTAAAAAATCTATTCTGATCCTCCTCTCTTCTTACTTGTACTTTGGCTGTAATCAGTACTCACAATTCTAGTTTTCATGGGGCTTGGCATTGATGCATCTTAACAATACAGAACACTGATTTATTTGCAGTAAATTAGTGCACATGTGCATTTATAGCACACCTGCATATTTTGGCATGACAGTGTTCTCTCTCCCCACTGTAAGGTATATTGTACAGTCTGGCACACAACAAGGTCACAGGGAGGTGACAGAATCACAGGATGCTTTGGGTTGGAAGGGACCTTAAAGATCACCTCATTCTAGTCCCTCTTACATGGGCAGTGACACCTTCCACTGGCCTGGGTGACTGCTTAACCTGGCCTTGAACACTTTCAGGGAGGGGGCACCCACAACTTTCCTGGACAACCTGTTCAAGGTAGGGTTTTGGATAGGACTAGTAGTGTAAAACAACTGTACACATTTAATTCTGATTGGAATTTTGAACAATGAAAGCTAACAGTTTTTTGTACTTAGACTACTGACATGTGGGAAATAAGAGACTAAGACCAGGTCCTGCTAGATGATGTGCCTTTATAACTCAGCTGGTTATTTGTAGCTGCCTGTTTAATTGGGATAATATTGCTGGCAGCAAGTAGGTGTACACAACCTTGCCCAAAATAAGAGGTATAGAGCAGACCTACTTGAAACCCACCTGAGTTCAGGGATTTTTGACCAAAGAATGCCAATTCTTCACGGCATTAAAGTACCTCAGGAAACTGTATGTCAACACTTAACAGAAAAGACTGTGCGGATCAGGACTTTAGTGTGTTCTTGCAGTTTTCTGACACCGTCCCTCAAGAGAGAACAAATATATCAGGTGTCCTACTTGAAAGCCAACAACTTGACACCACTGCATCTTCTGCTGCTCCTTATGGTGATGGACAACTAGGAATGGCTTAAAAATACAAAGCAAACATCAAGAGTAAGTGGTTTTCAAATCAATAGAAGAACGATCAGGTAGCAGAAGAGTACTTGTTATCTGTTCATCAAAATGATGTGAAAAGACATTCTCTGCATTCAGAATTTAATTTAGCTACTTGCTTTATCATCATAAACACTCATTTCAATATGGACAATAATTTTGTTGGCTTTTTTTTTTTTTCTTTTTCCTTCCCAAACATGAATAATATATAACTGCTGGTATTTTGGAGGAGACAAGGTCTTTACCTTTATCCATCAGGGTAATTTATCATTGTCTTTCTTTTTCTTCTGCAGCTTCTTGTCAGCTCAGCTTGTTCTTAAAAAGCTGGAGTGTAATTCAATAATAAATTCACTCAAAGGCTAGCTGTCAGGAGGCATTCATTTATTTGTACCCATTAGGTGATCTGCACTGCTGTTCTCTCTAAAGAGTAGCTAAGCTGGGTTTATGGAGCCCAGGAAATACATTGCTCAGATACTCAGTCATCTCCTCCATGCTCCTGCCACTCCTGCACAAGCCAGACAGGAATGTAAATGTGCTGCGGTTCCCCCAGGCGTGATAATCAGCCAGCCATGACCTGGTAAAGCCCTGAGGAACAGGCTGTGGTTCCTGACCTGAATGATGAGTGCGCCTGTGTCACAGGTGTCTCTGTAGGACATCAAACATGCAGGACACGGAGGTTTGCGTCACCTCTGTGTTGTCTGCATGCAGGGGGCTGCTCACAAGCTTTGACATGCATCCAGCTTCACTGAATCACTGAATCACAGAAACATCCAGGTTGGAAAAGACTCTCAGGACCACCAAGTCCAACCTATAACCCTAGGCTACAATATTCACCTTTAAAAATATCCCTAAACACCACATCCAAACGACCCTTAAACACAGCCAGGGTGGGTGACTCAACTACCTCCCTGGACAGCTCATTCTAGTGCCTGACCACTCTCTCTGTGGAAAACTTCTTCCTAATATCCAATCTAAACATACCCAGACTCAGCCTGAGGTGATTCTCCCTTGTTCTGTCTCCAATTACCTGTGAGAAGATCCCAGCAGCAGCCTCTCCACAATGTCCTTCCAGGTAGCTGTAGACAGCAATGAGGTCTCGCTCCAGCCTCCTCTTTTTCAAACTAACCATCCCCAGCTCCCTCAGTCACTCCTCATACGGTTTATTCTCCAGGCCCTTCACCAGCTTCCTTTCCCTCCTCTGGACCCGCTCCAGAATCTCCACATCTCTCCTGTATTGCGGTGCCCAAAACTGAACACAACACTTGAGGTGTGGCCCCACCAAAGCCAAGTCTGTGGGGACAATCACTTCCCTACTCCTGCTGGCCACAGCATTTCTAATCCAAGCTAGGATGCCTTTGGCCTTCTTGGCCACGTGGGCACACTGCTGGCTCATATTCAGCTGCCTGTCTGTTACAATCCCGAGATCCCTTTCTGCCAGCAGCTCTCCAGCCACACTGCCCCAAACCTGTATATTGCTTGAGGTTGTTGTGATGCAAATGCAGGACCTGGCATTTGGCCTTGTTGAAACTCATCCCATTAATGTTGACACATTGATCCAGCCTATCCAAGTCCCTCTGAAGAGCCTCTCCACCCTCACCCAAATCAACACTGCCACCTAACTTGGTGCCATCTGCAAACTTACTGTTGACACTCTCTATGTCTCAATCAAGGTTGTCAATAAAGATGTTTAAAAGAAGTGGTCCCAATACAGATCCCTGAGGAACACCACTACTGACCATCCACCAACTGGATTTAACTCCACTGACCACCACTTTCTGGGCCTTCCTGTCCAGCCACTGCTTTATCCAGGAGACAGTGTGCTCATCAAAGCTTCAGTCCTACCCCATAAGGATGATGGTGCTGGGACAGAACCATAGAATAGTAGGGGTTGGAAGCACCTCTGAAGATTGAGTCCAGCCCCTCTGTCAAGGCAGGATCACTGAGGTACATCACACAGGAACTCAGCCAGATGGAAAAGGAGACTCCACAACCTCTCAGGGAAGGCTGTTCCAGTGCTCTGACACCCTTACAGTAAGAAAGGTTCTTCTCATGTTGAGGTGGAACTTCCTGTGTTCCAGTTTGCCTCCTGTCCTGTCACAAGACACCATTCAAGGGAGACTGGCACCTTCTTCTTGACACCCACCCTTCAGACATTTATAAACATTAATAAGATTCCCTCAGTCTTCTTCAGACTAAACAGTCCCAGATCTCTCAGCCTTTCCTCCTAAGAAAGATGCAAGACATCCTCCGCCCATCAATCTACAGTCCTGATCTACACCAGGAAGGAGTCGACTTCATGAATCAGTGGCAGCAACAGAAGGGAGAAGGCTGTCCTGAGGCAGGATGCTGGATTCCTCCACCAGAACAAAAAGATTCTGTGCCCTCCTGCTGGATAAGCTATTGAGCTGGCAGCTGGAAGGAGAGATGAAAATAGTTCATCTTGCCCCACCTGCTGCTGTTATCTTCATGGAGACGCTGAACAATTCCATGGGTAAGAAGGAAATTATCACCTGTCTGCTGTAAAAATAACTGGAGAAGATTGAACACCAAGAGCACTGCTGAAGGAAGGGCATATTCAGACATGCACATTGCCTCATTTGCTCAGACTAACTGGGGTCCAGCCAGCCTCAGCCCATGCTCCTCCATGGAGCAGTTGGTGTCTGACCAGTTTTGAGGTACTGTCATTTCTAGGGTGACAAGGGACAGCTGTTTAAAGGCCCAGCTTTTTAGGTGATGAAAACAAGAAATTGAAACTAGAGGGGGAGGCTAAGGAAGCAGAAAACACTTGTAGTGGTTGTGTTTATCCACATCTAGAGGATCTTCAAACACACAAGATCTTCTGAGATCCCAAAAGAGTAACAGCATTTTTAGCAACCCAACAGCCCAAAAAGCCTGGTGCTGTCTCAGGGGAAAACACACCTTCTGTTGAGGTCCCTCGCTGTTATTTGAAACTACTTGCAATGAGTCAACATATTTAACTTGAGCGATGTAACACTATCACAGCTTGAGGTGAGATCTGTGGACCATATTTAGTGGTACACACCCTATGCTGGTATTTTAAAAATGGCAACTTCATAAATCATCACTATCTCTGCATAATTCTTCGAGTTAACTTAAACAGAACATGGAGCCCCATTTATTAGTTCCACTGCAGCTAATGAAAAGCAATCATTAAACCCCCTCCCATTGATTTGAATCTTTCATGCCCTCAGCATAGTAATCTATATGCCAGATAAACAGTTCTGCTAGCAGGTGCTCCTTTTTGAATGCCAAATCTCTCTTTAGCAAGACACCTACAGATGGAGAGTCATTCCTTCTTATGCAGAGATCTATCATCAGACCTATGAAACACATGCGACTCCTGTGACCCTAAATGGCACACACAGCCTTTCTGCTGCTCCCCTGCTGGCACTCCCAGAAGAGAATCCACTGTGTAAATGAAAAATTCCCATTATTTCCTCCCACCTCTGTGTGCTGCTGAATGCAAGCAGCTGTTAAAGACAAGCTGTAAATATTTTTAATCAGACAGGTGTGAAAAATCTTAGAGATTAGTTGTATGGAAAAGTACATGAAATGTGTGTCTACCAAAACCCTACCTATCAGAATGGGCAAACACAGACCTGATTCAAGAGTTCTGTGGAAAGGCTTCCAACTGAATCTGGCTGAGGCATTGTAACCCTAACTGCATCAAAAAAACGGAATTCTGAGTATAATCTGGTTTATATTCTGTAGCCTGGTTGTAGAGCAAGAAATCACAACAGCTGACAGCAGAGATTGACTGTACTAACATTTAGTCCAGGGTCTGCACTGTTCAGTATCCTGATCCTTCAGTCTCCAGAATGCTGATGAAGTACAACATAGTTTGGCTTTAATCTGAATCACTGTTGTCAGCTTTCTTGGACACTGAAAGACTTGGCAGCAAGGCAAGTCAGGGGAACTATCACATCACACTGGTGGGCTTCTAATGGTTGATGTCTAAGGTCAGCATGTAGACCACCAGAGATGGTGATACATGGGAAGTGGTACTCAAGGGATACTGACAACGTTCCTTCATGGGAAAGTATTAGTTCAGATACAGAAGTGCCTGAGAGACCTGCTGAGATGCAAGTGCTGAAGTAAATACCCATGCAAACATGAGGGTTGTATATTTTCAGTGCCAAGCTATTCACTGCTGTGTGGGAAAGCTGAAAGTAAGCAGTTGACTGAGTGGCATTCAATAGAGTCTAAACCTAGATGCTGAGGAACCACCTCCTAGCTCAGGGTCACCACTTCTGAAAGGCAACACTGAAGGCAGACACTGAATGATCTAAGAATCTGACACCCCGGGGTATGTCCTGCTAGAAGCACATGATTTTAGAAGGATGACTTCCCCTGCCAGCCAAGTGTGTATTTCAGCAAAGAGCTGAGATACAGTCACAGAAGTGACTTCTGTAAGATTTCTTTGCCAGTTCCTTTTTATTGATGATTCCAGTGATAAAGAACATCTCAGTATTAGAACTGATCTATACTCAAGTTGATTGTTTATATTGCAAATCACTCTGACAGCCCTCTACAGACTAAGATTTTCTTCAGCTCTTCTGAGGTCTCCAATAGTCACATTATCGACTGCAAATACCATTGTAGTTTCCCTTCTTTTGGCTCTGTCAGTGGAAGAAGCTCTTCCCTTGCCATTTACAAGATGCTTCTGGAAAGATGTCAGTCACCTGAACTAAAGGATCCCTGCTGAATGGAGAGCTTTCACTCCTTGAAACAGGAGAAAGCAGGAAAGATGCAGCTGCCCACTTGTGCTGGTTGAGAAGCATCTTGTCTTACAGTCTGAGAGGACACTGCAGATAAGGAGACAGTCAGCAGAATTACACCAACCACAAGACTATTCAGGTATTTGCTTTCCTTAGACAATTTCTGTGTACTGTATCTTGCCGTGGTTCCATGTCTCCAAATGGCCAAGTGGTTTTATGCTTTGCCTCTTACTGAATCAAAACCAAAATTCACTTACCCTCCTTCAAAAGGATTGTCTCCTGGGATGATGTGAGTGCTGTCCTTGCCAATCAGGAACTTGATCCGATCATAGAACGAATGCAAGCTCTGCTGGGAGACAGGGGTTTGGGTCTCCTGAATGATATCCAGAGGGTCTGGGGAGCCCAGGCACAGGGCATTGATGTGGCACAGTGGCTGTAAGCAGCAGTCCGGGTCCATGCAATCTACCAGGCCATCTGTAGAAGGATAAGGAAGATTTCAGACCAATAGTAACATGGAATGTTGAAGAATTCAGGGTGCAAGAACTCCGCAATGCTGGCAGAGATGAGTTGAGATCTACATAGAGAAAGGCCTGCTCCCTAGAAGTCCAAATAATCTCAAATGTGCTAATATGTAACATTAATATATACTATTGGAAACACACATATAGGTGAGGTTAGACTCTGGGATATACAACTTTACATTGCACTCATTCAGGCACCTTTAGAGCCCCAAAAGGAGCATTTTTCTCCTGTCAACATCCAAATGACTTTTTTTACACTGTTCCTGTCCCTTGTGTAAATCACAGCCACATTGCATCATACCAAAACTATCACAGCTGTTTTTAGCAGGACTATACAGTGAATAAAGCTGTGGTATCTACCATGGGTACAGAGAGATCTACATGTGTAACACACTGAAGATTCTGGCTTGATAGATGAGGAAGTAAGGGAGATTTTGCTGAAGATTTGGTCTCGTTTGGCCTTTGTCACATTTATTCCACACAGACAGATGACCTCAAACTCCCAGGACATAAATCTTGTACTTTCAATACTACTAAATTAGTAATTACAACAGCAGCAGCAGTGGACACACATGGGTAAAGTTTGCCAAGCCTACTCTAGCAAAATGAAGGTTTGCATATCTGCCAAGCCATCAAATGCACAGACAATGCTGCTCCCCTCCCACCACCACAGCAGCATTCCCCTGTTCATTGTGAGATGCCACTGTTCATTGCAGACAGCTTAGTGAAGAGTGGTGACAGGAAAGGAAATCAAAAACAGATCAGAAGGTTTCATGGAGCATCATGGTTAGAAATAAACAGTTGTTAGCATGTAGTAGAGATGGATCCTTAAACCAGATAAGGGAACTGGATGCTTTTGTTCTGGGATAAGGGGATATGGAACCCTTCACTTCCAAGTCAGAAAGACAGTTTGATAGTGAATGAAAATTGTTATCATCTGATGGCTGTTCAAAGACCTATTGAAACGAGTGGCTGATCTTAGTGTAGCTTCTGGGGGGGTTCCACATATCAGAGAGCTCACCTTTACAGCCAGCATCCTACTAAGGATTGCAGCATACAGAAAGAAATGAATGGACTTGGAGACCAACACCATCCTGACAGGTAGGTCTCACCTACAGTGGAATGAGATTTGGAGTTGTCACAATGCTGTGTTTTTCATTTCAAAGAAACAGTACATTAAAGCAAGACAGTCATTATTACAGACTGTGAGCTTTGGTTTCATCCCAGTTAGAGAATTATAAAATGGTAGGGGTTGGAGGACACATCCAGAGACTGAATACAACCCCCCTGCAAAGCAGGATCACTTAGGGCAGGTCACACAGAAATGCATCCAGGTGGGTTCTGAAGATCTCTAGACAGTTGTACCAGTACAAATCAGAGGTTCTTTCACTAATGTCATCCACATCAGTTTTAATCTACAATAATCAAACTATAGAATCATTTTAATTGGAAAAGACATTTAAGAACATTAGGTCCAACTCTTAATCCAATAATATCAGGTCACTACTAAATCATGTCCCTCAGCACCACATCTACACGTCTTTTAACTAACTACCTCTGGGGATGGTGATTCCACCACTGCCCTGAGCTGCCTGTTACAGAGCTTTACAATCCTTTTCAGAGAACAATTTTTTCCAAATGTCCAACCTAAACCTTTCCCTGGTGCAATCGAGGTAGTTTCCTTTTGTCCTGGCTCTCGTTACTAATAGACCAACCCCCACCTCACTACAATCTCCTTTTATGTAATTGTGTATTCTGAGCACCTGCTGGAACATGCTGCCCAGAGAGGTTGTGAAGTCTCTTTCTCCAGAGACTTTCAAAACCCACCTGGGAGAGTTCCAGTGTGGCCTGCTGTGGGTGACCCTGCTTTAAGCAGGGGAGGTAGGTTAGATGATTTCTAGAGGTCCCTTCCAACCCTATCATCCTCATAAAACTTGTGCTCTAGACCCTTCGCCAGGTTCACTGCCCTTCTTTGGACATGCTCCAGCACCTATTTACTGTAATATAAATAGGATGAGAAACTGATCTGCTATTATTGCTCTAGTACTTACAATGGCTTATACATCATGGACTGGAGTGTGGCCCAGGCAGCCAACTGTGTGCTGGGGTGAAGCAAGAGTAGTGTGGCCAGCAGGGCAAGGGAGGGGATTCTCCCCCTTCACTCTGCTCTCCTCAGACCCCACCTGGAGTACTGTGTGCAGTTCTGGAGCTCTCGACACAAGAAGGACATGGAACTGTTGGAGTCAGTCCAGAGGAGGCCACCAAAATGCTTAGAGGGCTGCAGCAGCTCTGCTATGAGGACAGGCTATGAGAGTTGAGGCTTTTCAGCCTGGAGAAGAGAAGGTTTCCAGGACACCTTATAGTAGCCTTCCAATATCTAAAAGGGGTCCTACAGGAGGGCTGGGGAGGGACTATTCACAAGGTCTTGTAATGACAGGATGAGGACTAATGGGTTTAAACTGGTGAAGGGGAAATTGAAACTAGATATTAGGAAGGAGTTCTTCACAGTGAGGGTGGTGAGACACTGGAACGGGTTGCCCAGGGAGGTTGTGGTTGCTCCCTCTCTGGATATGTTCAAGGCCAGGTTGGATGAGGACTTCAGCATCTTGTTCTAGTGGGAGGTGTCCCTGCCTATGGCAGGGGGTTGGAACTGGATGATCTTTGAGGTCCCTTCTAACCTAAACCATTCTATGATTCTATGATACCTGTTCCATTCCTGGAAGATCTTTAGTGCTGTAAAAGCTGTGTACCTGGTGTATAGAGGTGAGGTGGTGGAGTCACCATCCCTGGACGTGTTCAATAAATGGATATGGTAGATATGGCACTTTGAGGCATGGTTTAAAGGCCATGGTAGTCTTAAGCTGGCAGTTGGATTCAACAATCTTAGAAGTCTTTCTCAACCAAAACAATTCTATAATCACTGGGAATATCACTTCACGTAGGTACCTATAGAGAGAAAACTAAGCAAAAAGCCTGTTTAGCATTCCCAGAGGTTCCAGTCCATGAGTAGGTCAGAGACTGCTGAATATCTGTTCCATGCAGACACATGCCCAGTGAGTCACTTTCACAAGTGCTGTGCTCCTGCCATTAATGATAATGGGAGCAGTGGTAGATTAGCAGAAGTGCTTGTGAAAATCCCATCCATTATCCTTAGCTGTGTCTGTTCTGGTATCTCTGCATCTTTATAACTCCTTGCCAAATTGCCACAAAAATTTATCAGCTCAGGCACAAAACCTACCCAGCTTCCTTTTCTCCTGATGACTAGTGATAAAAAAAAAAAAAAAAAAAAAGAGAGAACTAATTGCATTTTATTTGCCTATTAAAAAAGAGTTGCTGAAGATGATTAGGCCAGCAGGACTCTGGAAGGTCATATCTCAGATGGAGCTTCAGACAGGCACAGAATCAAGCCTGCTTGGATGCAATAAGCTTATCCATGGCTACCTGATAGGAAATAAAAAAGTAGAAAAAAAAATGGAAAAGAAACAACAAACCAACCTTGTAACTATATTGACTAAAGTCTCAAGCAAGATAAAACATTGTCATTTTTCCCACACACATTAATACTGCTTTCTAAGGCTACAGACACTGTGATGAGAACCATGAACCAGCTGAACCATACTTCTTCATTACCCTGCCTTTATTGCAGGCATCAGAAATGTGTTTTGGGATCTGAAGCTGCAAGATAGCAAGAAAATGTGGGGTTTGCAGGAAATAGGAGATAAATGTTTGAAGAACAGATGCACAGGACAATGTTTTGTACAGGTGAGAATGCTGAAGCCTCATCTGTAGACAAGCCTTTCAGCTAATGTGTTTCAGGCCTGTATGGATTAAGTTGGGGGTAATTACACCAAAGAGGTTTGTCACTGACATCTTGAAGCCATTTAGGTTCTCAAGAGCTGAAATGGGGTTTAGCTACTTAACTCCATCGAGCATCAAAAGCAATCTTAGGGCACACCACACTTCACTTACAAAGCGTAAAGGACATTTTTGACAGAGCCACAGAGAACAAGAAGAGTTAAGCTACAAACCAGACCACAAACAGTGATGTCTCTCTCTAAATATTGTTGTCCTGTGATTTTCTTTTCATTTTCTGGTCCACAAATGATCTGAGTCACACCCTACAGTGAATTGTAAGGAGACACAGCAAAATTGTACACATCTTATGACTACGGTGGTGGAACACAGGAACAAGTTCCCCAGGAAGGTAGTGGAGGCTCCCATCCCTGGAAACATTTAAGGCCAGGTTTGAAAGGGCTATGAGCAACCTAATCTAGTTGGAGATGTCCCTGCTTACTGATGGGGATTTGACTAGATGACCTCTAGAGGTCCCTTCCAATCCAGTGCATTCTACGATTCTATTATTTTTATGCTCTGAGATTCTTCACTGGATCCATCAGAAGAGTGAGGATAAAATGACAAGAAGCCCCCTACCCATGAAGAGTAAGGCGCTGTAGCAATACAATGAGGGGCAATGGTTTCAAACTGGAGCAGTGTAGATCTAGGTTGGACATAAGGAGGAAGTTCTTTACTGTGAGAGTGGTGAAATACTGGAACAGGCTGCCCAGGGATGTGGCTGAGGGCCTGTGCCTGGAGACATTCAAGATCAGACTCAATGTGGCCTTGGGCAGCCTGATCTAGTCGGAGGTGTCCTTGCACACTGCAGTGGGGGTGGGACAAAATGACTTTTGAAAGTACCTTCCAACCCAATGCAACCTGTGAATCTGTTCAGATTGCTGCATGGATTAACAGAGAAATAAAAACAGAGCAAAATAAAGCTCATACTTTAATAGTCCAAAAAAGACAAAAGAAGTGGGAAGGCAACACCCAAGGGAAATGCAGCAAGGTATGTTCTCATAGAACAATGCAAAGTCTTAATGCAAAACACTTTGTAATTTTATAAAGGCCAACTTTCCTTACAACTTTCCAGAACATTTTGAGGGAGAGGTAACAGGAGTTGACTATGACACCTGTGGCTTCTGCACCCCATGTTTTGCAGCAGCAAAGCCACGGAAACTCATGATCCAGGTGTGGATTCCTACCTCCAGTAGCTCCAAGAGAACAGACAAGCAGCACAGTAAGTTCTCATCTATGGTCACATTTATACAGCTCTTGGCTTTAAACAGTGGCACCTCCCTTACTCTGCATATAGCCATGCTATGACCATGGCACTTCAGACCTGTCTACAGGCCTGGAGAGGAGGAGGCTCAGGGGTGACCTCATTGCTGTCTACAACTACCTAAAGGGAGGTTGTAGCCAGGTGATGCTGGGCTCTTCTCTCAGGCAACCAGCAACAGAACAAAGGGACACAGTCTCAAGTTGCACTGGGGGTGGTGTAGGCTGGATGTTAGGAAGAAGTTGTTCACAAAGAGAGTGATTGGCATAGGAATGGGCTGCCCAGGGAGGTGGTGGAGTCGCCATCCCTAGAGGTGTTCAAGACTGCATGGAGCACTTAGTGCCATTGGCTAGGGCTGGATGACAGTTTGGACTGAATTATCTTGGAAGTCTCTTCTCCTGTTCTATTCTAGTCTAGTCTAGTCTATGCTAGTCTATTCTAGTCTACTCTATTCACAGTCATCTTATATCTGTGGTGAAACTACAGCAGTTACTCTATCACCAAATGATCCCTACTCAGCAAAGAAGAGGGATAAGGAAAAAAAACCCCACAGGTTGAAATGAAAGTGGAATTAATGAAATAGCCAAACTGCTACCAGTGTCAGTACATATGAAGCTATACTCACCATAGCAAAAGTGAAGTTATCACAATATCCAGAGCAACGAAGCTAGTGAAAGGCCTGGAAAATAGATCTTATGAGGAGTGACTAAGGGAGCTGGGGCTGTTTAGTTTAAAGAGCAGGAGACTGAGGGGAGACCTCATGGCTGTCTACAGCTACCTGAAAGAATGTCTGGAATGGCTGCTGGTGGTCACTTTTCACAGGTAAATAGACAGAACAAGAGGGAAACAGTCTCAAGCTGCAACTGGGTAGAATTAGACTGGACATTAGGAAACATTTTTTCCCAGCAAGAGTGGTTGGGCATTGGAACGGGCTGCCCAGGGAGGTGGTTGAGGCACCAATCCTAGATGTGTTTAAAAGTAATTTGGATGTGATGCTTGAGGATATGGTTTAAGAGTGAACTTTACAGAGTAAGGATAACAGTTGGACTTGGTGATCCTGGGAGTGTTTTCCAAAGGGAATGTTTCCGTGATTCTGTGACGGCAGTCCTCAGGAGCAGGAAGAGGAGCAGAATGAGGACAAAACCCAAACAGAAGGCTCTAGCAGGAGTCTTTCTTATTTTCAAACTTCCCCCTTTATACTGAGTGTGATGCTCACAGTATGGGATACAGTTGTAGTCAACTCCAGTCATCTGTCCTGGCTGATTCCTAACCACTAATGGCCTGCAACCCAGCAAACCCAGCACAAACCAGGGACCAAATATGGTACTAAATGATCTGCATGCATGTTTGGAAGTCCCATGAAGAGGGATTACAGTAATTACCGTGCTTTCAGGTTAGAGAGGCTACTATGATCATCTTGTCTGACCTCTTGTATACAGAGGCTGTACTTTTTCTTTTGGCCCAGAACTGGATTAAAGCATGTCATTCAGAAAGATATCTCACATATCAAAGGCAGCTGATTACACTGAGTTTGCCACTTCCTCCAATAAGACAGTCATAGGCTTAATTACTGCCAGAAAACTGCATCTTATATCAAGATTGAGAGTGCCTAACTCCAAAGTCCCACCACTGGAACTTGTTTTGCAAGGTTTTAAATGTCTCCTTCTGCCCTGCAATGCTCACAGGTCTTTTCCAAGTGCAAGTTCCTTCACACACAGCAGCAATCTATTTCAAACCTTTTCTCTTAACAATTGAGGAAGATTAAGCTTCCCATTGTAAGGTTTATTTTTTTAGCCACTGGATTTTTTTTTCCTGCGGCATTCTTTGATCTCTTTCCAGTAATTTCACCTCTTTTGTTATGTGTGGGCACCAACACTGGACACAGAACTATGGCAGCAATATTGGGTACAGAAGAGAGACAACTTCCCAACTTTCTTTTTTTTTTTTTTTTAATACTTCTAAGGTTCACAGTAGCCTTTTAGCCAAAGCCTTGCACTGAGAACTCATGTTGAGACAATTATCTCCAGTGACCTCTAAATCCTGTTCTGAGTCATTGCTTTTCAAAAGCCTCCCAACTCATACTTCCTTTGTTCCCAGGGGGATTAGCTTGCATTTTGCTGCATTAAGACACATTTTGTTTGATTGTGACCTTGTAGCAATGCGTGTCAGATCACTCAGTATCAGAATGATCTGGCTATGCGATTTACCAGCGCATCAAGCCTCAAGTGACCTGAAGATTTTACCAGGAGAGATTTAAAGTACATCATAAGACAATGATTAAAATGTTGAATAAGGTTGGGTACAACTAGAACCAGTTCCAAGGGACCCCTTCAGAAAGAGCTTCCACATTGGATGCCTTTCAATTAACAAATTAATTCAGAGATCTGTCACTCTGCCAGAATTTAAGCCACCTGTAGCGTTTCTCATTATTATTTCCATGTAATAAAGAGTTTTTACATCTTCAAGACACTTTCTGCATCTCATATAGACACACACGTGCCCTTTTAGCAGTCCTGCCGAAAAATGAAAGGCTTTTGTCACACCTCCTTTGTATAAACCCATGAAATAAGTATCTTTTGTGATCTCAGAGTTACCATGGGGTGAGTCAAATCACTGCCTTTGTGAGAAAGGAGACGGTGGCCAGACATTGCCACGTCTGGTAAATAATGTGATCAGTGGTTGGCATCTTTCATTAAGATTTATGTAATCATAAAATAAGCAAGACTGGATGGGATGGTCTGGAGGTCATCTTGTAAGCGCTCAAATTCCCTTCAGAGAGAGACAGATATGAAGAAGAAAAAGCCTGAGCTCAGCAGAAAAACCTTCATTTTCTGCCACTGAGGATGAAGCAGTTATTCAGTTAACAGTATTTTTTTAGGGGACCAAGTCCACTTCGATCACATAATCTGTGCTATGTAGCATACTCTCCCAATTAAGTAGTGACAGAAGAGGGAATGGCCTGAAGCTGCACTAGGGGAGGTTTAGGCCAGACATTAGGAAACATTTTTTTCACTGAAAGGGTTGTCAGGAGTTGGGACAGGCTGCTCAGGAAGATGGTTGAGTTGCCATCCCTGGATGTGTTTAAAAGCTGTGTAGATGTGGTGCTTGGGGATAGGACTTAGTGATGGACTTGGTAGAGTAGGATTAATGGTTGGAGTTGAGGATCTTTAAGGTCCTTTCCAACCTAAATGATTCTGTGATTTTATATCACTAGACAGTGAGTTTTGCTTTGGGATTACTGCATCCAGCTCGTATCTCATGGGTGGAGCTGGAATGCTGTTTTTAGAAAGATGCTCTGTCCCATTTTAAAGATTGCAAGTCCACCAATCCCGTTAGTGAGCTCTTCCAAACCAACTTTGAACTCTCTGGGAGCTGAGACTGTCTTTTTTCTTTTCCGATCATAAAACATCTGTTCCAGTCCCAAAGGGCTTGGAAGTGCCAACATAACACAATGAAATAACCACAGTTCTCATTAAAGATTTGTATCTGCAGTCTATTTTCAGCCTGTTCTCTATGCAAGCACTGCTTTATGGAAGGGACTGGACTCTAAAGTAATCCATGCCTTCTTGGAGCAGGACCTTGGCCCAACAAGCATGATGAAAATGATCAGAGGGTAGGAGCACCTCTGCTATGAGGATAGTCTGAGGGAGCTGGAGAAGAGAAGGCCCTGGGGAGACCTAATAGTGGCCTGCCTGTACCTGGAGGGGACTACAAGAAGGCTGAAGAGAGACTGTTTACAAAGACCTGTGGTGATAGGACTAGGGGAAATGGTTTGAAAATAGAGAAGAGTAGATTTAGATTGGGTGTTAGGAACAAGTTCTTTACAGTGAGGGTGGCTGGACATTGGAACAGGTTGCCCAGAGAGGTGGTTGAGGCCCCATTCCTGGAGATATTCAAGGCGAGGCTTGACAGGGCTCTGGATTAGAGGTCCCTTGCAACTCAGGTGATTCTGTGATTCTATGATATCTTCCCTCCCTGGAACAAAAACCATTGTTGTCTTCAGAGCCTCTATTATCCCTCAATACATCTGCTCCACAGCAGCAATGGCACTACTGTCCCTGAGTGCCTTGGGTTGCTGCTGCACTCACTGGCTGCAAAATGCTCACAAACCCCACAGCAGACTCATTCCTCTTTCAAGCCTCACGCAGTCTGGCTTCCAAGTCCCTCACCCACCACCACACAGTGCCAACAAGGTGTCAAGGATTAGTGTTCTACAGAAGCAAAGGGCTGGTTTTGAGAGACTGCTTCTGCAGTAAACAAGACCAGCCGTAAGCTAATAAAATTTCAAATTAGCTGTGACTTTTCATGGCCCCACAATTGTGTTGGCTGATTTAATGGGCAGCCTCTTAGCTTGCTGAGATTGAATAATTGAGCATTTCTACAGAGTTATGGATGCTGCAACAAAAATCCGTCATGCTAACATCAACAACAGAATGCAAATAACCTTCAGCCAGAGGTGTTATTATGTGTTTAAGCAGATTCTGACAGGTGCTGCAAGTCAAGTGTTGGGCTGGAACAGGCATGGCACAGGTAGGGATGGACCTGTTTGTAAGCAGAGAGCATCCCGTGGACCATGATGCACATCAGGAGCCCCAGACACAGAGGTAGTCAGGAGGAGATGAGTCTAAGGAGCCTTGCTGAGGTAAATATGGGAAAGTGTACATGACAAACTCAAGATTGTCAGACTTTTTACCACTGACTCCAGTGGAGAGAGCCTCTGTGATAAACTGTAGTAGGCAAAGCTAAAATAAAAATCCCAACAAACCCTCACTGTCTTTCAGGAGTATTTCAATTGCCAAGGAAAGCACAGAATGCACTGATTATACAAATATTTGTGTTTCTCACCTCATCCAGTTCTTATCTTTCATTTTTCTGTCTGTGCCATTCACCAGGCTGCTTTATCACTTATTGTAGAGACTCTGTCTGTCCCGTCCTGTGACCACTTCAGATGTCTTAGTAGAGACCTTATTGCTCTCTACAGCTACCCAAGAGGATTCTTCTCCCAGGTAACAAGCAGAAGGACAAGAAGAAATGGCCTCAAGTTGCGCCAGGGGAGGTTTAGATTGGATATTAGGAAAAAAATTCTTCCCTAAAAGGGTTGCCAAGCCCTCTAACAGGTTGCTCAGGGATGTGGTAAAGCCACCATTCCTGGAGGCATTTAAAAGTTCTGTAGATGTGGTGCTATGGGATATGTTTTGGTGGTGGACTTGGCACTGCTGGGTTAACAGATGGACTCAGTCTTAAAGGTCTTTTCCCACCTAAACTGTTCTGTGATTTTATGATACCATTACTGGGAGAGTCTGGATGGGGAAAGTTTAAAATGCAGATGCTCAGAGGTAAAGCTAACAAGGTGCTAGTCTTACCCTTGAGCAAGTCAGGTTTTACTCTTGCAGCTCTAGTCTAAACTCTGGTGAACCTGAGACTAGAGGAATGGCTCAGTACTTCTGCACAAAGCGAAAGTTATTGTTCATGTGAAAGCCTGTGCTGATGGTTTGCAGGAGTAATGATGTTGTGCCCTGAGTTGAGGATCAACACTCAATTTACTTCAATTGGATTTGGGGAATAAATAGGTTTTATTCCAGCACTTTGCAGAGAACAATTTTACCTATTCAACAAAAGAGCCATAGCTTTTTGCCTCTCTCTGAGGAATCAAAGGGAAACAAAACACAAATGTAAAGAACAGCAATGTGACTGTCAACCCCCTGTGATCACCTCAGCCATTAATGTTGTCTTTGCTCTTTCTGTCCCTCTTGCTCTGTTTTGATTCTGCTTGAATAAGGTTCTCACTGGTTGTATCCTGGCTAAATTAGTTTGCTGGCTGCCTGGGAAAGGAATTGTCCTCACATCTTTCTCTGAGTGCTCAGCACATGTTTGCAGGTTCCAAATAAGGAAGTCATATGTAATAGCAATCATGTATTTGAATTGCAGGAGTCCTTGGGCTCCAGTGCAGAAGCAGAGCTCTGCAGGGCTAGTCACTACAGAAATACTCTGCAATAAAAACTCATCCTAATCCAGACATTGCTTTAAAAAGCATCTGAAAGGAAAAAGAAGGGAAGTGGAAGGAGGAAATGAGAGAAAACACATGATAATCACCACTATCTGGGCACAAACCAGAGCTATAATAATGCGTTTAGAGTCTCCAAGTTCTCAGCATCCCCCAGCTCTCCAGTGCTCTGGAGAATACAGTTGATGCAGCTGGTTTCATGGGTTGCTTCCTCTCTCCAGGCAGGTTTTTAACAATGGGATTTACACACTGCACAACCAGCAAAGCATCACAGAAACCAGGTAATCTATGTGAAATTCATGAAGCAGAGTATCTGAGCACTTGTCTCAGCAGAGACCAGTATTCAGACACAGTATTCAGTGTGCAGGTGGCTTAACCTGATCAATGCACAGGCAATATTCTACCTGAAGCTGCCTCCTCTCAAAAGTGACTCCTCTGAGAAAACAGGACTCGGAGCTTAGAAATATTTTGTGGGAGCAATGGGTTCACACCCTCAGCACTTGAGATATCCTTGTCACCAAGGCCTCTTGATTTCTTGGCAAGCACTCCAAGTGTTAAGCTGCTGTTGAAAAATTCCCCCTAACATATTCTATTGACCGAATCCAAGGCAGTTCTGATAATGATCTGAGCAAAACTTGGAAGGTGATTTGAGACACATCAGATGTAGGTACATTTCTTAAATCCTGGTCAAAAAGAAAATGCCCATGAATGCTTTGCATGCCAGGCACACCTGGGACAAGATGTTAGGCTTTTAAGGGCATTTTGTGCCCCAAGAGAAGGCAAGGGCTTGCCCTAGGTGCTAAAAAAAGACCTGGTGAATTTTCCTGAGTTTCTCCTTTGAACATTGGTGGCCAAACTCTGTTTAAGCATCTTTTCAGGTGCAGAAATGCTTTGTGAAATGCATGTCCAGGCCTGTCTTTTCTGAAGATGGCTCACGGCACCTTCTGTTATCTCTTTTTTATCAGCAGTGCCTCCTCCCCATGGGTAACTTCCCTCACTTCAGCAGGCAATGGTAAGTTTCTTTTGACATGGAGGACACTTTCATGTTCTTCTTACTTAATCTATTAATCAAAAGCATTTCATTAAGGACTCGCCAGAAATTTCAAGAACTCTCCCAAGCTGTCAAGACAATCCACAACCACTGTTAGACCCTTGGTTCACAACACATCAGCATCTGTAGTGGCACAACCAACACCTGCTTCTGCATACATGAATTCACACCAGCACCTTGACAGCCCCAGTGCTAACAACCAGTAGCAGCTGATACCCAGGTGTTACTGTCCAGCAGAGAACCAGCAAGGAGCTGAAACCTGAAAATGTGAATGGTCATTTTCTTCTCTTACTTGAGGAAAGCTTGATTAACAGTCCTCATAAAACAGAGGAAGAGAAGATGGGTGATTTATAACAAATTACACCAGCTAGACAGGTAGAGAAGACTTTCTCCTCTTTTTAGTACTGCTTTGTGGTTCCTCCAAGATGATCCTGTTGTTTGACTGGATCTATCTATGATGGTAAATACTAATTTATGATGGCTGTTTTTCCCAGGTGCATTTAGATCTCAACACTTCCCTTCATAAGTGTAGCAAGAACATTAATGCATCATTTTTTATGGTTTCAAGGAAGCAGACAGCTCCCACACTGTGCCCAGGAGACAATCTTCTGCTATAAAAGCCTTGCAGGCATGAAGTAAAGGTTCATAACAGTGTGTAAAAAGCAAATATCAGAAATCACCTCACCACCTTGTCTGCAGCTGAAGCATCTGCAAAGACAAAGGTTTGTGCTCTGGACTTCTCCTGGATTCTTTACAACTCCCTTTACAACCCCAATGCTACCTTCAGGTGTAACCCTACGTACTGGCAAGGAACAATGCAGACTCCTGCCAGCTCTCCAAGGGATTGTTTGGCATGTGGTGGGCAGATGGTGGACACCTGGGTTAAGAAGGGCGGTGTGTGATGCCAAAACATCGCTTGCCAAAGAGTTTGAAATGCTGCTGTCCCAAAGCATTATCCAAGTCTCTACCTTACTGCTATCACACAATCTTTGAGGTGCTGGAGCACATCCAAAGAAGAACAACAAAGACGGTGAAGCTTTCAGAGCACAGGTGTTATGAGGACACTCTAAGAAAACTGGGGTTGTTTAGCCAGGAGAAAAGGAGGCTGAGTAAGGACCTTATCACTCTCTGCAACTCCCTGAAATCCAGTTGCAGCAGCATGAGGATTGGTCTCTTCTCCCAAGTAACAAGAGATAGCTCAAGAAGTGGCCTCAAGTTGTTCCAGGGGAGGGTAGATTGGACATTAGGAAAAAATTCCTTGCTAAACAGGTTGTCAAGCCTGGGAAAAGGCTGCCCAGGGAAGTGGTGGAGTCAACTGTCCTAGGAAACTGGGAAACTGGTGAACTGGGTGAGATATTTGCTCTCAGCAGAGAGGGAGTCATATAGCTAGGTGACTTCCCTGGAGCAAAGATGGTTAATGCAGCTTTGCTGCCCAATATCAGATCTGTGAGATTGTGAAGAATATCCTCTCCTCCTCTCTTCCTCCCCTCCATTTTTTTCCATACGCTCTGTTCCAACACAGGAGTCTACAAGTGCAATGGAACCCGTGTTTAGCCCATGGAATACCACCCTCTTCTCAAGCCTTTGTCAAATGCCATTAACTTTACTTCTGGGACTTGTCACAGAAGATAATTTCCTTGGTCTTTTAAACCATCAAGCTTCTCATTCTTCAAGGACAAGACAGAGCACTCAGTGTGAGGTGAGACAGGACTACTCTCAGGTAGTCAGTGTTCACAGACATGAATTAGAGAGGTTATTTTCTGCCAAAGAGAGGAGGTAAGAACCACTTTGCTCAGCTTGTTTTAAGGAAACACCTCCCATTTGTTGTAGTACAGGTGGCCTCTTAGGTCAAATGTGCAAAATCCCAGCCTTTCACCCAGATTGTTACAGCTCTGTCTGTCACTGCACAGTTTTCCCTTGACTGATATTGGACGATGACCTGCTCTCGGTTACTTGCTATGATCCCTTTCAAGTCGATGGGCTTCGTATTTAAAAGTGCAAATAAAGTGGACCTGGGTGTGAAACCTAAGTGCTAGCTTTGACAAATGACACTCCAGTGTGGAGAGAGGACTGCTCTCCCAGACACCTTTTTTTTTTCTGGCCTGAATGGAGATTACATTTCAGCGAGTCCTTCTGCTTAGCTTGTTATTGTTTATCTGAACAGCCTCCAGACTTCAGAGGAAAACACACCCTGTAATTTGGTACCCGTCTGCCTCGGGCTATGATTAGGCTGGGATCTGATGAAAAGGATTCTGACTTTGACTACCATTATCTCAAGGAATTTCCGGCTGCAGGGATCTTGATTAGCAGACACTCAATACCACAGCTGAGAACCAGCTTCTGAGATGCTCAGGCAGAGGGAAACCCCCTTGCAGCATGAGCAGCCTCACCATGGTGTCTTGGCTTTGAGAGACACTGCTCTGTGCAGGAAGTAGGTAGCTATGACATATCTGAAATAGGTCAAAGGGAGGATCATAGAGTCACAGAATTATAGAATCTTCATCAACCTAAGACCACTGTAGCCATTAAACCACATCCTGAAGGGAAGTGATCATCCTCCTGTACTCACTATTGAAATCCCTGTACTAAATAAGGAACTCAGGCTTCAAACACAAATGCCAATCACCCTACATCTCAGGGGTTGAAATTCTAAATTTGAGCCCACAAACAAAAATGATTCATCTAAATGCAGAAAGGCTGGGGAGAGACTGTTCACAAGGTCTTGTAATGACAGGATGAAGGGTAATGTGTTTAAACTGGCAAAGGAGAGATTTGAACTGGATGTTAGGAGTAAGTTCTTTCCAGTGAGGATGGTGAGACACTGGAATGGGTTGCCCAGGGAGGCTGTAGCTGCTCCCTCCCTGGAGGTGTTCAAGGCCAGGTTGCATGAGGCCTTGAGCGACCTTCTCTAGTGGGATGTGTCCCTGCCTATGGCAGGAGGTTGGAACTGGATGATCTTTGATGTCCCTTCCAACCTAAACCATGATTCTATGGAAAAGCAAGTTAAGAAGGTGAAAGTATTCTACTGTTCTACTTTCCAGCTGAGGAGAGTCCTCAGGAGAAACCCAGCAAATTCAGAGCACAATGTGTGACACGGATTATCTGCAGCCTGTAATGCACACCATGTACATGCATTGTTTGTAGCACACCAAGAGTCAAACCAGCACTCATTTGTGGGCTCTGACATGTGAATAAGCTGTCACGAGGCAATATGTTAAAACCTACCAGTTGCTCTGCTCTAGCTGTGTACACCAACCCTCCACACGAGCTCACCAAATGCAAGTTAGCAGCTGATGAGCACTAAGCTGTAAACATGTCGATGTCTATTGTCTCTCCTGTCTACATCTGCTGTCCTTCAGGCTAGCAAGGCAACAAAAAGCTTGTTTCAAGGTGAAGGTAACCCAGTGACAAGGTTAGCACCTTGAATTGGGAGAGACAAGGACATGGCGTTCCACCAACCCACTTCAATGTTACACAGATGTGGTCTAGGTGGTATGTTTTACTCCTTGACTGGTTTGCTCCTTCCCTCTCTCTCTTGCTAAAAACTTCACAGATTTTTTGCTGGTTATAATTTTTCCACAAAAAGTGGGATTCTCCTTGGCTTTTATTTAACTTTTGGTTTGGTTTTTTTTTTTTACACATCTGATGTGATGAACTTTATTGCTGCCTTGTGTCAGCTATAAATAGGACAGAGGACTACAGTGATATTTGGTTTCATGTGAGGCAAAAAAGGCGACCTTTGCTTTATAGTGCACACTCTTTGTATGGTTCTCCAATTTTTCCCGTCTTCTGTAAAGGGATAATTTGGTCCATTTGCCACACCAGATGTGCAGAAGTATTTTAAATATTCAATCAGGATCCCAGTTGCTGTGAAGCAGACAATCACAGTCTTGGCTTGGATACTTTTTTTTTTTTAACTGTACTGTTCTTGTAAATATGAAAAAACAGAGGCTTGCAACACGCAGTCTCCACTTCACAGTCTGAGTCCTGGCCCAGACTTGTGGTTTAAAAAGCCTTTTGCTGAGTGACAACAAAACAAATTATGCAGTCTCCCTTATGCCTTAAATTCAATATCTCATCTCCTGCCCTCTAATTCAAACCTTCACACTCCACCAGAGTTTCCTTTGTAATGAGATAACTCTGAATATTAAGTTTGCATTACGCAGAGCTATTATTCACATGCCTGACATCATTACATATGGAACCCTAATCAATAAAACATGGTTCGAGAGGGATTGGATGGCTTGTGGGCATGGGGATCAGTCACCCGAGCCTCTAAGTTTCTGCAAAACATTCACCCCAAGGCAGTAGTGGCCTACCAGAGAGCCTTGATGAAAATCTCAGGCAGTGAGGCCAAAGTTTCAACAGTCCAGGATGTTCACTGTCTGAGGTGGTCCTATCGTGTCACTGCTGAGCAACCTGGCTGGGATGGAGTGCATAGCCTCTGCCTGCTCTCTGCTGTATGGACTTGATTAGAGGATAAACAAACCTCCCTCTCCAGCCCTAGAATCCCAAGTCCAAATCCATTTCATTTGAATTCAGATCCGCTCTGGCTGAGTCAGGCTGGCAGGCAGCGCTGTCTGTTCTCCACCAGCTGTCAAAAAACAATCTGCCCTGCAGAATCCAGCCCAGCTGAGCGCTCACTGTGCAAGGTTTCCAGGCTCGGTGAAGCCTGACATATCACACGTGCTGGTGTCCTACCTCCATCGTTGTCTTTCCCGTCGCCGCACGCCGTCTCCATGGAAGTATCGCAGCCGGCTCCCCTCCAGCCCAGCTGGCAGACGCAGTGCCAGCCGTTCATGTCCAGAGTGCATCTGCCGTTGCCGTTGCACAAGCCAGGACATCCCTCTGCAAGGCAAACAGCCACACGCTCAAACACGCTGGAAAGACAAAGCAACACAGCCCTGCAAAGGGGCTAATTAAACAGCTCTTCCCCTTTGCCTTCAGCTTATTTCTCCACTCCCACTTGGTGTCTTCCCACCTGGAGTGAACTGTCCCAGTTTGGGAAGGTGAGAACCACTCGGTGGGCTGCTGTGTCCCAGGAGGTCCTCACAGTAAAGCCTCACTAATTGGATCAAGGGACTGGTGAGCTTCAGGGAGGCAGTGAGTTCTTCCTGCTTCGCTGATTATGAAACTCGCCTTCCCCTCTGAGTCCCTCAAAGATTTGTGCTTTCTAAGACCGAGAATTGGAGTTACCTGGGCTACTTAAATTGCATGTGGGGTTAAAATTCCTGTCAACCATCAAGATAAAGCAACTGGCTTCCAGCAATACTGAGTCCTCAGACTGGTAAGCAGTCAAAACTGGCTGGAAAGGGAAGGCATTTCCTATGTAAGAAAGTATTTGGACAACACCCAACATTTCTGCTGTAGTCATTTTGGGTGGGATTAATCTCATTCAGTTACAATTCCTCTGTACAAGAGAGACCTTCAACTGTCTCTGCAATCAGCAGAGAAACAGACTGTCCAATGGCATAAATCCCCTCATGTGTGTCAGATGCCCATCCTGATGAGCTGAAACAAGCTCTGGGAACATCCATTTCTTCCCCCTAACTACCTATTTCTCTGATGGGTGCTAAAACTTAGGGTGGACAAACACCAAGCTCCCAGGCTGCTCACTAGGGTTTGATTTTCTCATCTGATGACTTCCCACTGATATTTCCCTTCTTTTCTCCCCCTTCACCTCCCACCTCCCCTCAAAAAAATAGCAAAGTAATATCCACAGTAAGCAGCGATGGGAGGGAGGCTGCTTAGCTTCTACAGCTCTAGGGGCTTTTTACCTGCAGAGCTCGAAAATCTTTACCAAGAAGCTGTCAGAAATATAAGACACATTTTACAGCTTTGGAAACTGAAGTACAAGGGACTAAAGTGACTGTCAAGGTCACTCAGCAGGACTGATTATACCAGGAACACAATGCAGTCTTCCTAAGCCCTGCTTTAACGCCTTCTCTATTTGGATGTGTGCTGTGCAATCCTGCCATATAGTTTGATTTTCTTCAGGCCCTCAGCTTTGCAAGACAGGTTTGTTTGTGAACTGTGTAAACAACACACACAACACAGGAAGTTCCATCTGAACATGAAGAAAAGCCTCTTTCCTGTGAGGGTGACAGAGCAGTGAGCAGGCTACCCAGAGAAGTTGTGGAGTCTCCTTCTCCGGAGACTTTCAAAACCTACCTGGACATGGTCCTATGCTACTTGCTCTAGGTGATCCTGTATTAGCAGGCAGGCTGAACTAGATAATCTCCAGAGGTTCCTACCATTCTTTGGTTGTGATTATCCTGTCCTAAAGGGTTACAACTTGATGGCAAAGAGGTGCATGTTACTGCCACATGTGGCTGACTATGGCCTGCCCAAGAAATGGTTTGCAGAGATTAGATGGAAAAAAGGTGGCAAGGAAAAGTCCTTTAAAAGGATCTTAAGATTTGGTTTTCATTTATATTTGTTGTACTTCAGTCTTATAAAATGTATATTTGAAAGGGGGGACATAATGCATCTGCATGTGTGAGCATGCCTGTGTGCGTGCAATCTATAAATCTCTGTGTGTGTGCTGGTATTTATACACTGCATTAGCATTTCTACACTATAGAAGAACTATTTATAGGGAAGGCTACTGGAAATTCTCCATTTTAATATCCTGTCTTCAGTTACTTACAACAGTGCCAAACTTTTAACCATTGATTTTTATTTTTTTTCCATGCTAGAGCTAATTCATGTGTTTGCTCTCTACTTTCTTTCAGTACAAGCTGAAAGCATTCAGCTGTTTTGGAGGATGAAATAAATGTATTGTTAAAATAATCTGTTAAAATTACTTGCCTAGGTAGGTAATCTGACTTTGGAGCAGATAAATCCAGTCTGGATGGGACCATCCTGACAGTAAAGATAGCACTTCTATCCCCCACTGTATGAAACTGCCCAAATTTGTCTTGATGAAAACCCTCTGTAGAAATCTCACTTTATGTGTCTTCTGCACGGCTCCATTAGAGCTTGGCTGGTGCATCATCACTGAGCACACCTCACGTTTTTACTGCTTGAACTCTTTATAACCCATTCTGAGAAGTTATTTTCTATCCTGAAGTTGCAAAGGCTGGGCAGGAAACTCCTTGCACAGGTGCTTTGGTGTTGACTTGCACAGGAAGTGCAGTGAGAACCAAAAGGAGTTAGAAGAGGAGATGTTCAAGACACCACTGTAGAAGGATAAGAGGGGAAGGGTTGGATAGCACTAGATTTTTTTTAAAACCATCAATTATTGCTTAAGTACTGGAGCAGACTTTTCTTCTCTGCAATGGGAAGAAGTTCTATAGTTTTTTTTGATGGGAGCTATAGACAAGAAGTCTCTTTGAGTTTGGTTCCAAGCCACGTAGGAACAGATCCAAATCCTAAAAGCAGCTCAAGTTAAGCCTGTGAAATTTCACATGATGAAATTCCAGAGGGAAAAGAGCAATTCCGTTGTATTGTTCTTGTTTCAATTATATTTGTATTTCATAAACAAAGATCTCAAGTACAAAGATCTACCATTATTAGACAGAAAAGACGCTGCAGTGACTGATGACTTGCTCCAAGACTGACAAACACAAATGATCTTCAAATGTCTCATGTGAGGTATGTCCAGTAAATGTAAGGAAAATCTACTAGAACTGTAAAACTTAGTAGCTCATATGGAACTAGATGTGCTCTTCTCTTCCAGGCTCAGGAGTGAGGGAATTTGGAATGACAGAAAATAACGGATATAATTTGGAGGAGTCACCTTCTGCATTTGAGGAAATGGCAAGAGCTTGATTTGCCTACTCTAGCACAGCAAAAGTTGCAAAGACTATGATTGTCTCCCACAAACTCATGAAAGAGCTGAACATTGAGGAGGGACATTAACCATTTAAGCTAAAGAGAGTAACATTGGCAGAAGAACAAATGACCATAAGCCAAGCATGAATAAATTCTGGCTGGAAATTCGATTTTTTTTTTTTTTTTTAAACAGGATAAAAGGAATAAAATATTGGTGCATCCTCCCAGTAAGAGTATTAAGGAGAAGCCTCCTTTACCTATCCATAGATACTCATTTATCTATCCATGGCAAATTTATACAAGGGCTTACGTAGTGTGGTTGCCCTTGACAGCGGAGGACTGGACTCTGACTGAGGAGACCCCTTTCAGTCCTATGTCTTTGAATTTTTAGTGCAATTCATTGTCTGTATGAAATGTGTTTCTGAGCATTTGAATGGACTTTCAGGATTTCCTCTGAATCTTCTTGATCTGGACTCAAGGAAACTAAGCATCTCAGAAAGCAGATAGAGAATAGCATCAGTCAGGAGAGGAGAGACAGAAGAGAGTACCTCATGAGAGTGCCTTTCCAAAACAGCTAGTCCTCTTGTTGACTATTAAGAGAATCAGGGTGACCTGATCTGATGCAAGCATCTATGCTGTAGACACCTAAAGTGGGGTAAGTCCCACCTGTAATTTCATCTTCTACTTTCTTGACATCTTTCAAGTCTAGAAAGTAAGTTTACCCCTTCCCACTATGGAAAGAGTCATCTCTACTTCCTAGTGAGATAAATCTCTGTCAAGGAGCCAGAAAGAACTGTATCTTAATGAGAGACAAACTCCTCTTCACAGATTCATGAATTAAAAGCTTTCAGATATTAACATTGCAAGATATTCAGATATTCAGACCTTACATTACAAGGTACAGCTAAGTAGCAGTGTTGTGAGGATTAAGTACCTCTCCTGTGTCATGGGTTTGGCAGTAGAGAAGACAATTTTCAAAAGTAATGATAAAGGAAGCCATTAATAGATAGCAACACAATTAAACAGCAGTTGTCAGGGCACTCACACCTTTAGAAAGAAGATAATATGGATGTTTAGGCCAATATACCTAAGAGAACGGACTTAAAACTACTACCTTTTCCAAACTGGTTCACTGCACAAAGACTTGACCATCACTAAGACTGCAAAGACAAGAATGTACAGTATTTCCTGCCCCACAAACAGAGCACTTCAAAGCACTTCACAAAAAGATGAAACAAATAAACTTTATCCCTTCCTTTTCCCCATGCTGGGAGAATAACGCAAAAAGATCATCTTGTCTCCAAAGTGCTTCTGAATATCAGCACAGCAGGATGGCTTAATCCTCACAGGTTTACACCACCATAAGCTTGCAGCTCTGATTTCTCATCCCTGGAGCCACTAATAACCATTATTCCTGGTTGTGTTTGTTAAGTGTACTGGGGTGACTAATGGAATTAAATATATGAAAAGGACTTTTTGAGGTGGTGCTGGTGGTGAATCCTGTATGTGAGCTTCAAACTGGAGCATACAAATGCACTGCTGAAAGATTGCGGTACTGCAGGACAGCCACAAAGATGTCAGGTCTGCCATGTAAGAGACAGTACTGGCCAGGAAAGCAACATGAAAAGTGGACTAATTTTGAAGTAGATGAGGGAAGGCTATCAAAGGAGACTCTCATCAGAGTAAGAAATTATCCTGCCACTTTAAGATTGTTGGTAAAATAATCTGCTCTTAATGACCTGTAGAGTTAAGGCTTTCTCTAATTAGTCCAATTATAAACAATGTTCAATGGGATTTTTTTCTTCAAGCCAAGCCTCATTGCCACTTGAAACTGGACTTAAAAGATTAGGCTATTATCATTCCTCCATTGTCAATATGAAAGCACTGATGGATGTTCTCGCAAGTGCCAATAGTGGTTGAGCTCAGGATATGGCTGAATGCAACATGTAAAGATGCAAACACCTCAGGCTTGGAGCTTGAGAGAATTATGATCAATAATTGACCTGCAGAACTTCTGTAGGACTGAAGGGAAAGAGCAAAGCACCAGCTGATTCCTGCAAGTTCTGAGATACTCAGAAAAGTGTTCTGGAAGACACTCAACCCATGAACTACCACCATGATATTTTGTGATGGTACGAATTCATAAACCCTTGATCAGGCAGAGATTAAAAAGTTACTTGCCAGAGCTCCTATTACTTGTAATTGTATGAATGGGGGAACTAGCTGTGGTCAGATCTCAGGTTCTCACTGCTGAGTCTTCAGAAGCAGCCCAAAGAAGTCACCTTGCAGCCATCTCTGAGCTCAAATGTTCCTTGCATTTTACACTAGAAATGTTTATATGCCTCACTATAGTTGTTAATGTGGTTATTTTTTTTAGTGAGAATTGCTACCCAACAGCAGAAATTAATTACATGTCTGTACTATCAGCTCCAGAGGGATTCTGGATGGAGCCTTTAAAGTCAGCACCCCTTTAACAGCAGGCACCTCTCTTCATTTTAAGCATTACCAGTGTTAATTAGACAGTAGTTTGGAAGACTCCACTCCAAATGTAGTTAGAGTTCCTTGGCTTAATGATGCCGATGTTTACTATTGAAACTTGCCTTCCAATTTAAGACCAAGTCTGCATCTTCTCTGCCTTACTGGTTTACTGCTAAAGCTGTTGGGAAAAAATCAGCAGTAAATCAGGCTCACTGTTGACAACACAGGATTACTGGGAAGGGATTTCGACCAGAAAGATGTTAATAATTAAGAAAGCCAAAAGGGCATAAGTAATTTAGTTTTGAAAAATGCACACTGTGGAGTTAGCCAAGTCAAAAACATGTACTTTTAATGTTTCAGTTATTGCTAATCTTTCCAAAAGAGGCCATGCATGGTAAGAGACAATATTTTATCCTTAGGAGGCTGCTTAAGCTGTTATCCACGGAAATGCTCACTAAATAAAATGTGTCTTTATTCTTGGGCATAAAGGTGAGTCAAAAGGCTTTCCAGAGGAATAACGACAGTTAGAGAAGACTTTGTGAGAAAAACTGGGCCACCAAATGGCCAAATCAGTACTGAAGGTCTTTGGACCTCGGTTCTCTAGGTTGTGTTCTCATCTTTTCTATCTCCATGGTGCTTATTTGCTACCTTTTCATCCGACCTTCTCCAATATATGTTGATGTAAAGGAGGAGTCCTGGGGTTTTGAAATGCAAAGCATTGAGATGTGGAACATTACCAGAGGTTCTGGTCAGACTACATAGTGATGGCCCACATCTATTTCTAAGGATGCCATCATTAGTGCTTCACCAATGATCCTTTTTGCTTGATATTTGACGGAGAACATACTTTTGTCTCCTAATTTAAAGGAAGTCAGGGATGTTTTACTGACACTAAGTTACAAGAGAAAAGCAACTACCACTGACCATACTGCTAGTCTATAAACTGGAGTCCAAAGACTAACACCAGTTGCTGCACTGAAGATGAAAGCCTCCTTAATTAAACTGTGGACATTTCCTTATCATTAATAATTGTCTGACTGTTCAAACATTTTTTGCTTGTTCATGATTGTACCTCAACTTGCATAAGCCTCAGTGGAAACGAGAGAAACATTAGACTATAAATTCATCTGGAGAGCAAAGTCAGTAGGGCAACCATGTTTCTTGTCACACCACAAGAGCCCTGGATGGCAGAGACTTCATTTTAGCTGTTCACTGGACAAATATTTTGGCATATCTGTCTTTCTTCATCAGCCTCTCACAGCTGTCGTTCCTGATTGCTCACAACCTGAAAAGGAGGGTAATGCTATGGAACTGATTTGTTCAACCTGATTTTTTGGTTTGTTTAACCAGCAAACATATGATGCTGTGTGGTGTCAGCACCATGTTGCTGTTAGTGTCAAATCAGCCACGTAGAAAGCTGTTTGTGTCCGGTTCAGTCACAGTTATTGTCAGATTGTTGCATTTAACCATTTGTGTGGTATTCCAGCATTTTTAGCTAGATAAGGGACATTGTGGAACTGTCTTTTGTTGTTTAAAAGCCCTACTTTAATTTAGCTCATTGCTCTGATTGGTAAACAACGGAGATGTTGTATGGATAGCAGATTATTTCTGTTCTGCAACAGTTCAATTTCTTCTCATTCTTCATGGAAGAGAGACTCAGGTCCTAGGCTTGCTTTACACTTACAAATAGGAACATTGGTTTTGGATTTTATTGCAGTGCACATTAACACAACACCAGTAATTCCAATGGTTTTGCTGGTTTATAAAACCAGATGCTTTGTGGTATTAATATTTTTATATTAAGAAAAAAAATTAAAATCATTAATATTTCATTACTAGAGTTCCCACATAAGACTTTGCAGTGATGGATCATACCCAGGAAGACTCCCCACCGAAAGTGCACTCACCTGCTTGGTAACAAAATGGATTATAGACATTTAATTAAAACACATCACTCTATGTGGCTCCTGCTGTATTCACAGACACTTTTGTTTCCTCCTGACTTGCTTTACCTGGGTAGGAGGGCTGAGGATGAGAGATGGAGAGGAGGGCAGGGATAAGGGGAGGGGTAGGTAGGAACACTGATACAATGTTAAACACAGGGTCACAGCACTTACAGAGGTGTTTCCTGCCTAAATGACTGGAAAGGTCACCCTTCCAGACATTAGGGAGCACTTTGGTGAAAATGAGGGGGAGATGCAACCTCCACACAGCATGTTCACGGTGCATTGTTTTTAGAAAGAAACACAAAGACAATAGGAAAAAAATAGGAAGGAAGAGCATACCTTTCACTACCTTATCCAGATAGTGAGCTTGGGAGATAAAAGACAGGACATTTAAGGTAGGATTGAATAAGTGCATTGCAGCTTACTACGAGACTGTGCAGGTGCTAGAAAAGGCAAAGGAGAGTTCGCTGTGGTATTAAAAGAAAAACTTTGATTATGAGGAGAGAAAAAAAAAAAAGGAAGAAGGGT
Organism: Psilopogon haemacephalus; assembly: GCA_013396835.1. Classification (NCBI taxonomy): domain Eukaryota; kingdom Metazoa; phylum Chordata; class Aves; order Piciformes; family Megalaimidae; genus Psilopogon; species Psilopogon haemacephalus. Next base: position 328,122 of record VWZI01015193.1, on the reverse strand, counting down.
GGAGCACAGCCCTCCTCAGTCAAAGAGCTCAAGAAGGCTATGTTTAGGCAACCAGTCATCTCTGCTCGTTAAGATCAGGAATAGAAACAGGAAAGTTGTATATATATTTATGTGTTTATATATATATATAGGTATATAAATGTATAAATATATATATGTATGGCAGAATATTGTAATGCTCATTTGCAGCAGCCTGCCTCTGTTTTACTGAGTGCTCTTCTTCTCATCAGGAAAACCAGAGTCATTGGAAGGTGCTCCACCTCACCTGATTGTCCTACATTTTTCCACACCAAGAGGCACAGTCCTGTGACCTTACCAGATTGGGAGAGGCTTTTCCCTGGATCTTCTTTTTGGGAATACATTGCATTTATACAGCATTCTCTAGCCCCAGATCAAATTACTTTATAGATGTTAAATTAACCTCATGGCAGCTCTACCAGATAGGTATTAATATACTCATTCTAAAGACGACTAATGGGGAAAAAAACCCAAAGTTATAGATGTTGTGGGAGCAGTGCCCAATTCCCATGGAACGTTAATTTGTAAAACCACCTTCTAATTGATTTTTATGGGGTCAAACAGAAAGTTACTGGCAAAGACACACAGAGAAGCCAGGATTCCTGCCCTGGAGAACGTTTGCATGTCCCAGCAGGCGGCACTCTCTGTCCTAACTGGTCTAATCAATAAATAAGAGTTTCTGAGTCCTGCATTTCTCTTTCATTACTCACTTAAACACTATTTCCCTTGTTCTCTGCCATTTCTCTGTTGTGCCCTGATACCCTTTGAAAAGGTGTTTGTTTCAGGTGAGTTCATACACACTGCCCACCTGGGAGGTCACAGCCCTTGGACTAGCTGACCTTTGGAGGTCCCTTCCAATCCAATCCAATCCAATCCATTCTACTATTCTAAGACTCCATCCTGTGAATTTACAGGATCTGTTGAAGCACTATTGTGAGTAACTGGAGAGGTCTGGAAGGATCAGACCTAACCTAGTGTGGAGCAGTTACTGGGATTCCTCCTTGGAAATGAGATTAACTAGTCACCTCAGGGCAGTGGTGGTGATGCAGAAAGCACAGCATCACCATCTGCTTGGTTGGTTGCTGAAGAATGGGAATGTGTCTCACAGATTTTGACATCCACACCAGCCCAACTTGTAAGCTTGGGCAGCAGTTACTGTGCAGATGATTGCAGTGGAGGTGACTGCCAACACCTACCATATATCAGTTATGTGTCAATGTTTTCTTCGCATCTGAAAAACAATGAAGACCTTCTATGGGAATATTCCATGGTAGCATGAATCTTTCTACTCTAAACCTGCATAGTCTCATCCCATGCTATTCTGTCATTAAAATGTCATCTTAGCATTTACAGGCACTCCTTTGGAACTGCTACAGGCCTGGGGGATCTGCTGAGGAACTATGTAGGGACTACACAGAAGAAAAGCCACCTTTCTAAGGTGTCCTCTGCACCACGTTCAGCTCCACATTACTACCTTCCTGCAGGAAGTCAGTGTCCCTTCAGATCTGCTCCAGTGAGCATTTTCAGTCTGAAAGTCCTCTTGTTCCACCAGCCTGAGCTAACTTGGTCTGATTTGCCTGAAACACATTGGGAAGAACCTCATCAACGTTTCTCTTAGCTCACGGACAGGGAAGAGAAAAGTGAGAGGTGCAGGAGGCAGGTTCTTGGACAGGACTTCTCCAGTATGCTTTCCTTCACCCACCTGGATGCGTTCCTGTGTGATCTGGTATAGCTGATGCTGCTCTGGCAGTGGGGTTGGACTGGATGATCTTTTGTGGTCCCTTCTAGCCCCTAAAAATTCTGTGATTCTAAATATTTATTTTCCTTTTATCTTCCCTGTGGGGTGAAGCAGACAGAACCTCCACTGAAGTTAATGGAGATCACTCAAATTAGGAGACAAGAAAGTAGCCATTCATTGCTGAACCAGTGATGGCACAAGGGGTTTATGCCACAGGGGAAGGGGAAAAGACTCTTTGAAGTTCATCTGTGCTTAATGCTTACTGTCAAATATGCTGCCAAACTACTTAAAGCCAGATTACCTTCAGTTTCATGCAAAATCATGTTGGAACAAAGAAGCAACCACATATTTTCCACTGACTGTTACAACCAGAATGTTCTTTTGCCCAAAGGTACCCATTTCAACCAGGCTAGTTGAAATGACACAGGGTGAGTGACACAGGGTCAAACACAGCCCAGCTTCTGGTGCAGATATGCCTGAGGGCTGCAGAGACCTACCTGTCTGCTCTGCTGGGTAGACAGAACCTTTGCCAAACTCTGGTGGAACTATTTTATGTTATATTTATATCTGATGCAGCTCCGCCTGAGGGCTGCAGAGACCTATCTGCTCTGCTGGGTAGGCAGAACCTTTACCAAACACTGGTGGCATTATATTAGGCACATGGATCCAGCTGCTTTATAGATTTATATGCAACAGGAGATGTGCTAGAAAGGTGGGAAAAAGAGAGTGGGATCCAGGTGTAACATGGAATTGTTTGGATTTCAGCTGCTCCAGCAAAGCCTGAGAGGCACTGATTACAACCTCGGCTGCTCAGAACATGTGTGATTATTTTTGCAGGAAAGCTGATGAAAGACAGACTTCAAGGGGCAGATTTCTCAAAAATTAAAGTTTTGCTAAGTAAAACAAACCCCGGCCCTACAGCACCATAAGCAGAAGCTCAGGTGGGATGGGTTCTCCACATGTCTGTCTGTGCACCACCAGTGCATGCCAGGACTAGATTTTCAAGTGGGGTTAAGTATGTGGCTTTTTCAGGGATCAGCGGGAATTAGGCACTGAAGTGCTCTGAAAATCCTAAATCCTGCTAGGTAGGTTGTTGTGTGCTTGGAGAGCGAGGTGCTGGTCCCTCAGCACTCTAGAGACCCTGTAGAATTCAGCTGCAGCAACTGAACTTCAAGTGATGGCTTTGGTCTTGTATCCAGACTGTTCAAGGATGATGAACATCCCAACTTCACCACACAGGGAAGCTCTCTTTGCTTCTAAAGGACCCTAATATGAATCAAGAAATTAACCTCATTGCTGAATCAGACTGAGTTTCACATATCAGATGCAATCTCAATATCTCAGCAAGGCTCACATAGGCAGAGTGAAGTCTCCGGTTGCATCTCCAAGGTGGGATGCAGAGCACCTGGAGCACTATCCAGGGCGTATCACCGACTATATCAGATTTGAGGCCAGGCTGTTACAGCCCTAGGAAATTTCTGGAGATCTTTATTAAACTCAGGAAGTTTTCCTGTGCTGCTACCTGTGAATTAATCCCATAGAGGAGCCTACCACAGAGCTGAGTTGTAATTTAGCTTTGCAGACCTCACAGTAAGAGGGTTTCCTTTCACCTCAAGAGGGTTTATTTCCCCTCAATGCTCCTAAAATCCACTGTACTCCCTCGATGTGATTTGGGCCAGAACAGAAGAAAGCTGAATTCTTGCAGTGTTTCTAACTGGGGGGAAATTTGGAGTATGCTGAGGAGCCCATCGCAAGAGTCTTGCACTGTGACTGTTGTCATGGTTTTGTTTTCTTCCTTTAAGAAATGAAAGTGATTGAACCATTCTTCTGTGTTTCAGGATTCCTGCAGTTACATTATCAACTTTCTGTTCTACTCTTTTGCCTGGGTGCCCTAAGTTTGCTGAATTAGGATGATGAATGCAAACTTCTGCGTCAATTTCCTGGCTGGGAATTAACTGGGGTTCCTCTAATGAAATCTCTGAATGTGAGCAATCAAGCCAATATATTTGGTAACACGACTCTTTGTACGAGCAAACAAAATTAATCCACTGGGATCAGAGTTCCCTGGAACACCGTAAGAAAGAGCCTCCTACGACCTTCAAACCAAAAGGACTTCTTGCTCTTAAACATGCTCAACAGGAAATGGAAGAAGTGTCCTTTACTTGTGTCATCCATTTTGACCATGTCACCTGCACACATGGCAATGTTTTCAAAGCATCACTTCAGCAATGGGGGTTTATGCTTGTCAGTGCTAAAGCAAACCGGGCCATGACACAGACATGGAAGGAATTACTGTCAACAGAACAAGTTGCCATGCAGGGAAATTACACAAGGACAAGGGGAATGCTTTCCACATACTTAATGTAATTCCAAGTCAATGTCCTTTCATCTGTGCCAATATAACTGGCTTATTACTCCTTCCAAAGCTATTCAATTTTCTTGGGTATTTATGACTTTGCCAAATCTCCTTTATATTCCACACATTTATCAATGAAGTATTCTGTAGGAAATGCTGTTTACAGCTTCAGAGGCATGAGACTATGTACAAATTTGTTGCTCAATCACCATGCATGCAAGTATATGAGGGAGGGGGTGGAAGTGAAAAGAAACTGAATTGCTCCAGCACTCTTAAGTATTAAAGAATGATTCCTAATCCAAGGCAGCACTGCAACAGGAAGGCAGCAGCACTACAGTAAAACTTTTACCACAGTGAAATCTCAATGCTGACTGCATTGCAGTGCTGGCCTGGTAACACAGGTTCTTTATACTTAGAGTAAGGAATACTACAAATAATGGGGTAAATTTAATTACCAGGAAAGGTAAAAGCTTGTTGTTCAAAACCAATCCAGGCATATCAGCTGTGTGGAGAAATATCATATACAGCAAACGAGTGGCATTTTGGTTTTGCAGCAGAACTAATAAAGTGGTACTGAGGGAATGAATCAGGATTTCTGTTTTTGTGCATAAATGACTTTCACATGAAAATGTTCCCTGAATTTGGGGCTGTTTGCTTGATGTTCTGGGGTTTTTTTCCCCTTCATTTAAAATGTTGTGGATTTTTTTTTTTTTTTCCAGAAGTGCTGCTTTCCAAATCAAAGGGCTTGAACATAAGGCTATAAAATAAATAATATTTTAATTAACACAGGACTGCTCTCTTTTAAAATAATTTAAGAAAGGATTTTAAATTTTTTTTTCTTATGTAAAGAAATGAAAGATGCTAGTAACATCAAAATAGAAGCACAATGTATTGTCTAGTGAGACAGAGGAAGTTTTAAGAGCTTGCTATTTTTCATTAGGGGATGCAGGCAGAGACCATAATGTGGCAGAGTGACATTAGTTTAAATGATACACAGAACTGAGCCACAGATATGGTTTGTATCATTATCTTAATGCTGGAATGCAAACTTGTTATGAAGCTTCATTTCCAGCCTATCTTTGTGTGGGCTAAAGCAAAGAAGGTGATGCAAACATAACTGAGGTGTTAATCCACATGGATAACTATGCTGACATTCACCCAGGTGCGGTACTAGTTAGCTTTGGTGTAGTGTGATTTTATATGCATTATGGCACAAAGAAAATAACACAAGAGGTAAAATTGCTTATCTTTAAAAGAGCTGGTTAAATAGAAACGACTGGAGGAGAGTTCTCTCTCTGGACCAACTCTTCTAAAGTCATGGGCATTATTGAGAGCAGAAGTGGATTCACTAATTCAGGTTTCTGTTAATGTATAATAGATGTTATCTAGGGAGTTTTAATGCTACTGATTTTAGAGCATGACTAGGAATGAGGACTAAAGTAGTTGAATGCATGACAATCAGAAAAAAAATGAAGAAAGGAAAATAGATCAAGGTAAGTGAGACGAAGGAGGAAGGTAGAGCCTTGATGCTGCAAACTGTTTAATGTAAGAACTGCAACTCTTTGCATGGTTTTGGAGTATTGGTGGCCCTTTACTACTACTACTACTAGACATGACATTGAGATCCTGCTCTGGCAGGGGGGTTGGACTAGATGATATTTTGAGGTCCCTTCCAGCCCCTAACATTCTGTGATCTCAAGATACATCTCCAGTGCATGAGGAATAAAGAACTAAAGAGAGAAGGAAATTAAACGATCAGAACAGTAGCAAAGCAGACAAGGGATAAGCAAAATAGCTAAACACCAGCTGGAAATGCAGTTTCCTCTTTTATATTGGCAGGCAAAGTTGCAGTGCAAAGAATGGAGCAAATAAAAAGGAAGAAAACTTAAAATCAAATGTGCATTTCTGAAAATGCTGTCGTCATAGAAGAGAGACACCTTGGAGGCCACAGAAAGACTTCTGGAGAGAGGCAAAGCAGGATGATTTCAAAACCATCTATCTAACATTTGACAGCTTGTCTCTATGAGACCAAGCACCATATAGGTGTATTTCATGTCTGATAACAAACATATATATATATATATAGAGAGAGCCATGTCATCAGCAAATGAAAGGACATTTAATCTTGTTCCCACATGAAAATGTATGATGTCAGAACTGGAAATCCAAGAACAAAGGTGCTCATGCTACACTAAGTCACACATATTCACTTAAAGCATGCGCCTTTCCTCCTCCCTGATCATCAATTACTCTTTGAAAAGCAGTTGTTTTTTTCTGTCTCCCTACCAATAGTGCAGTGCTCTCCATTCCAGCCCGGGCTGCATTCACACTTGCCGTCGCGGCATGTCCCGTGCTCATTGCAGCGTGGGTGACACGCTCGCTGATCACAGGCTGTGCCCATCCATCCCTCCTCGCAGCGGCAGGTGCCTCCGACACAAATGCCATGTCCTCCGCAGTCGGCTGCACAAATCTCTGTGGGAGAGGAGAGAAGAGAGAGGAGGGGATATGGGTGGAGAGAAAGGATGGGGGGTGGGAAGGGAGAGGGGGTGTGGGGGGGGAAATGCAGAGTGTTATTGTTAAGAAAAGCAGCCACACTTCACTACCTCGCCTTACGGGGTGATGAAAGGAATTCCTGGAGCTCATAACGCTAATCCTTCCTGACAATGAGAATCTAATAAGTATATCACAAAAAAAAAAAAAAAAAGAAAAAGAGATGGATGTGGATTGCAGAGGTCTGCTGCCATTGATCCTCCTATTTGCTTTCTAATTCTCCTGCCCTCTTCCAGCCTTTGTGATCACCAGATCCGAAGGGGAAGGCTTTTCCAATAAGCAGAACAGAAGTCACATTTAATTAAAATCTGGTTAAGTGTGGAAACAACGTGCTCATAAACTGCTGATGCTAAAGCTGAGTGCTGGCAAAGCCTGTTTATGGCTTCTTAACCCACGGTTCTGGGGAGAGGGTTCATCCCTTTCAAATGAATACAGGATATTTCTGTTTCTGCTGAGCCTCACATCTCCTGTGTCTCTCGTTCTCCTACCACCCCATTAAAAATCTCCTCTCAGGCATTCAGAGGTACTACCATGCTCTGGAGTTGACAGGATGGTGCCTGTTCGTAAGCCTTATTGGAGTTAATGGAAGCATTGGACCCCCAGATGGATATTTCAGTACTTACCTCCAAAAAAAAAAAAAAAAGAGAAGAGCTAAAGGACATTGTCTTTTCAGGGGTGCAGGCCTTCCCATCTTCCATGAGTCCACATGGGCATGAGGACAGAGATATGAAGAATGGGTTTTGTCCAGCACTAGGCTCCCGGCAAAAATCTGGCATGCCGTTGGCATGACTTTGGGAGACTTCACCTCTTCATCTGCACTATACTTGTCTGGAAAAATTGAGACTTGGTGGAGAAGAGGTACCCATGAGTCAGGTGTCAAAATGCCTGCTACCACCAGTACAATGCAGGGCTGATTTCTAGGTGTGGGGGGGGAACAACCAACAACAAATTGTGCTGCAGTGTTATACTACAGATGAAACAAAATGAATCTATTTCTTCTTCTCCAGGCTCATCCCCTGACTGCTCACTTTAGATCACCCATAAACCATCACTGCATTCTCCTCACTCAGAGGAGAGGCAATTCAGACTGTACTTCAGATTATCAGCTTCCCCCCCATCCCCTCCTCTCTGACTTCTGTCTGATGCTTCTAAATTGGATTGAACTTTCCCAAATGTTTTGAACTCTAAGACTTCTGCTTGACTGAGTCATTCTGTAGGTTTTACAGGCCAGGGACAGAGTTCTCTTCAGGGAGAGTGGAAAGAAGATGTGGACAGAAGAAATGCTGAGAAGGCCTGAGCTAGAAGTCCAGCAAGGGCTACCAGAGGACTCTGCAGAGCAACCTTCTCTCTGACTTCCCAGCTATGTACCTTCAGAATGAATACCTCAGACACCAGCCCATCTCCAGTGCTTCTCTTTGTGCCTCTGAGCATATTGAGTGCATGATTCAGGCCCCAAGGCTTGTGATGGAGGGGGGACTGGTATTATACAAGACATTTACTCCGGGTCACTGGCTGCACATCAAATATTCAAAACTACTCAGCCTGCATTAACATCACACCTGACTGAAATTCAGCCTCACTTCAGTTGCCCTTACTCTTTTGCTAATTAATATGACCAGTAATGGGAAGTTTGGGCTGTGTAAGGACTTTTAACACAGATCTGATCCACTTCAACTCCAGGACGAAAGTATTGCATCTTAAGAGAGGGTTAGAGGGTGCTCAGACCCTTACACTGAAATGGACTCTTGTCTCCAAGGATCAGAGAGAGTTCTTTAGATAGTGCTTGCTATGATAGTCATTATAAGCATCATAGAGCCATTTTGGTTGGAAAAGACCTTTAAGATCATTGAGTTCAACTATTACCTAACTCTACCAATTCTGGTGCTATACCATGTCCTTCAGCACCATGTCTAGAAAAAGAAGTCATTTTCCATGTGAGACATGAACAAATATCTAGCTCCTGCCTACTACCCAGCCCAGGCTGCTAGAACAGTCTTCAGCTGATCTTTTTCTGCAGTGTCCTGGATGTCTCCAAAGTCTTTCAAGCATTTGGTTTTATATATTTAAATCTCTAATTAAAGAAGTGTGGCGTTCAAATGTGCTTAAGGCACTTAGGAACTCGACTGTCCCATTTACAGTCAAACTTGCAAAAGTAGTTGGGCTTCTTGAGTACTTAAACCAGGGATGTGCACATAACCATTTGTTGATGAAACACAGCAGAATCTAATGTAAGCTTCAGTGGAAGTCAGTAGACATTACACTATCAAACACATAAAACATGGCTGAAGAAAGACTCTTAAGTTGATGACAGAAATTTTTGCTCTGCATGTAGCACTGAGACACAGATTTTCACAGCTTCTAGATGCTAGGGAGGTAATATACTACAATGCCCATTATGGACATAAACGATGGGCAACTGTTGACTAGCTAAAGGTCTGGAGCCCAGCCATGTGTGTTTTCTACCCCTTTCTTCAACTGCCAGAGAGCACTGCAATGGAGTGTGAGCCACTCAGGATGATCTGTGAACACTCAGGACTTGCAAGTTAACTAATAAAGCAATAAAGCTGTATTAAAAAACAATAAATAGATTTGCTCTTCTTGACTGCCCTAATGAACAAAGTCTGGAGGAAGATAAAGGAAACAATAGATTAAAAAAAAAAAAAAGTAGATTTATAGTACTAAAATTCCAGCAAGCTGAAAAGAAATGCCTTGAGAAAATACAAAGTCTGCCTGCTGGTCTCCCTGGAGTCTTCTCTTCTCCATATTGAACAACCCCAGGCCCTCACAGCCTGTCCTCAGGCCAGAGGGGTTCTGGCCTTCTAATAATTTTTGTGGTCTCCTCTAGCCCTGTTCCAAGAGATTCATGTCTCTCCTGTGCTACAGACTCCAGAGCTGCACAGAGCATTGCAGGTGGGGTCTCAGCAGAGTGGAGCAGAGCTGTGAATCCCTTCACTCCATCTGCTGTCCCACACTGCTTTGGATGCAGCCAAAGGCATGGTATGCTTCTGGACTGTGGGAGTTCATTTCCAGCTTTTCATCCACCAGAATCCCAAAGCCCTTCTCTGCAGACCTGCTCTCCCATTCATTCCCCAAACCATATCCATATCAGGGGACTGCTCCAAGCCTGGTGCAGGATCTCACATAAAAAGTACTCAAAAGCATGAAAAAGTGAAGTGATGGGTCTTCAGGTATATGTGAATGCTCTGGCAGGTACAGGACCTCCTAGATATCCTGGCATCCAATCTTGAGTCCTGTTGCTAGGACTGAGAAATGCAGCTTATACCAGGTCAGATATCTACAGGTTGATAGTGGAGACAAAAAAAAAACCTCACCAAAACCCAGACAGAACAAAGCTATTTGGACTGATAGTCAGATGCCTTCTTGGAGTTACTTAAAGATGTGGAACGAGGATAATGGAGTGACATTCAAAAATGGTGAGGAAAGGGGGAAAAGAGCACTTTCTGAAAGGCAGAATCTCTGTGGAGTCATTCATATGAAATGGGATGGAAAACCCACTGGGACATTTTCCTCTTGACTGAGCTATTTCTCAGACAACATGCTGCCAAAGAACAGTTTTGCACACACAGGCCAGGAATGTGCACTGCACGGTCCAAACCAAAAAGATCCAAGGCTACCCCAGAATGGGAGCCCTGGTGACACCTGGGGTTTCATCTCCCACCCAGCTGAGACCCCAGCCATACCAATACCCCTGCACACAAGGGAATGCAGGGTCTGGGTTTTGAATGTGTAATTCCTGTTTAATGAGTATGTAAGGTAGTTTGGATTCTCAGAGGCCAAGAGCTGTAATAAAGACCCTCAGCTGTGAGCAACACTTGTGACGCAAACCACTTACGACAGTATCCCTAAAACGTAGTTTAATTACTGCTGACAGGGAACCAGGAGCCAGGAACTCTGGAATCTCAATCTTCCATTTAGCTGCCAGTTTAAAGATAGATGGGAACCATACAGTTTAAACACCCTGCTGTACGCCCTGGCCCTTTATAACACGGTGCTCTTAAACACTCGCAGGCTTCTAACGGGTGATTAAATAGTCAGAGTAGCTTTTACTTTTCTGGTGGCACTCAAAGAAATGATCAAAATGGATTTCAGATTAAGTTTCCACTCAAATGTGGGTCCTTTCAGGCAGCTCAAGACGACTAAGGCCGATTTACAGAAAAGGGCACGTGAATAATTTCTTCATCGTTCAGTCCCAGGGACAGAATTTGCCACCTCTGTTCTTATTACCAGCTACATTTTTTTTTCAGTACATTTCCCAATTCTGCTGTTAAAATTAGAGGACATGATTAGCTACCATCTGAGCTGCGTGAGCAAATGAGAAGGAAAGCTTTTAATTCTCCTATTACAGTATTCACAGGCTGGCCAGCTGCACTTTATTGCTCCTGCCTATTTAAGCTTAGTTAGAACGCTGTGCTTGTGCATAAAAGACCTGCCTGTTAAATATTTTCACACCAGCTGTTCCCAAAAGGTGACTAAATATTTCCTTTCATCTTTAATCTCTTCCACTGTTTGTATGAACAGCTTAGCCCTTCTTTATCCTTTCCTACAGGTGCATTGTGTTTTACTTCATCTTCTTGTGCAGCTCTCAAAGCTGCCTGTGGTTCCTTGAAGGAAGGGGATCTCCTGAGCAAACACAATGCTGGGTTTTAATAGGAAATATGAGGCTTGTTGTCCCCCAAAAGGTACAATCAGCCCATGCAGCCCCGTGGGAAATACCTAGACTTCGAGTGACAGCCTATATTCTGCTCCTTGACACTTTCACTTACCAGAGGGGGTGCTGATGGACATCAATCGATTCATGCAAGCAGGTTTTACCTAAGGAATCAAGTTCATTTCTCTTTTGCCATCTGAGTTTTTGCCATGTTGCTGTTGGTGTCTGCCACTGCCTTGATTTCACCTCATCTTATGTCACAATCATAACTGAAGAACTCAGCTGAGCTTAGTTGCCCTCAATAAGGAAAGGCATGTAGCTCCAGAGGAGCTCCTTCATAGAGAACTTCTGGAGCAGAGTGCACTCAAGACACTGTTGAGGTTTGGATAGCTCACCCAAAGTTTTCAGGTGCAGCATAAATATTATCCTTAGAAAAGGGTAGTACCATTCCAACTGAACTCT
>VWZI01015193.1:276144-316314 GCA_013396835.1 Psilopogon haemacephalus | reverse complement strand
TTATCTTCAGTTTCCGGACCTGCTTTATTCCATCACTGCTTACATCCACCAAAAACCAGCCCATGAGGACAGCCTCAGCTACTTGGCTGCTTTTCAGATAAATGGCTTCTTTTCCTCACTATCCCCTCATAACTGAGAGAGATTTTTCTCTGGTTCATAAAAGCTCCCTGAGAATTTCTCTAAGCTTTCTAAAAAGACATAATCCACCCTGAACCATAGAATCACTTTGTTTTGAAGAGACCTTTAAGCTCATCCAGTCCAACTGGATCCAACTCATCCAGTTCAAACTGGCAGAGGGGAGATTTAAACAGGATGTTAGGAGAAAGTTCTTCACAGTGAGAGTGACGAGATACTGGAACAGGTTTCCCAGGGAGGTTGTGGCTGCTCCCTCCCTCGAGGGGTTCAAGGCCAGCCTGGATGAGGTCTTGAGCATCCTGATCTAGTGGGAGGTGTCCCTGCCTATGGCAGGGGGTTGGAACTGGATGATCTTTGAAGTCTCTTTCAACCTAAACCATTCTATAATTCTAAGTGTTAATCAAGCACTGCCAGGTCACCACTAAACCATTTCCCTCAGCACCACGCCTTCAGGTGTTATGAATGCCTCCAGGGGTGGTGACTCCAACATTTCCCTGAGCAGCCTGTTCCAGGGATTGGCAAGTCTTTCAGGGAATAATTTTTTTTTCCCTAATATGCAATGTAAGCCTCCACTGACACAACTGTTGTACTATCACTTGTTACTTGGATGAACAGACTGACATCTGACATCTCAGTACAACCCTTCAGGTAGTTGAGGAGAGCAAGAAGGTCTCCCCTGATGTCCCTTTTTCTCCAGCCTAACAACCCCAGCTCCCTCAGCCACTCCTCAAAAGCCTTGCGTTCTCAAAACCTACCTGAAATCTTGCCAGTGGCTGCCAATATGCTGGATCTTTTCCCTATGAAAACTGCAGTGTAAATTTATTCTGCCTCCACCAGCCTGTCTCTGTCTTTTGTTGTTCACCTAATGCTTAAGAATCTCAACTATCTGAGGCCAAGATTATCCTTTTCGTTCTGCCTGTGCACTGTGCCAGGTGTAATGAGGTGACAGCCCATTAACGACACTTCAGAAGTAAGAATAATAAAGCCATTACTCATACAAATAAAAACCTTATACCCGTGGGGTTTTTTTTTGTTGTTGTTGTTTTTTTTTTAATATCCTGCAAAAAACTGACCTAAAGAGAGAGACTGAGAAACTTGGAGCTGTTTAGCCTAGAGATGAGAAAACTGAGAGGAGATCTCATCAATATGTATAAATATCTGGGGGGTGGGTGCCAAGTGGATGGGGGCAATCTCTTTTTTGGAGGTCAGCAGCAATAGACAAGGAGCAATGGCTACAAATATGTAACATAGAAAGGTTCACCTCAACATGAGGAGAAACTTCTTACTGTGAGGGTGACAGAACACTGGAACAGGTTGTCCAGAGGATGTGGACTCTCCTCTGGAGACTGTCAAAACACGCCTGAACGTGTTTTTGTGCAAACTACCCTAGGGGATCCAGTCTTGGTAGGGAGGTTGGACTTGATCTCTGGAGGTCCCTTCCAACATCGAAAGTTCTGTGATTCTGTGAATTCTGTCCCACTTAGGAATAAAAGTCTGCTGTGTTGCCTTTGATATTTCAGAAGAAAAGTGGGAAAAGAAACCTATCGAACACTGACCATCAGTGTAGTGCTTTGTTCATGCTATTTTTTTAAATTGCTGAAATAGACCTGGCAGCTTCCAACACAGGAAGTGGCATAATGCAGAATTTCAAATTATTTTCACGTTACATTAAATAATTGTGTTGGAAAAGGGTTAACAATGTCAATTTGTGCTTCATTTATGCCCAATCCAGTTTTACGTCTTTACCCCTATCCTTGCAAAGTCCCAAAACAGGCTTGACAACAGTTTAAAGCTTTCCAGCTTAGAAAAGAGCAATGCAGATAAAAATTTTTCTTTAGCATTCACGGGATGCAAAATCAGAGATTTAGCTGCTTCTGCCCTGCCTGCTAAATCCTTTAATAAATATGGATTTAGTGCTAAAATGTAAGATCAGGTGAAATTGCTCAGAGCTTCCTGAAAACTAGGGCAGTTCTGCTGACCTTCAACATATTAATAGAAAATTTAATAATTAAATATCTGTCTTAACCGGGATTTTCCCATTTCAAGTTGGTTCATATGAGGAAATTTGCAGCCTCTGACAGATTTCTTCTCCAAAAGAAACGCAGAGCTGAAAGGCTGAGTTTGGTTGAGGGGCTAAGCCTGACTTTGATGACTTTGCATTTGCTTTAGAAGGCAAGTTATGGGGAACATCCGGGGAAAGCATCTAATATAAAGATATGGATGGAAATCTCAGAAAGTTCCTATGAGGAGAGGCTGAGGGAGCTGGGGTTGTTTAGCTTGGAGAAGAGGAGGGTCAGGGGTGACCTCATTGCTGTCTACAACTACCTAAAGGGAGGTTGCAGCCAGGTGGGGGCTGGTCTCTTCTCCTAGGCAACCAGCAATAGAACGAGTGGACGCAGTCTCGAGTTGTGCTGGGGGAGGTATAGGTTGGATATTATGAAGAAGTTCTTCACAGAGAGAGTGATTGGCTTTGGAATGGGCTGCCCAGGGAGGTGGTGGAGTCACCGTCTCTGGAGGTGTTCAAGAAAGGACTGGATGGAGCACTTAGTGCCATAGTCTAGTTGATTGAATAGGGCTGGGTGATAGGTTGGACTGGATGATCTTGGAAGTCTCTTCCAACCTGGCTGATTTATTCTATTCTATTCTATTCTATTCTATTCTATTCTATTCTATTCTATTCTATTCTATTCTATTCTATTCTATTCTATTCTATTCTATTCTATTCTATTCTATTCTATTCTATTCTATTCTATTCTATTCTATTCTATTCTATTCTATTCTATTCCATTCCATTCCATTCTAGACTTAGATAACAGTGAAGTGCTAAATACTTTCCTCAGAACGAAGCACATTTTGTGGCATTACAGAACTCTCGTTTGTGCGGTTTGAAAACTTTGTAGTGACATATGAACTCCTCTGCTGCAACTGAAGCAGATACAAAGCTCATTAGCTTTTAAAACCATTCTTTTTACACAATGTTATAGGGCAAGGTTCAAACTGTGGAGCAAGACAAAACCTGAAAGGAGACGTCTGAATTTTCTGTCCTTGTCACTATTGAATCTGTAGCATGAAATCCTCTGAAAACCATCCCCCTTCAGTAGCAACTAGAGAGTGTTCAGCAGCTTGTGCCAGTGTCACTAACTGAAGGTCATGTGTTTTTCTCCTTCACAGATCATGTCCTAAAAGCAAGGTCTAGGTCTGCATAATTTAAGGCCTTCACAGAAATAATCTGCTTGCCTATTTTTAAAACGTGCATCAATTAGTGATGCAGAAATAACAATTACTATTTCTGCCAATAAATAGAAAACCTGTTTGCTCGTATGAGTGTAATTAAACTTCTGGTACCGAGATGACTGTTCACTGCACTCAAGGATCAAAATGCATTTTACATAGCTCAGCAAACTGAATTTATCTGAAAAGGTAAGAGCTATTTCTCCTCCTTCCATGGATGAGAAAATCAAGATTAAAAGATGCTCTCCAGAGAGTGAAAATGAATTCATCAGCTTTGCTATCACCCCTGAGCAGAAGGAACAGTGACCTTCAGCAATGGCTCTGCAGTGTAACTCAGGACACTGAAGTTTTCATCTACTAAAGCTGAAGCCCTGAGTAGCATCCTGGAGTGCCTGCCGTTGGAGCATCCTGTGTTACAGTGTGACCCCAACTGGAGTACTTTGGTTGACCTAAATGATTATTGCTGGGCTCTGCAGGATGACTGAGCACAGGTCTCCAATACATGTGCAGAAGCAACAAATCTACACCTGCAGAAAAAAATGTGTGCGCAAAGAAGGTATAAAACATGTGCATGACCGAAGAGGACAGAGTTTCTACTCTAAGTTGAGCTGACTCTGCCTATGAGGAGGGTTGAGGGACATCCCTAATAACAAAAAGCACCCATCTCTGGCCCTCTGCTAGCCACAAAAGATTAGCCCCATGTAGCCCTTTCCTCCATTTTCCTTCTGGTATTTAGTCCTTCACTTGCATAAGCAGCTTTGTGTTTAACTGAAAGACTGCAAATCCTCTTCTAGGTCACATATCTGCAGATGCAAATCAGAAATCTAGGTGGCTTTGAGTTGCTTAACTTAGAGATGAAGAATCCACAGGGTAGCTGCTCACATGGTGCTGAGCAAATCCAAAAGATTTGTCCCAGAACTGCCCTGGAAGACATCTTTCATTTAAAAAATGAGTAATGAACAAGTTTGGTATGGTAAAATACTTCAGCTGATGTATGTCTGTCCTCCAAGACTGAGCCTCTTACTCTGTAAGCATACTGCACCTAGCACAACAGGCCTCTTGGGAGCTCTTGATAGAAATAGCAACAGTGAGAACAGGAGCAGTCATTAGCAATCCCCCTGCTAATGGATCACAGCTCCCACCCACCCTGTGCAGCTGTACAACGTACAGCGTGGTACAGCTGGGATGTCTGCTAAAAGAAATCTCACCTCTAAGTGTAATTTCAGCTTGCTTCCTATTTGCATAAAGGTTTTCCAGCTCCTATCTGAAAAGCCATAACTCTGTGAGATAAAATTCTATTAAACTGTTCTGCTGCCTTTTATCAGCCTCTAGTTTCGACCATATTTATATTGTTTTCATCCTCGCCTTGTGTCTGAAGCATCTGCTCTATAGCTGTGATTTACTTTTGTACTCGTGTCAATCTTCCCTTTATTTATTATTTTAAATTTTATTTTAAACTGTCTCTTGCTGTTGAATATTAGGACATGAAATGCCAGATTTTGATGGGCTTTGGTCCTGAAGTTGAGATTTGTTGAATAAAAATAAATATCCCAAAGTGCAGTATTATGTTTTTCTCTTTGATGCTTAATTGGAACTCTCTGCTTTCTGGAATGTAAGCTAAAGCTTCCCAGACAAGAAACAATTCCTAATGTATTAAATGAAGTTCCTAACAAGGATTCTTTTCTGGACTCATTTTGGTTTCTTTTTAGTGTCTATTAGAAGGAGATAATTTGACAGCACAAAAGCCTTTTGCTAATGCTTATGGCCATTGAAATGAATTAATTTATTTTCCAATTCTGAACAATTTGGTTTTGTCTAAAATAAATTCAACAGAGCCTTTATAAAGCTGTGTGCTGAAGTCATCACTAGCTTGAGATTCCCTTAGTCAGAGCAATACAGAAAGTCCCAAAATGACTGTTTCTTCAGACAACAGCTCACCAAGCAACTCAGAAATCCTAATTGTCTCTTTTAAAAGGAGACACAGAACCTGTATGAAACGTACTGAGCTGACATAGCAGTTAAATGTCTGTTTGTCCACACAAATGGGATGAAGCAGCAGCTGGTGTAGAAGCTTTGTGTCTGCTGTGTTGTCCATACGCCTCAATACCGGACTGGGAGGATCACCTTTATGAAAAAGAAGCTTTAGCTCTCTCCAAAGCCCTTTCAAACTCTCATCTGCCAAGATCATTAGAAAGGTGCTTATTAGTGCAAATTGCAATGATAGGTTTTGGAATATGAACACCTTACAGCTTGGAAGGGGACAGAGAAGTGATTCTAAACCCAATGCATCCACTTTAGAGAGCTGATTATATCATAAATTAGTGGCCTTTGGTAGACTCTGGTCCACAATAGGATAATCACTGCTCTTGCATTACTTTTGCTTGCTCATTTTTATGTTATTCTGTTTTACTGGCTCCCAGATTCTTTCCTGTCCTGTTTAATCTCGGCCAGTTTAAAATGGAATGAAACATGACTTGAAAAAGATTACAACTTCCAATAAACTTCAGCAGAAACACTGACCATGATGAACTCCAGTCCAAGAGCTATCCAACAACAGCACATAATTGCCTGAAGGCATGCCTCTACAGTAAGGGTGCTCTCGTCAGACCCCACCTAGAGTACTGTGTGCAGTTCTGGAGCCCCCACCACAAGAAGGACATGGAATTGTTGGAAGGAGTCCAGAGGAGGGCCATGAAGATGATCAGAGGGCTGGAGCACCTCTGCTATGAGGACAGGCTGAGAGAGTTGGGGCTTTTCAGCCTGGAGAAGAGAAGGCTTCCAGGAGACCTTATAGTGGTCTTCCAATATCTGAAGGGGGTCTACAGGAGGGCTGGGGAGGGACTATTCACAAGGTCTTGTAATGACAGGACAAGCAATAATGGGTTTAAACTGGAAGAGGGGAGATTTAAACGGGATGTTAGGAGGAAGTTCTTTACAGTGAGGGTGGTGAGACACTGGCACAGGTTGCCCAGGGAGGTTGTGGCTGCTCCCTCTCTGGATATGTACAAGGCCAGGTTGGATGAGGCCTTGAGCATCCTGATCTAGTGGGAGGTGTCCCTGCCTACGGCAAAGAGGGGTTGGAACTGGCTGATTTTTGAGGTCTCTTCCAACCTAAACCATTCCAAGATTCTATGTGGCAAGCCATGACATTGAACCTACGCCCACCCTTGCTGAGCCAAATGAGTGAGGTATGTGAGGACAGTCTTTATCCAGACTAGTTAAGGCAGGTGATGGGCAGAGCCTGACTATGGACAAGCATGAAGTCTTCTGATATTCTGGTTGAAAGAAGAAATAGCCATTTGCAGAGGTCTAGACTCACAAAACTAATAGAATATCTGATGATTGGCCAAACTTATCGAATGTCCTGTATCTTCAGTTCAACAGCTGCAAAAGTGCCTTGAAGCAACTCTAAACCTGCAGAACCACGCACTGATTCCTCTGCTTTTCTGAATATGACCTATTCCATGCTGTGACTTTTAACAATGGAGACTCTCAACTGTCTTGATCAACTGGTTTTATCTCCAAAAGACCTTGAACCACTTCACATCACTCTTGAAGGATAGTAGTTTTGTCCTCAGTGAAAGCTGGATTACACTTACTGTGTCAAAGAAGTGACTTAATACTGTTTTAAAACCAGCAACTTCACAACAGTTATTCTGTTGTGGAGGAAGGGATAAATTATGACCACCTTCCATGTTGGCATGATGTAAGTCCAGAAACTGTAAGAGCTCTAAGGCTCCTCCTTTCAAAAGCAAAGCTAGAGAGAAAGCACAGGTTTAGTCATCTGAGACTCAAATCTTCAATGACACAGGCAAACATATTAATTGCTTTGCCATACTCAAGACACTCTATTTAATGGTAGCTTGTTTTAACTATGAAATTTATCAGCTTGTGGTGGTGCTGTGAAACATCTGTTCTTTCAGTTAGTCAAGTCAACACAAACCCCACAGAGTCCAGCACATCACTGCTGTTTTGGGTCAGTGGAGTTCACATCACAAAGCATAACTGATCCAAACAAAAGGAACTTCTGAGCTCATGGCATGACTGCTGAGGTCACATTTGGAGATAGGGAAGATTTCTGAGCTAAAAGTGGCATGATAGGAATTAGTCCTCATTGTGGCAGAAAGCACAAACAGGGATGGAATTGAATAGGCTGTGCATTGTCCTTTGAGGAGGTCCATAAATTTGCACTGATGCTAGTACAGCTGATAGGAGAGAAGGAAGCCCTTACCCATCATGGTACGTCTAAGGTCAGCGAAGACAGGACTGCTTCTTATGCCACTGGGCATACACTATTCTTGGCTAGAGACATGACCTAATCAGACCAAATGTTCTGTGATCTAATGGTCAGAGACAGACTGATGATATCACCATTTCCACTGGTTTTGGCCAGGTTTGAAATGCCAGCTAGAACACAAATCTTCACTTCCTTCAGTCTCTCTCTTGGTTGTACCTGACCAAGACTGCATGGACTGCTGCAAAAGAGAGAGGTGGCTTAAAAGCTGTCCTAAAGCTGAGAGAATTTTGATGGGTCTCTGGCCAGACATACGTGCTAAGGCAATTTTTTTAACTACCAGTTTGTAAGTGGGAATCTATATTTAAAACGTAAGTTGCATTTCATCGGGAGTTTTCTCCCCTGCTTTAGTATGTCCTTTTCATCTGCTGACCACAAAGATGTTTAGACTTTGAAGGAATTGGACTTCCCACAAAAATAACTACAGATCATTTCATCTACTACCTTTTTTTCCCCCTCCACATCAGGATCTCTTTACAAATATTTTCAATAAGCAAAGGGAAAGGGAGTAAAAAAGGAATTGAAATGAAAGCCTTCCTGAATACTTTTATTTCAAATGTTTTGGCTGTTTTCAGTCCTTTATTGCATTTTTAATAAAAAGCTTAGAAGACTTTAAAGGATAACTTCACCTTGGCAATGGGTAGGCTAAAATCTGTACTCACAATCCCAGCTACATCAAAAACTTTACGTTTTGTACAATGATAGCTCTTGTTAGTGCTGCTGATTGTCTGGATTCACTTATTCCTTCACAATCCACACAGCAGATATCTGCCAGGCAGAGCCTGTGATAGCCTTGTGTAACAGCACTGGGCTGCACGTACTTTATTCCCTTGGAGAGAAAACTTACTTCTCTCCACACAAATAAAATGTGGAAGATCACAAGCTCACAAATCAGCATGCCATGGTTCTGCGGCTGAGGATTAAATCCCTGCTGGTACAAAACATTTCCTGGCCTCCAACGACTGTTATAAGACCAACTCAAAGCCTTCAGGAGCAGGTTTGTAATTTTATTTTTGAGACAGGGAAGAGTTTGATGGTATCTTCTGAAGCCTGGCTTTGAAGACCCTGTACTTCCATAATTTCAGTTACTCCAGATTAATATTTGTCACCACACCACAAGGGTGGTGCAATGAACAAGCTGCAAGATGAAGGAAGATTGTTCAAAGTGGCCTTTGATTACAGAGTTGTACATATATTATCATAAGGTTTAAAATATATAGATGTAAAGTATGTAAAGGGGGCCTAACAGAGAGATGGGGACAGTAATTTTTAGCAGGGCCTGTTGTGACAAGCACAAGGGGTGATGGTTTTAAACTAAAAGACGGGAGATATATGAAAAAAAATATTTACAGTGAGTGTGGTAAGACACTGGTCCAGCTTGCCCAGAGAGGTGGTAGAATTGTGAAAACATTCCAGGTCAGGTTGGACAGGGCTTTAAGCAACCTGATCTAGTTGAAGATGTCCCTGCTCACTGTATGGGAGGATGGACTAGATGACCTTTAAAGGTCCTTTCCAACCCAAACAATTCTGTGATTCTATATTTCTTCATTTCAGGTGTCATATCCTGAGATTTGTCTCTTGTTATTCCCCATCTGTTTTAAAGCTAAGAAGACAATTCAGTGATTTCTTAGGCATTTAAGGGGGCCCTGGTCTGCAATAAGGTACAAGCCCGCATCATGTGACAGCTGATGTATTATCCATCTTTTACAGAGACATTTTTACCCCTTAATGAAGAAAATGATGGTTTAAAGGAGGAATTATTTGAACATTTTCCAAGGATTGATTTTTATCCTGTTGGCCTTGGGCATGACATAAATTTAACAAGAGATTTTGTTTTGTGAGGTTGACACCAATAAGCCCAAGGAAACCAATTTTTATCTCACAAGTTGTGCTAACCCTGGTGCTGTTTGACCAATGGGATATGATGTTGTCTGGTAAGATATATGGGAACCACATTTCTGTCCGTCTGTATGTGCATGTGTGTGCAATAATCTCTGATGGGAAAAAGCAATTGGAAGGGAAAGGTGCATTTGCTCTACATTTCCTCTTTAAAAGTTCATTCTTTTTGATCCCCTTATCTACTAATTGGAGTAAAGAAAATATGCTCTCTTTCGATGAACTGTACAACTTTGCAGTGGAGAACTCTGCTGGGTGCTATCAGACTGACTTTTCTCCATTGCTAATGTGAACAACTAAATTGGTACTAAGAAATCCAGCCATTACCATTAGCTGATACAGAATCTTAAAGCCAATCAATTGACCCATACTGCTGCACAGTAAACACAAACTTCTCCATTAACTTCAATGGGCAACAAGTTCTACGAATATGGCTTTCCATGCAAATCCTATTTTAAATCCAGCTTCTCAGTCTACCAAAAGCAGCAAAGCCATGGAGCATTGTTTTACAACTGCTGGGTTAGTAGCTGGTCTTCTGGTAGCCCTATGGATACTCACAATATTTCCCCACCGTGCTTGCAGGCCAGGTTTACCTAGGCATATAAACAAGGGCTGTGGTCACTACATGGCAGTCAAAATCATAGAATCATCATGGAATCATCAAATGGTAGGTGTGGGAAGGGACCTCTAAAGATCATTGAGTCCAATCCTGCACTAAGATCACCTAGGGCAGATTGCACAGACAGGTCTTGAAAGTCTCTAGACTCCACAACCTCTCTGTGAAGCCTGTTCCAGTGCTCTGTCAACCTCACAGTAAAGAAGTTTTTTCCTAATGTTGTGGTGGAAGTTCCTGCACTCCAATCTGTATCCACTGCTCTTTGTCCTATCATAGGACACTACTACAAAGAGACTGGCACCTTCTTCTTGGCACCCGCCCTTCAGATATTTATAAGCATTAGTAAAATCTCCTCTCAGTCTTTTCCAGACTAAACAACCCCAAGACTCTCAGCCTTTCCTCATCAGACAGATGCTTCAGGCCCTTAATCATCCTCTCAGCCCTCCATTGGATGCTCTCCAGTGCATTCCACTCCTTCTTGAACAGCAGAGCCCAGAACTGGACAACACTCCAGAAGTGGTCTCAGCAGGGCAGAGTAGAAGAAGAGGACTCTCCTAAGCTGTTTTTAATCAATCACACTGGCCAAGAGGGGTTTCCTGGGTTTTTTTTTTTTTGCTGTGACGGTTCTGTAATTGCCTCTCTCCTGAGGAATCGTTTACACCTGATGAGCCTTCCACAGTTATCTGGCAGAACTGAGGATCTTTCAAAAGCTGAAACTCGAACTGCTCTAAAGTAACATGAAGTACTCAAAGAAGAAGGCAGCTGAATCAATGAGGCAACAATTACACCCTTTCTCAAGGGTTTCCACTTAAATAAAAACTTAACTGGCCTCTGCAAAGGTTTCTCTTCTCTATCCCACAACTATCCCACTAAACTGATAATGCCATGGGAATTCTAAAAGCAGGAGAAGATGGCATGGAACTGGGCATGAATCCAAACGCATTTTGTTTTCTGTCCACTAAAAACAGAACATCTCTGGTCAGTGTTAAGTGTGACCAGGGTGAGTGCGACAGTGCTGGAAATCCTGAGGAGATGGATGGTCTGAAACTCTGTTCCTGTCCCAAATGACAGACACTCTGTGCTTTAGGACAAGGCCCAGTTGAAAGCCCTGTCCTCAAATTAACATCCCTTTAGGCTGGCTCAGTCAGTTAATTCTTTGAGATGACTACTTGTAACATCTGCATTGACCTGAAAAGTGGGATACTCCCCCGAGAAGTGAGAGAGTACATCCAATGCTTCCTCATGCTGAGGGGACATCTGAGGTATGGACCACAGGAAAAAAATAGCAACTTAAAGCAGGTTTTCAACAGACAGCTCTAAATAGTGAAACATCTCATAAGTTGAGAGAGAGGCTGAGAAGTTCTCTGCAAGTTCTCTGTAAAGTTAAATAATCTGCATTTGCTTAAGGTGAATTGTAAATGCCTCTCTTTGTGGTCAAAAACCTTTATAACAAAACTGGATGACAAGTCACTGGGAAGCAACATTTCCTCCCTGTCACAGAGGGTGAAAAGGGTGGTCATAATGTCAAATTATATGTTCTCAGAAAACAGTAGCAGAATTGATGAGAGGAACTATGAATAGAATCATAGAATCATAGAATAATAAAATCATAGAATCTCAGAATCTTAGAACCATAGAATCACAGAATGTCAGGGGCTCGAATGGACCTTGAAAGATCATCTAATCCAACCCTCCTGCCAGAGCAGGATCACCTATACCAGATCACACAGGAACTAGATTTCATGAGACATGGTCATGCAAGCTCAGTCTCCATCTCTGATGAGGCATGCTCTCTTAGCCTTCTCAAAATTACAGAATCATACAATCATAGAATGGTCTGGGTTGGAAGGGACCTCTGAAGGTCATCTAGTCCAGCCCCCCCTGCAGTAAGCAAGGACATTCTCCTTAGATCAGATTGCCCAGGGTCTTGTTGAGTCTCACCTTGAATATCTCCAGGAATGGGGCCCCAAACACCTCTCTGGGCAATCTATTACAGTGTTCCACTACCCTCATGGTAAAAGAACTTATTCCTAATATCCAATCTAAATCTGCTCTTTTCTGGTTTGAAGCCATTGCCCATTGTCCTATCACTGCAGGCCTTTGTAAACAGTCTTTCTCGGCCTTCTTGCAGGCCCCCTTCAGGAACTGGAAGGCTGCTATTAGGTCTCCCTGGAACCTTCTCTTCTCCAGCCTTAACAGCCCCAGCTTCCTCAGTCTGTCTTTGTAGCAGAGGTGCTCCAATCCCCTGATCGTTTTTTGTGGCCCTTCTCTGGACCCACTCCCTTCCTTGTCCTTCCTGTGTTAAGGGCTCCAGAGCAGGACACAGTACTCAAGGTACACACCAGAGCAGAGTGAAGTGACAGAATCACCCTTCTGGATCCCCTGCCAACATTGCTTTTGATGCATGCCTTCTGTGATGCAAGCTCACACTGTCTGCTCATGTCCAGCTTCTCATTCACCAGCACCCTCAAATCCTTTTCTGCAGGTCTGTTTTCTATCACCTCATCCCCTAGTCTGTATTGATAGCAAGGTTGTTGTGACTCAGGTGCAGGACCCTGCACTCACTTTCGTTGAACCTCATGAGGTTCACCTGGGCTTCACCTGTGTCGTGAAACATCTCAACTTCTAACTTCTTCACCAAGTCCTAGTTTCCAGTTCCCAGCTCTTACCATTAAATGCACAGCCCTCGAGTTTATATCTCCTCTGCCAATTTCAGACCACACATACAAAGTACTATTCCTATTACTGCTCTTCTCCAGTGTGCTTTTAAGGGTCTGAAGTACTGTGTCAACCGTGCATAAAGTGAGTCATTACAAATGAGTGATTGCAAAGGAATCCTTATCTGTATGCAAGTTGATGTAAAACCACTGTCAACTGCCCAGAAAAAGTCAGTACAGTTATTACACAGAGAACATAATTTCTGTCTCTGCTTTGAATAATCAGCTTCCTGATGGGTCTAGAGAATATCATACATGTCAAGATGTCAAATACCAAACAGAGAACAATGTGGAAAACACTGATTTAAGTTTGAGGAAAGTGAAGGCCAACACCAGATAACTTAATTCCATTAAGAATGATTTTGCATCCAAGCATTCTACTGTTTTGATGGGCCTGAGATTGTACTGATGCATCAGTGAGATCCCTGGGGGAAAGGATGCATTTCCCAAATGTAGACAACTTGACTCACCTATTCATTTCACTGCACTCAGCAAACGTGACCTATGGTATGTGGTTTGCTGCTTCTTGATTAGCCAGAATGCTTGGTCCAGTTTAAATAGGTCAAGAGTAAGGCTATCACATACTGAGCTCTGTTTCATGTTGCAGCACAGGTCATTTCCTTCTTGTTACTACACTTAGACAATAAGAGGTTAAGAGAGGTAACCTATAATGCCTTCATTAGTTGCCAGAACTTGGAGAATAAAGTACTTTGCTAGGGCTCATTAAGAGGTGAAGGGAAATAGAAGGCCAAAATCTTGGGAAACAGAGGATCTTGGAGAAAAGGGTTTGGGATGAGTGGTTCCTTAATTCTTTTTCTTGCACTAAGCATTGCCTTGAACTTTTAGCTGAACTGAGTTATAAAGGACCCTTTTGTATTTGCCTGTGCAACAGTACTAAGATGCAAAAAAGAAGGGAATTAATTCTCACATGGAGAAATCAGAATGACCCTTTTGTGGCACAGTAGTGGACTTACCTCTGCCTCTTTTCCTAAAAGAGAATTTGGGAATCCCAGGGAACAGTCACTTGGATGAAACTGAAGAGGTTTAAGATGTTTCCAGAGTGTAAAATCTGAGGCAGCATGGCAGCAGCCCTATCTCAAGATACATTGTCAGTGGACACATACATAAAGTTCTGGGCCCCTCAGTTCAAGAAGGACAGGGAACTGCTTGAGAAAGTCCAGTGCAGAGCCATGAAAATGATGAAGGGAGTGGAACATCTTCCTTACAAGGAGAGACTGAGGGAGACTGGGAGCCTGAGGAGTGATCTCATTCATGTTTATATATATGTAAAGGGGGAGTGCTAAGAGGATGGAACCAGGTTCAGCTCAGTGATGCCCAATGACAGGACAAGGAGCACTGAGTGGAAGTTGAGGAACAGAAAGTTTCATGTAAACATGAGAAAGAGGTTTTTTTCGCTGTGAGGGTGATAGAACACTGGAGCAGGCTGTCCAGGAGGGTTGTGAAGTCTCCCTCTCTGGAGATATTCAAGACCCACCTGGATGTGTTCTTGTGTGATCTGATATAGGTGATCCTGCTCTGGCAGGGGAGTTTGGATTAGATGATCTTTCAAGTTTCCTTCCAGCTCCTAACCTTCTCTGATTCTGTGAAAGTGAAGAAACCCCAACCTGTATCATTACGTCTTCCTACAATGCTGTGCATAGTCGAATTCACAAGAAATTGAATTGCACAGCTTGCCTATGAAGGCACAGGCTAAGTGGAAAGAAAAAAAGATAATACAAATAGAAAACAGAAATCTCTGCAATGTTATTATCTTGTGACAAAGTAGAGCCTTAATCCAGTAATCTGTGTTCCTTTAAGATTCCCACTAAAGGCAGGTGAAATCTGCCTACTTAGTTGAGTCTAAGGTTCAAGGAGAGTTTAGTTTCACTTTTTATATATGACTCCCTAGCTTCTTACACACTGACTGATACCTTCTAAATGAATAGAGCACACAGCATTAACTTTAAGGTGTTACAAGCTGGAAAACTCATTTTTCATTCCGTATTTCCAGATGATTATGCTACTCTCAGGGTCTGCTTCTCAATGTGGTTTATGAAAGAGGCTGTCCTTGGCACTAGCCCACTTAGGCACAGTCCTACAGATTTCACTGGGACTGAACACTCTCCCAACAACTTGGCTGAGCTGAGGTTGATTTATGCCAGTACTTAATTCTTTCACTTAATAATTCTTCTATTCTATTTGGTCTTGTTTTATAGGACAATAAAAATGTGGCCCCTTTAGACCCTTCTAAAGAACCTCCACCCCAGTGGGTTGGACAGTGTGTTGTTATGTGTACTAACATGCTCACCCACTCTATTTTAATCATGCAAGAAGGGTACCACACATCCTGTGAGTAAATCTGTCTTTCAAATCAAGTCATCAATTCAGTGGAAAGGTCCAGGCTAGACATGGAAGTTTACAAATCACCTCAGCTGTGATTTTAGCTGTGAGGCACAATAACCTGAACGTTACAAGCAGCTCGGTGAAGAAAAAGGTCTTGGAATGATGCTCAAGTTTGTCTCAAATAACCTCACACTGCCAAAGAAAGTTTGCACTAGATGGATTTATAAAAGCAGTAAAAGGAAAGCTTATAAATCATCTGTACATGACCCTGCAGGTTAACAAAGGGGAAGTGAATTCTGTTTGCGTGTAGAAATGAGCATTTTTCTAAATCCATCCCCAAACCTCCATATAAACTCAGAATAATGACTCAATTATGAGCTATGCTACAAAATCACTGGAAATACAGGGCTGCCTTGCCCCTCACGGTGGTCTCATAAATGAACTCACAGAGTATGGCACTGAAGATGTTTTTTTGTTGCTTTCTTGGAAGTTAGCAGCCTTCCTATCAGTTTTGCAATCATCACTACCAGATATACACTTACTGAACGGAATAAAGAATATGTTAACATAGGGAAAGAAAAAGCCTATCACCAAATCAATCCTTCCTATCAATGCAGGAGAGCCTCCCTTCCTACAGCTGCAAAAGGTTTGATCAGCGTAGTCCCAGGCAAGTAGGTCTCTTTTGCTTAATTCTTCAGCCCAGTCAATTTTACTTTATGACAGTCTTCCCAACAACCAACCTAAATGATGATTGTTGAAAAGGTGGTGGGTTTTTTTGTATCACTTGTACCCCTTGTTCATTCAGTTTTCTTAGTTCTTGGAAATTACTCTCTTAAAATACTTGCAAGCTGTTAACCTGATTTTCTTTACATGTGATAGTAATTCCTCAGTGAAAATGTTGTTTGTGTAATTTTTCTACTATATCCACTCTTCCAATAGTTTGGGGATTTTTTGTTGCTCTGCTGAAATTTTATTTCACTGCTTATATTGAGCTGCCCTGGATTTCTGGCCTAGTTCCACCCCAGCTGTGCAAGGTAAAGAAGCAGTTATTGCTGTGGTCTTCTGTTTGTGAGCACAATATACAGCACAAAAGCCAAAACACAAATGTTCCATAGGTTCTGACTATTTCATGTACAGTAGGATTTTTCAGCATGACACCTAAAACCTAACTGCAGTTGGAAGAAAAGGCTCCTGAATAGTTTTTTCTTTAGCCTTCAGGTACCTGATGCAGATTTTGAGCAAGATGCCCACTCAGATGAGGAATGAAGGAAGGTCACAAAACTTTACACAAAACTACCCTTAAAAATCTGTCTCCTTGGTTGGTGCTTACACTGTGAAAGACTTCTACTTGGTTAACTTATTTTCACTCGACAACACTTACAGTCTTTTAATGTGAACTGCATGTGACAATCATCCTCCTCTAGCTGAGCCTGGAAAAGGACATTCCAAAGAGAAATGAGACCTGAAGGATTGCCACCTCCTCCTTCCTGTTTACAAGAATATTTAACCATCTCCTAAAAGTTAAAACAGACCCTTTTGGTGGCTACTGGGATTCATCGAGAACTAAGAGCAGAACAAACAGCTGTATGCAGCTCATCAGTTACATTCACAGCAATATAATGAACAGTAGCAAGTCCAGGTGGCTTTAATGGGGTTATTTATGGTATGACTTTATGCTCAGCAATGGAAGCAGAATTATTTATGTAGTCGAGCTATGGCATTTCTGCTTCCAGTCACGCCCTGTTTGTGCTTTACTGGAACCCATTTGCAGTGCTCTCTTTGCAGCTCTGAGCCTGAATATTTTACAAAGTTTAAATAAACCAACAAACAACAGTAAGTCGCTGCTGACATTACCGATTGAGCAATCGTGTCCAGTCCAGTTGGGATCACAGCTGCAGAGTCCAGTATCTGGCAGGAAGGTCCCGTGACCAGAGCATTGGTCCAGACAAGTGGCTCTTGGGGTCTCACAGTTTGTTCCTCCCCAGCCAACTGAACAGTGACATTCTCCTCGCACGCACACGCCTCGTCCCGAGCAGGTGGGATCCATGCAGTCCACTACAGGTGAGAAAGAGAAGGGAACAGACAGGGAAAGCAAATGGGGATTTCAGACAAAAAGCTATCAGACTGCAGTCTGCACAAACACAGATTTAAATAGTTTCTCAAAGCTTCAACCAGAAAGCAAAGCCCCACTGTGCACAATCCAGACGTTTAATGTAAGAAGATAATGTACCAAAAAAGGCAGTCAGACTTAAACCACTTACATGAAAAACAAAGGCAAATTTAATGACAAAATCCATTTTTTCAGCCAGGTCAACGCTAATAAATATCATTTCTGGTGAGAACAGGCTAATATAAATTAAGTATAGAAGAACAACACTCCCTTGCAAACATACCGTGCTTCCATTTATTCCATTAGAATAACCTAAATTACTAATGAGTTCAAAGCTGAGCTCTAGTTTTCTGAGAAAGAATTTTACAAAAAGATTGAGCAGAAGCTGATGTCCTTATTCAGCAAAACACAGAGTTAAATTGAAGAATTTGCTGAAATCTAGAGAGGTTTCACAGATGCTTTCACAACTTTAAACATATCCCCAGACGGTTTTCTGGAGTAAGGATTAAAACAAAATAATACACACATATATATATATATAAAAGTATATATATATATATATATACATATAAATCAGTGCACTTCTAGTTTTATTTTTTATCAATTAAGACTCTTTCATAGATTTATAGAATGGTCTGGGTTGGAAGCGATCCAAAAGTCATCCAGTCCAACCCCCTCTGCAATAAGCAGGGGCATCCTCAATTAGATCAGGTTTCCCAGAGCCTTATCAAGCCTCACTTTGAGTATCTCCAGGGGCACCTCCCTGGGCAACCTGTTCCAGTGTTTGGGATTTTTTTTTTTTCCCCAAGGAGGTACTTTCCTAACCAGAGTGGTGACCACTCAGTTTCACTGTATGGCAATGTGCACAGAGGGACTAACTGTACTGCAGCCTGATGCCTGACTCATGAGTTCTGTAGGCAACTGTCTACAGATTGCTGGGGGAATTTCACCCAGCAATCACAAAACATGAAAGGCATCAGGCGCCCTCCCAGAAAAGGACTGCAGAAGTAAATCATCTGTTTATACAGAACAGCTTCCAGGACAGCCTAGAGAAATTCTTCCCATCTCCTCAAACGGTGTGTGGCAGTGCCCTGGGGATCAGTGACAAGTGTCAGTCTGGCTAAGCAGCAAGGGGAAAGCTGCCTGGCTCTGATACAGAAGAGCCAAACACAGGCAACTTACACACAGTGGGTTTGTGGTTTATATTCCCCTTCCAACCCTGCAAAAGCTAGTAAGAATCCCAATGACCTGTTCCAGATCCAGAAACCTTAAAAGGAAACGCAACAGCTGCTCTGATAATTCCCTGGATTCTCAAAATCTTCTCAGCCTGACAAGTAATGGCTCAGCAATTACTATCCCAAGGCATGTGAGAACATTTTCTGGTTTTGTTTTATTCCTGGAGCCCTGCTCATAGCTGGAACACTCCTTGAAAATTGTAAGAGGCTGGAAAGGATGAGTCTATAAATCTCCTTCACTGTTAGTGGGCTGGGAGCTCGGGTGCCAATTTTAGCATGAGACCCTTGAAGCCCTGGCCCTCTTCTTTCCCAGCAATAATAAGTATGAAAAAGACTAAGGAATGGACTAGCAGCCCCGTAAGTTCTCAGCAGATGGTTTGAGCATGGAGAACAAAGATCACAGGCTAACTGACAAGAGGCTACCTCCAGGCAATTAATCATCCCTACTGAAGGTCAGTTGGGAAAAAGGTGAGCTTTACAGGGGGGTTCCAGCACAGGAGGCAGACAATCTGCTATCTCAGCTCTAACACAGACGATTATAGGAGGGGAATGTGCATGTCAGAACCCCCCATTTATCATAATCCCAGGGCCATTTTTCATGTTGAAATGAGCCCTTTCAGAAAATGTCACACACAATGGCTACTTTAATCTCAGCCTCACTAGCAGTATCTCTTTAGGCTTTCTGCACCATCGGAAGGGCCCTGGGACAGGATTATGGGCTGCTTCTTTCTTCTTAATCAATTGCTTAGTGGATTTGGAGTACAATGGTATATTTTTAGGGAGTTCTGCTTGACACATTTAGCTGCTCAGCTCTGGGAGAAGCAGAGATGGGGAGCAGGGCGGGAGGGCAGAGCTGACAAAATTTGGTATACTTGGGGAAAAAAACAAGAAAAAAAAATTTTTTTGCATATATCTGCATTGCTGCTTGGAAAATGTCCCAAGTGGTCTAATTCCTGGTTGGAAAATGCCCCATTTATAGTTCAGCCTTGTACAGAACCTTTGCCAGGGAGGTAAATCATGCAGCAAGCATGGTTAGTGCTCTTCTATGCTTTTGCCCAATATGCTTCATGCTTCATTGGTCACACAAGTTATTAGGCTTAGCTGGTACCCAAAGAGTAACTTCTCATTTTTTGCTGCTTAAATTTGCTCCCTTCCCTTTAATGTCTCTCTGGCTTAGTCCATGCCTTGTAAAATATGAGCCAATAAATGAAGGAAGGAGAGAAGAAAAAACTCATGTATGATTGTTGGCTGATGTTTTATAAACACTGCTGGACTTGTACAGGGGGAAAAGAAAGACAGAAGAAATCCTGGAATGAAAACCCCTTATAAATGTGGGCTAACCACTGAAGCTATGAGAACTGAGAAATAATAAAAAGTAATCAATACCAGATGGTCCTTCTTAGAAGAAAAATTAAAAAGTAAGAGCAATTTAAAAAAATAGTATAGATCAACTTTTTTTACTAGATCTAAATATACACATATATGTCCTCAAGATTTCCCACATGGCATATTTCTGAGTTACTTCAATCCCCTCACAACACAATACAAATTATGCCTTGAATATGGAAAAACAAATGCATAACTTGGAAAAAGACTAAATAGCTCATTAAAAAAAAAAAAAAAAAGTTCTCTTTGTTCTTCTTTCTCTTTCAAGATTTTTACCATTTTTACCTAGTGGAACTGACTCTGTCCCCTGCTTCAGTGGTAAGATAAAATAACTGAGTCGTGTCTGGCTTTTCTGCTTTAAATGTGACCACGGAAAAAAGGTTCCTGTTCGAAAAAGGCCAAATCTTGCTCTGACTCACACACATGAAACACATCCAGCTGGAGGCAAAATCAGGATCTTTTCATTTCTGTTTATCCAGTAAAGATGGGATGCTTTAAAGATACTTCAGTAGTCACCATCTTTGGGGTTTGCATATCTCATGGCTTCATTGAATTGTGCTTTCTTAAGCCCAAATGAAGCTTTCTCCAGAGATTTTTATTGCTATAGAGCTGATACTGTCTTCATCTGTAACACTTACTGACACTGAAGCCACATCACATCAGAGATGTGTCACTCCAATATATTTAAAGCATCAGAGGAATTGCTCAGCTAGATGCCATTTGAGTGTCTGATTCCAATTCAGCCCATTTTCATTGTCCATAAAGCAAAGCCTCTTCAGATAAATCCTTATCCTCCATATATGAAGACAACCACAAATTAATTCAAGACACTGAATATTGAAGCTTATACATGTATTGAAGCTTATGCATGTATTGAAGATTGAGAAGGGCAAATTTAGACTGGATAGTCCCCTTGTACTTGGCTCTGGTGAGGCCACACCTCGAGTATTGTGTTCAGTTTTGGGCACCTCAATACAAGAGAGATGTGGAGGTGTTGGAGATAGTGCAGAGGAGGCAACAAAGCTGGTGAAGGGCCTAGAGAATACATCTTATGAGGAGTGACTGAAGAAGGAGCTGGGGATGGTTAGTTTGAAAAAGAGAAGGGTGAGGGGAGACCTCATCACTGTCTATAGCTAACTGAAAGGACATTGTGGAGAGGTTGTTGCTGGTGTCTTCTCACAGCTAATTAGTGATAGAACAAGAGGGAATGGCCTCAAGTTGTGACTGGCTAGGTTTAGACTGGACATTTTTCCCCAGCAAGAGTGGTCAGGCATTGGAATGGGCTAGGGAAGAAGGTGGTTGAGTCACCAACCCTGGATGTGTTTAAAGGTCATCTGGATGTGGTGCTTGGGGGCATGGATTAGGGTGAACCTTATAGAGTAGGGATATCTGTTGGACTCAGTGATCCCAAGGGTCTTTTCCAATATGAGTGTTTCTGTGATTCTGTGAAGAAATTCTTAAAAGTGAGGGTGCTGAGACACTGGAACAGGCTGCCCAGGGAGGTTGTGGATGGTGTCTCCCTGGAGGCCAAGGCCAGGCTGGATGAGGCTTTGAGCACCCTGGTCTAGTGGGAGGTGTCTCTGCCCATGGCAGGGGGTTGGAACTAGATTATCTTTAAGGTCCCTTCCAATCCAAACCATTCTTTATATTTATGAATCAAATGGATGTCTTAAACCCATCAGGTGGTGCAGAAGGCTCAAACACGTATTTGTAGAAGTGTAATTGAAACATAATTATCAGGCCACCTACATACAATTTTGAGAATAGTTTTCAAAAGTGTCGAGAGTTGTTCCTTAAATCAGGCACATTGGGATGTATTTTTATAACTGTCTGAATGATTTGAGCATTTCAAAACTGTCCACTTTTTCATTTAGCCATAAGAAGCCATCACAAACTCAGGAAGATAAAGGTTTATGGTGGCAGGTGACTTCCTACACAGAAAAGATTAAAGATAAGTGCTAAAAGGTACTGTATTTCTGAGCCACAAATCTAAATGTAAATGAAAAATGTTCCTGGGCTAATGCGAGAAGAAAGCTATGGAAGAGCCATTAAAATAATATCTGATTTTGAAGTGGAATTTACTCCAAGTCCTAATCATCCCAAAGCTTTTAAAGCTGACAAGGATCAGGGACTTGCTCTCGCATGCTACCACTTTGTATATGTGAGCAACCGAAATCGCTTGGCATAGCGCAGCAGAGAAGAAAGCACTGTAAAAGTAATTATACATTGAGATGTGCAAATGGAAATGATGCTTTAATAAGAACATTTGAACATACGATTAGACGTCCTGGTCTCTCAATTAGATTTGTCTGTTTGAAGCATTTGATGGCTTTTCATCTCATTACTTAACAAATATGATAGCTAATGATGAGGTACTGCAACGTATCATTTTTGTGTTGCATCCACCCATTGTATCTCTAAGGTGCCCATTACTGTTCTGTTTAAGTGCCAGTCCTAGCCTGAATTGCCTCCACCCATGTAACGCTGCAACAGCAGTCACAGCAAAAGGCTAATTGAATGCATCTTGCAAATACCTTCTTCACAGCTCTCGCCTTTGTAGCCTGGGTTGCAGATACAGGTCCCCATGATGCAGGTGCCATGGTTATTGCAGGAGACATCGATGCATTGGTTGGTCGGGACATCACATTCTGCTCCTTTCCAGCCACTGTGGCACAAGCACCTCCCCTTCATGTACTGCCCATTTCCACTGCAAAGCACTGGGCAGGACGCTGAGGACAGATCACAGAAATCACATGAAAATACAACCGTACATGACTCTCACTCCAAAAAGGAGAATAAGAGTCCAGCATGGGATTTATGTTCTTCACAGACAGGCTTCAGTGGGGTATGTTCTTTTCTTTGCCAGAACCAATTATTTTACGTGGATGATACTCAGCTGTCCTATGACTGCATAAAGCAAACAAACAGTGCCCTTGAGTTAGAATATTTCCTCGCTTTGTGCCTCTGAGACTTTTTTTTACTAAAGCCAGAATTTTCTTGCATTCTGACTTTTCAGGTACTAGTGTCTTCTTTCAGCAGTATCACTGACCTTAGATTGCTTATCACTACCCCTGACCTGCTGCCAGACTTCATACTTTCCTTGGCACTGCCTCTGCTGAGGACCTTAGCTGCACACAAATCACTCCCCTGCTTTTCCCTTGTAATTCTCAGCTTTACAGGCTTCAGCTGCTTTGCTCAGAGTCCAGAATGCCATGTTGAGACTGTTTCCCTGATTTAGTTCATGTCATACCATCAGCTACATCTCCACCCCCATTTTGCGTTAACATCTTTGCTGGACTCCATTTATCATCAGACACAATGCCTGGAGTCTTCCAAAGTTCCCTGTGATAAAAGTTCCCAACATCTCTCCTCTGATCTTTGTATCAATTTATAAAGGTATTTTTCATTGCCCTTGTTTACAGCCACGTTGACTGATTCTCAAGGTCAGCCAGATAGAGGACTTCTTCCCTGTGGTAAAGGGGAGAAGATGATGATGACAGGCTCAAGCTGTGGCATGGCAGCTTCCAGGATGGATTATTTTCTGAGCTAAATTTGGAAAACACCAGGCAGAGCAGGATGAAGGCTGCAGAACATGTTCTCCAGGGAAGGAGAGGGCATTAAGCCAAGACTCTATGACCAAAGCTTTGGTAATCACTGCTCTCTAAGCTTCCTTTCAGCCCCTCTCTGATGACGTCTTTTCCATTCTCCATAGCTGCCACCTTATGCCTCTTTTTTTCTGCTCTATTTATGTGATGCTATGCAACCTGCTCCACTCAAGCTTGCTTAAGCAGAGAGGTTGAACTAGACAACCTCCAGAGGTCCCTTCCAACCCCTGCTATTTTTCCAAGGAAGCTGCTGACTCCTATCCTTCAGAAAGAAGACCTTCACCCTGTCCACTATCTCTTAATCCTCTTTCTTAAGCCCTGTTCTCTGCTACTCCAGTTCAGCTATGCATAGACTTCTTTCTGTTCACTGCTGCACATCACCCTTAGGTGAGAGCACCTGGGCTTCTCTGCCTCTCAGAAAGGCAATTTACTAATGTTTTTATGCAGGACAAATGTGAAAAGAATATTCTAGTCTGTTGCTTAATTCAGCTGTGTTAGGCATACGATGACTGCAAGGAAACTCTGGCTTTGTGGCTGACTCTGATATGTGGGAAGAGGTATTAACATGATTAAGAGAAACATTCCTCTCCTCTTCCCATCTTTTCAGACAGCAATTGCGCAATGTGCATCCTCTGTAGCTTCCATGTGTCAAGACTTACAGTCAAGTTGGTTTAAGTGTTACAGAATTGCAGCAACCTCAACCAAATGCAAAGCACTGCCAACTCTGACATACAGTGAACTGTATTTGCCTGGCCAAGAGAAAAGAAGTTTAGAAAGGAAAAGAATGTGGCAACCGTTATTACCAAGGAGTCCTCTGTTCACTTTAAATGAAGCACCTTGCAGTGGTGCGTTTCAAGTGCATCATTTGCAAGGAGGCATCTACCTACACAACATGAGACACAAATTGTTTAAGACGCACTGTAATGTGTACATGGTTCACAGCAAACTTGCTCTGTAATTTCACTTTTCAGCTCGGCTGATGGCATTTTCCGCCCGCCTTGTCTCGAATTTCAAATGCTCAGTAATGGAGCCTGCTCTTTCAAGGTGCTGGGAGAGGATAGTCTGCAGCTTTTTTTTTTTTTTTTTTTAACAAGAAGAAAGAATAATTGCATGTAACCAGTGAGAAGCTGCTGAGAAAGACTTCTATGTTTTCTGAAAAGCAAGCCGATCGATCACTACGAGATCAGATAAAGCAGAGGCCATCTGCAGTAGGACTGCTACTCCGCAGAGCCCTCTGTGGAGAACACCTTCAGCATCACTGGAAAGCACTGCTACAAATGTCAAGGCAATGCCAGGAACAAACCTCCTTTGTAGCCTGCCATAATGAAGGTTCCTGGAGTTTTTTTCTTTTTTCCTTTTCCAGATATACAGACAGATATAATTATTTTTTGATCATTCAGATTCCAACATCGAGTCTGAAGATGCTGAAAGTACAGGAATTCTCTGGTGCGGTTATGGCAGCAGCAGCCCAAATGCAGCCTGCTTTTCTGGGAAAGCTTAGCATCTGAGAGTCACAGCATTTGGTTAATTGTAGAATCACAGAATGTTAGTAGTTGGAAGTGACCTCAAAAGATCAGTCCTGCCAGAGCACAACCATCTCAAGAGGGTCATGCAGGAACATGTCGAGGCAGGTTTTAAAAGTCTCCAGTGAAGGAGACTCCACAACCTGCCTCGTTGATTCTTTACTTTACATAGAATTTTAAAACACCATCTGCCCATGTCCATGTGATTTGTTCTCATTTACTTGGTTTAAAATAATGAGTTAATAATACATTAATAATCAACAGTCATTAAAAGCAGAAGGATTTTCTGCTCCACAGTTTCCCACTCATTTGGAGGGTAAATTTCAAAGATGGATTGAAACAGAGGGACATTCAGGATATCTGTGACCTAGAAATCTTCATGTGGGCTGAGACTTGCTTATTTAAGGATTACTGCTCAGGGCAGGGACTGATACACAGCTGCAGACAAATACTGTCGCAGCCTTACACATGCCACAGTTGCTGCCCTCTGAGGGATTTGGAGGTCAAAAGCAGCATCTTAGATTCCCCTGAAAACAAACAGGAAGGCAGTGCTGGAGCCCTTGTATCTCATGCTCATGGCAAGATGATCCATTTAACAAGCCCACTGGGTGAAAATGCATATATAAATATCATTTTGACACTCCAGGTACTAATCTGTCTTCCTAAAGGCAGTGAGTAATCTGATAATTACAAATGATTCTGAATCCAAAGAGAGACAGATAAAATATGTTCCTATCAGCCAGAGTGAGCACACCAGTGAAATGGGAGATACTCATGTGGCTCAGCTGAAGTGCCTCAGCTGAAGTGCCTCAGAAAGCCTGGTGTGTAACCCATGAAGAGAGGGGAAATTCCTCTGAAAGGGGATTCAGAACAAAAGTTGAAATATTCTGCCTTGTTGTGAAGGAGCTTCCCTTTCCCTACTAACTCTGCAGGGAGCCTTGGGGAAAACAAACCCTGAACTTCTGCCCCTACCTAAAGTTAGGAGGTGTGAGCAGGAATAAGTTGTGGGAGAAGGCAAAAAAACACTCCCTTTGTGTCCAGCTCTACGGGTTTGAAAAGGAGCTTGGAAATGCAAACCAAGTGTAAGGAAATGCAAACCAAGTGTAACCTGAGTCAGCAAGAAGTTTGACATAACAGCTCTCAGGGATGCAGACTGCCACATCCATCTTACTGGGCTGTGAACTCTGAAACACCTCCGGGGTTTCAGCCTGGACCACACTGCCTCAGCAGAGAGCTCCTTGCCTGCGGGGTGTGTGGCTCTCCTTATCTCTGGGCTGGGATCCACTGATGTGACCCAAGCTCAGCTGGAGGCTGAGAGGACACAGGGTTGGACAGAGTTTAGATCTTTCCTGGGAAGGAGCCAGCCTGCTTTTCAAAGAAGTGATGAGCTGAGGTGAAGGACTGACCTGTTGCCTTAGCAAAGCTCCTTGTGTGGGCACTAACTTTTAACACTACCTCCCTCCCCAAATTTATAAATCTGCACTTAGTTTGCTGGACTGTTTGAGCCAAAAAAGGCCTTGAAAAGGTTGATGCACAGCATTCTGGCATTTCTCACATCCAACGTTTTGATTTCTCGGTCTGAAATGTGTTCTTACTAAAAGTGCTTCAGTTTGTTCTTTAAATGTTTAAATAACCTAAGAATTCTGGGTCAAATGAAAATCATTCCAAAACCATTTATTAAAAATGCTTTTCACTTAAGCAGAAAAATGTATTCTATTGTTTGCTGGAGCAAGACTCCCTTCCCGGTTTTGGCCGGAGTATCCTGTTCCTCCTGCCATTACTCCACTCCCAGCCTTACTCTAACCCTACATCATGGCCAGGCTGTTGGCAATCACTTACAGCTCAGGCAGGCTTGCAAAGCTTGCAGCAATGAAAAAGGTACTTAATTTCTATATAATCACCATCTTAAAAGACAGTATTATTATAGGGTCATGGCCACGCAATGGTAGAGTGCTCTGCTAAACAAACAATAATGCCACATTTGTAAGTCACGTTTTCTGAAGTTCCTCCCAGAGAGAAAATTCCCAATGTGACATTTTGCCTGTCCAGATGCAGCTGGAGGGTTGTTTTGTTGCTAAGGTCACAGAAACCATGATGAGCAGCAAAGAAATCCACAGATCCAACCTGTTTTCATCCTAGTACAGCATCTTCAAGATGAGTGAAGTGTACCTTGCAAAAGTCATGGGCATGAATATTGATTTCCATGAGAAAAATACTAACCAAAGGGAAGAGGGGAAAAGTTAATCAAGTATAAATTCCTACCTCTGCCACAGTCGGGGCCCAGAAAGCCAAGGAAGCAATGGCAAGTCCCAGACACGCAGTCTCCATTCCCATAGCAATTACTGGGACAATTATCCACTGATTCTGGAAAACAAAAGACAATTCAGATACTTCTTTAGGCAAGAAAACAGCTCTGAGTTTGGGAGGGCTCTGGATGGCAGGACAGCTGAAACATCAAAGCAATCACAGCACTTGGAGCTGAAAGCGTTAGCCTGAGCTCCACTAAACCTTGCTCATCCATTTACACCAATGCATAGTTCAACACATTAAGTGCAGAGCAACCCCAAATCCTATGATTAAACTGCAGCTGCTCAGCACCCACTAGGCTTTATCCTCACTCAGCACCTGAGAATTTCCACATTTCTTTTCTTCTGGCCTCAAGTTGCACCAGGGGAGGTTTAGATTGGATATTACGAAAAACGTCTTTATTTAAAGAGAGGTCAGGCATTGGAACAGGCTGCCCAAGTGGTAGAGTCACCATCCCTGGATGTGTTCAACAAATATGTATATTTGGGGCATTGTTTAGGGGTTATGGTAGTGTTAGGCTGGTGGTTGGACTTGACTTTACAAATCTTCTCAACCTCTGTTCTATGAATTTTCCAATGACTTTCCAATTGTGAATTTATTGGAGAGAAGCAATACAGCCATTCCCACGGTAGAATGCAGTCTGATTTTTTTGACTGGGTTAAGTGAATTTGGGACATTTATTTGTGCCAAACAAAGCTGAGCTACGACAGAAGTATTCCCCCCATGAAGGTACTGAATAGAGATCCTTCGTTCATCCCTTCTGTCTGTTGAAGGATGATTTCTAACCAAATGCATTCTGGTTTGTTCTGCAGTATTAGCCAAATAGCCCAAAGTGCTGGGGCGAATACTATATCTCGGTACAACAGGACTATTTCACACTTTCTTTTGTTTTTAGTTATCATCTGAAATTCCCTGACTTTGGCAAAAACAGTAGCTATTCATCTTTCAAAGGAAGTTAACAGGTAAGCAAAAATGTTATCTAGCACTTTTATTTTGAGGACAGTTCAGAATATTTGGGTTAAAAAATGATCTTTCATGAAAGAACACAAGCTGGTAAATGTGCACATATCCCCCCCCCCAAAAAAAAAAAAAAAATTCCTTTTCTTGACTAAACTGTGAGTGAAGACTGAGTAAATGTGAGTGGGTTTGGAAAGCTGATGGAATACCATGGTTCACTCCACACTATTATTTCATGTTTTCTCCGCGAAAGATGCATATCAGATTAAAACTGGATTTAGCTACACAGGAGGGGTCGCAGTGGTACATCTGTCATGGAGTGGGGTGGAAATCTCAGCCATGTGAATAATGACTGTGCCTTCACAGGCGTACTTCACAAGGCCTTGTGGTAGCAAAGTTATTTGTAAACTTCCTATCGGTGCGAGTGAAGAGAAACAGCTGCAGCAGAGATGTGGAGATTAGTTTCCACTCGCAAATGGAAGGAAGCCTGTTTCTGGATGGGTGTTCTCCAAACAACAGAGGTTTCTGAAGGATATTTTAAAGGACGTGGTGTAATTTGATCATTCATAAAGGGGAACAGCAGTTTTAAATAGTAAGAACAGTTTCAAGAATTTATGCTTTAAGTCCTGTTATTGGGCATCTCATAATCAGATAGCTCCATGCAACAAGGAAGGTACGAGGGAGCGTGGGCAGTTTTCTAATTGATTCAGCTCTATAGTTAAGCATACTTCAGAGTGTGTGGAAATGCAACCAGGGGAAGCCGTCAAGACTTTGAGATTGAGCTGCCACCTTTATTCCAATCAAATAGCAGCCATGCTTCCTAGGATAATGAAATAGCAAACTCGGCACTTGTACACTTAGATACTGATATTTAGGTATAGCAACTCTCACATAATAACAGGTATAAACACAAGTCTATCCTGTAAATGAAAATGTAATATTAACCCATACGTATATAATATTCAGAACTTTGTGATGATTTAATTTCACTGCTGAAAACAAAACCAATTCTGCTTTATATACTTTTTCTCCATGCTTTTGTTTACAATGATTATATCCTTCTTGCCTTCAAGAAACACATGCAGATACAGAAAGGGTTGCCCAGAGTAGTTGTGGACACCTCATAGATTAATAGAATGGTTTAGGTTGGAAAGGACCGAAAAGATCATCTAGTTCCAACCCCTCTGCCATGGGCAGGGACACCTTCCACTAAACCAGGTCGCTCAAGATGTCATCCAACCTGGCATTTAAAACCTCCAGAGAAGGGGCATCCATAACCTCCAGTGTTTCACCACCCTCACTGTCAAGAATTTCTTCCTAATATCGAGTCTAAATCTACTCTCCTCAAACTTAAAAGCCATTCCTTCTCATCTTGCCACTACAAGCCCTTGTAAAAAGTCCCTCACCATCTTTCTTGTAGGCCCCTTCAGGTACTGGAGGGCCATTATAAGATCTCCTTGGAACCTTCTGTTCTCCAGACTGAACAGTACCAACTCTCTCAGCCTGTCCCTATAGAGTTGATTCTCCAGCCCTCTGATGATCTTTATGGCCCTCCTCTGGACCTGCTCCAGCAGTTCAATGTCCTTCTTGTGCTGGGGGCCCGAGATCAGACGCAGTGGGGTCTCACAAGAGCAACATTGGAAGTGTTTAAGAGCAACCTTGATGAGACTTTGAGCAACTAGATCTAGTGAAGGGGTCCCTGTTCATGATAGAGCGGGTCAGAACTAGATGATCTTCATGGTTCCTTTCAACTCAAGCTGTTCTATGATTCTATGTTTTATAAAAGACAAAGTTCTATTATGCACTTACATGTACTTACGAAGAACACAGAGAGCGTCAGTACTGTGAAACTAGAGAATGGGATGGGAAAGGAGATCCAACAGCTTCTGTTGCTGAAAGGATCACTTCACTCATTTTCCTCTAATTCTCTCATCCTAGGTACATGTCTAAGCTCCCTCTTCTTGTGCTGGTTCTGGAACTCGTCAGACCTTTCAATGAGTTGGTTAAGCTCAAAATGTAGCAAAAACACTAACGCAGCAGAGGAGAAAAAAAAAAAAGAAAAAGGGTGAACTGCCTTCTACTGCTCCATGATGTTCAGCATCAGGGCAGCACTTAGATGTCTCATGAAACCTCACCATCACGCTGTCATTGTGGGTCAGGGTCTGCAAGCTGCAGAAGCACTGCATGGAGGTTAGGTACGCATGACCCTTGTAGTCAGTGGGAATACCTATGTCAGTGCTTGATGCAGGGCAGACCCCCACTGTTATGACAACACCTATGGTAAATTAAAAACTCTTTTTAAAAGCTTTTTTTTTTTAAAAAAAGGTTTTGCTTGAAAGGACTAAATTGAGTCCTTGAGAAGGAGTAAAATATCCGCTCAACTGTCTTGGTGTGTTTATGTAGTATAATAAATTGTACGGATGCAAAATAATTAAAAAATCAAAGCAACGTCTAAAAAGCTATGTAACATCAGGCTTGGCAGCTGTTACAAACTGTAACCATGCACCAGACCAGTTAAAAGGTAAACTTTGTTCCTGGAAATATTAAGGTTCAGCGTGGTTCAGCCGAGGTACTTTTGGAGCCCAGGCCAAGACAGGCAATACTCAGTGCACCACTTTAGTGTCTACTGGAGGTTATACTGGATGACTCTCATCTCCCATACTGATTATGTATAACAGGATCTAGAAGCTGAGAATGACCACAGACACATAGCATAACTGTCTTTAGGTAACCAAAATTTCTTGATTCTTATAATTGCAAAACTTTTTGCATTGGAAGGGATCTTTCAAGGTCATCTAGCCAGACGTCCCTGCATTCAGCTGGGGTGTCTTCAACTACATCAGGTAGCTCAAAGCCCCAGACAACTTGAGCTGCAATGTTACCAGGGATGGGACAAATGCCATCTCTCTGGGCAATCTGTGCCAGGGTTTCACCACCCTCATTGTAAAAAATCTCTTCCTTGTATCTAGTCTAAGCCTGCCCTCTTTTAGTTTAAAATCACCATCTCTTGTTCTGTTGTGGTAATTCACCTCAGGGTGAATT
Organism: Psilopogon haemacephalus; assembly: GCA_013396835.1. Classification (NCBI taxonomy): domain Eukaryota; kingdom Metazoa; phylum Chordata; class Aves; order Piciformes; family Megalaimidae; genus Psilopogon; species Psilopogon haemacephalus. The sequence goes on along the minus strand of VWZI01015193.1, from coordinate 284,917 downwards.
CATTTAACAAACTTTACTCCAGTGGTGTTTACTTTCCTCCTGTGACTAGTTCAGATGAAGATACTGTGTTTGAAGTCCACCCCTAGTTGTTCAGAATCAGCCAGGTTGGAAGAGACTTCCAAGATCATCCAGTCCAACCTAGCACCCAGCCTTTAGCCATGGAACTAAATGCCCCATCCAGTCTTTTCTTGAATACCTCCAGGGATGGCGACTCCACCACCTCCCTGGGCAGCCCATTCCAATGCCAATCACTCTCTCTGTGAAGAATTTCCTTCTCATATCCAGTCTATACCTCCCCCAGCACAACTTGAGACTGTGTCCCCTCATTCTGTTGCTGGTTGCCTGGGAGAAGAAACCAACCCCACCTGGCTACAACCTCCCTTCAGATAGTTGTAGACAGCAATGATGTCACCCCTGAGCCTCCTCTTCTCCAGGCTAAACAACCCCAGCTCCCTCACCCTTTCCTCATAGGGCTGTGCTTCAGTTCCATCACCAGCTTTGCCACGCTTCTCTGGACACGTTCCAGTACCTCGATATCTCTCTTGAATTGAGTGGACCAGAACTGGATACAGTACTCAAGATGTGGCCTGACCAGTGTCAAGTACAGGGGAAGGATAAAATCCCTTGTCCTGCTGGGCACACTATTCCTGATCCAGGACAGGATGCCATTGGCTCTCCTGGCCACCTGGGCACACTGCTGGCTCATGTTCAGCCTAGTATCTACCAGCACCCCCAGGTCTCTTCCCGGCTGTTCTCCCACCACTCTGTCCCCATCCTGTAGTGCTGTCTGGGATTCTTGTGGCCAAAGTGTAGAACTCTACACTTAGCCTTGTTAAATCTCACCCTATTGGCCTCTGCCCACCCATCCAACCTGTCCAGGTCCCTCTGCAGGGCCCTCCTACCCTCCAACAGATTGACACCTGCTCTTAACTTGGTGTCATCTGCAAACGTACTGATGATGGACTCAATCTCCTCATCCAGATCATCAATAAAGATATTGAACAGGATCGGTCCCAGAACTGATCCCTGGGGCACACCACTAGTGACTGGTTGCCAATTGGATGCGGCACCATTCACCACCACTCTGGACCTGGCCTTCCAGCCTGTTCTTGACCCATTTCAGAGTGGATCTGTCCAAGCCACAAACTGCCAGCTTTGCCAGGAGCTTGTTGTGGCAGACAGTGTCAAAGGCTTTGCTGAAGTCCAGCTGGACTACATCCACAGCCTTCCTCACCTTTTCTTTGCAGCTGTGCCCAAACAGCCTCATACCATATTGTGGCCAATAGAAAAGAATTAAAAAAAAAAAACAAACCACACACAAACAAACAAAAAACAAGCCACCCAGGTGAATGAAACCCACTGAAGCACCTGAGCAGCTTTTCATTGTGACCTGAATTTCCTATGCTATTAATAATAGAGTAGGCCCTTAAAAATCCCTTCATCATACTTCACTGCTTCTTCTGATGCTCCTTGTTTAACTAATATTGCCCAAAGTAACATTTCTAACTTGTTCTTAGTTTACAGTAGCTCCCTTTGCCCTGGAATAACCTGATGAAGATGAGATGAAGTGAAGAGAAATTCTTCCCCTTCAGCAGCTTGGCTGGTGCCACTTACCATTTTTTAGCAGTTAAAACTTGCCTAGTGTGACTCAGAGCAATTAAGGTCTCTGCACAGTCCCAAAGTGCTTCACTACTTTGAATCAACTCCAAAAAGTGGTAAAGATCCATGCAATACATCTTCGTCTCAAAGATGCTCCCAAACAGGTCAAAAAGTATTTCCACTAAGGAAGTTTTAAATGAACTTTCCTTTTGCGCCTCATGAACTCCTGAGCTAATGAGAACAAGCAAAGGTCGTGTCTTAGGCTTGTGAGCAACAGGTCTGGGTGTTGCATTTGCAATCCTGAGCATGGTCCTACTTATATTCTTAGGTAAAATCACTGACTGGGATTGATTTTTACTCTGAAGAGTCCAGGCATTATCAAGTCATACTCACTGAAGACTTCCCAGAAAAATCCCTGTCTCCATACAAGAACTGAATTTCACTTCAGTAGTTGAAGACTATGCCAGTTGGACAGGTGAGTTTATGGCACTACTGAAATGTACACTGAACTTGTTCACACACTTAAATGTACACTGCTTTAATATCTAAATTCCCAACCGAACAGGAGGTGGTGGGTGACTTGGCTTTAAAAAACAGGGAATCATGATGGGGGAACCCTAGAAAGAATGAAGACTCAAATGGAAAGAATGAAGACTGAAATGGACAACTTCTCAGAAGCTAGGACTTAGTCAAATTACTACCTAATGGGATTTAGGTGACAGAAGAGATCAAACTCTTACCTTATAGGGAGACCTTAAGTTAGTGGCACAAAGGAATTATCTTTAATATATCTACAGTCAACACTGCTACAAAGGTGACAAACTGCCAATCAATAAACAGTGAGCAGTTCTAGTCTCCATTCTACAGCTTACAGACATTCTACAGCTTACTCTGTAAGCTGTTACACAAAATTATAAGGATATTTTCCAATATGTATGAAATTCTATATATTTTTTTTTTAATTAATAATGTAATGGGAACTGCTTTAGAGAATCAAGACAATGTTCTGTTTGTTTTATTGCTAAAGTTCACAGGGAGACCACAGACAACTCTTTTTCAGAAAGAGATGTATCTTCCCTGTTTTCAGTGTGACTCCCACAGCTTTCTCTTGGCTTCCAAATCTCTAACATGATTGACACCATCTGGTAAGGGCAAAGATTATGAATTGGAAGGTCAGCCAATGGATGATGCATGATGCTTTCATATGGTTTTTGCTATTGTGTCCAAAGAGAAGGTTTCAAATGCAGCTCACATACCACCTACCAACAACCAACAACATAGGAGTAAACCTCCTGAGAGCAAATAACTCTCAGTGGGGACAGACTAGCAAAACTTTAGGTGATGTGGCTCCTAATGGAGACTGCAGAAACTTGTTCATGGAATTAATTGTCCTGCCAGCTTCAAAATCTAATTAGCAACTAAAAAAAAATTAAACAGAACAAAACAAAAAAGACCCCACATAAGTAATTTTCTGAATATTGTAAATATCCAGATCTCCTCTGTCAGAAGGAATAAGGTCCTCAGATCCACACTGGCTTACTTTGAGAATGGTACAGAAAAGCCCATCTGAGGCAGCAGGTATTCCCTACCCTAGCCCAGCCTACCTCGCTCAGGAAATGAAAGAACTACAGAAGTGCTTCTAGATTCATAAAAATGAGAGGTGGAAAACATTCATTAAATGTGAAAGCCTAAACTTCTCAAGGAGCCAAACTCTTCTTCTGAAGTGCTCTTTAAGGTCCTTCCTGCTCAAGAGCTTTAATTATCAAAGCTTGGAGCAAGCCAGCTTTACTTCATGCACCACGCTGACTTACAGCTGCTGAGGATACTTTGGGATTTTTGCCATTTGTCTCAGGGGACTTTTCCAGTATGAGTAATCTCACACCTGGTAGATTTTGAGGGGAACTTGGTTTAAAACTTTATCTCACTGCTTGTCTTCCCACTGCAGTCACTCTTCACCCTAAGAAAAGTTATAAAGTGGCATGATCCTGCCCATACTCATGATAAGACTTCATACTACACTATCTTTCATTTAAGAATATCACCAAGTTCAACAAGAAATTGCTCACTGCTATCATTCCCAATTTTTTTTAGGCTGGTAATCTGAGGCATAGACAAATACACTGTTTGCTGCATACCATAAACTGACTCCTGTGACAGCAACAAAGCTCCCAAGCTAATGGTCTGCTCAGGGGACCACTTTGCTGCTGACAAAAGGCCTCGTGAAAGCCAACTCTACTGTGGTGAGCTCTATAAAGATCCGTCAGCATGGCTTACAATTACCTACATGAATTACCTTTATCCAGATGAAAGACAACAACCACATTAAGAAGGCAGAGAAATTGTTAGATTCTTGATGGACTTATTTTTTATGTACTCACCATGTTTGTTGGTCAGCAGTATAGCTACCATAACAGTATTTCCAGCTTATTTATTTGCTATGCAACATTCAACTTAATAGCTTGTTTCTATATCTTTGGGCTAGGGGCCAAGGCAGATGTTTGCCTGACACCAAATCCTATTAAAAGCTGCAGTAACACAATTGTGTGTTAAAGATAAATATTTTATAGCCCACACTTGCCACCAAACATCATCATTCCCTAGGCATTTAGAGGCAACTATCTATTGGCAAAGAAAAAATAGTTATCTAGCTGGCAACTGAAGGCAGTAGTTTTCCCGGGAGCTAATAAGCACCAGGACTGCTTTCTAAGAACTGATGAAATGCCATTCAGCACAGTGTGGCTGTATGAATCCAACTCTAACTATTTAATCTCATAACTTCAAAAAGTTGTTCTAGAACTGGTAGTGTTTGCTGTCAGAAGCATCTATCAATAGCATTGCACAATGAAGGCTCAAAGAAAAATGAAACTTATTGTACCAATGAGAATATTAAATATTAGAAGTAAGATGCAAAGAAAAAAAGTAGGTTTCTTTTTCAGGTTATCTCAATGTTTGGTATCTTCACCTAGTAGCCTACTACACCTCTATGCAAGAAATGGTCTCAAAGTCTTCTCTTCTGTGTTGGTGGGAAGATACAGAAGGCTGCTGAGTAAATTGACACACCTTTCATTCCAACAGTCCAGGGAGATGAAGTATATGTAGTGACTGGTGTGATAAAAGGTTCTATGCTTGCATTATGAATGTCAATCCTCTGTATACACAGACACATTATTTTTACTTTTAAGTGAGTAGATTTTAAAAATTATTAAAACAAATATTTAGTGAAGGATTGTCATCTGTATCACATAATACATTTATCGTCACACAGAAACAAATTGTTGCTGTCTACTGACGTATTTTCTGCCTAGTAATTTCCTGTTGTTAAAGGAAGTGTTTTGCTTTCTTCATGCCTTCTTAAAAAGGGGGGAAAGGGAGTAGGGCAGCAGGAATATAGATTCCATGGTTCATGCCTAACCTTGAAGCCACATCAATGCGAAAGGGCTACCAGGAGTACACAGTATCACTCACCCTCCAACAAATTACATCCCATGGGAGAATGAAGGGACACTACATAATTCCACCTTATTCTCTACTGCTGCGCCAGAACAACCTCAGCAAACCACATATTCTTTCCCCTAGACCTGCTTGTCCAGGATAAAGCTGTCATCGACAAGCTCACTGCAATAACATCTCTTTCACAAAATGCTCCCTGTCACTGCCCCGACTACGTTAGCAATAATTTTAATAGGCAGCCAGGCAGTATAACATGAAAGGCAAAGAAGATTCTGAAGCTCTGTGAACACATTTAATTTACTTCCCAGTTGCAGAGCTTGCAGTCTTGTTTATTTTTCAAAGAAATGATGCTACTCAATTGAATTTCACTGCAGGGTAGGTTGGATCCTAAACCTAGAGAACTGTCACCTGCCCTTGTAATTGTGGTAACAATGCCAAGGGAGACATGGAGGTGAGAGGGGATAAAACAGGTTTCAGATATCTTGAAACATCAGACTTGACATTATGAGGGGATAAAAAAAAAAAAAAAAAATTGCCTGGAAACAAAGGAAATGTGGAAATGCTGTGTCTGGTGTTCTCCTGCTCCTCCTCTTCCTTTCCCAGATGACGTTTGAAGACTGAATCCTTCTTATGGTACATCCTCACCTGCTGAGATTTCAGTTTTTTTCTGCTTCATTTGTATTTTATAAGGTTTTTACATTTGTATCTCAAGTAACCACACCTGGCAGCCAGAGATGTAAAAGTCTTGACAGCATCATGGAAACTCAGTCATTATTTCTGAGTGCTCTTTCACAGTTCCCTCTTTCTGTAGGGCACCTAGTGTGATGCTGACACTGCTAATGCCACTTGATGTTGGGCCAGATTTTGAGGGTTGTTTTTTTTTTTTCTTCTCTTCTGAAGACCGGGAAGTTTGTTTTAATTAAAGATCCATGCACATAACCCTGTTTTGCTCTCTTATCCCAGTGGAACCCTAACCTTCACATGCAGCTGTAAAGATGCTAAATTAGTAAAAGGGTAACAGGCAGGCAGTCCTTTAAACTGCTCCTGAAATCACTCCTGAGTCTGGAAAGTCAGAGTGAAGTACAGTAATCACAGTATCCAATTGCACATTATTGTTCCTCCACTCTTTTTCTGTAAGAACTTTTAGAAACCCCACATTTTCAAAGGCAGACACTCCATGTCTCCATCAGTGTACTGACAGCAAGTACCTGCTCCAGCCACCAGTGACTCCAGAGACTGGATTATTTTAAAAGGTGATGGTGAAACACAGAAGGTTTGGCACTCAGGATCAGTTTGGGTTGTGTATTGAAGCCATCAAGAGCTAGCAATTTGGCCAAATTTGACAGTATATCATGTGAGCACATTGCCCCTAGAGGTGTCTGTACTTCTGCTTCTAGACCTGGCTTGAGATACCTACCCAGGTACTCAAATGGCTCTCACCACAATAATGTCAGTCTTCCTCATACTATGTCAAGCACATTCGACTTTGAGCCCAGCTGGAAGCATTACAAAACCAGCTTTTTTGTGCATTATTTCTGGCCCACTCTTCAACAGAAACAGGGACCAAGTGGGAATAGTTTGAGGAGTAAAAGGAGAACAAGCCCAACTGTTTCAGAAGCCTGTGCCACATTTGGTCTGAATTTGGTTTGCCCTTTGAGACAGGAGCTTTATCTCACTGATTCATTCCTTTCGCTTTCTGTTTCCTTTTTAAGAGGAAATCTTTCCAGTGCAGAATGCCTTATAATCTAAAGCTATCAGATGGTTGAAAGTATAAGGTGTAATGGGATTTCAAAAGCACTTGGGCGCTGGGCTCCGTATACTACATTTAAGTTAATGGTAAAATCTCCTTTGACTTCACTGGCACCAGAGGGAAGGCAACTTTTAGAAAATCCTGCTAATGTACTTCTGCTGTTCAGAGGAGCATTTTTTTTTTTCCCTGAGAATGTGAGCAACACTGTAAGCATGAAAGGCCCTATGAAATAACACTTCTTTAGGAAACACAGACTGACCATCTGAAAAACTCCTCTGCCCTAAGTCACTTGAAATGTGATCACAGGTTAGAAGTTAGCCGGGGACAAAAACATCAGTGAACGATTTTAAACAGAGCAGCTGGTGGGCTGAAGCCTTCTTCTTCCTTCCACAATGCAGCTTCTAAGCACAATAACACTAATCCCATTCTTGTAACATGAACATGAAAAGGCTGTGGACATCTAGATAGACAGCTTGTGAAAGCTTCCCCCTCCCCACCCCAGCCTAGTTTTCCCTTTTTTGCAGCTGGAATACTTTTAAACATGAATTTTGCTCCAGTCAATGAAACCCTCATATCCCATATTTGCCCAAGGGATTGTAAAGAGGTGGTTTTTTTTGGTTTTTTTTTTTGTTTCCACTCATAAATTGTTACAAACTAATACAGGAAACAACAATTATTCAGCCTTCAGGGTTCAACTTCTGGAGCTGCACTAGCAAGTGGTAAGTTACTTCACGTTCAGTACATTACAATTTCTGCTCTTGTAGCTCAGGGCAAGGCTAAAGCTGGCCTTGAGTTTCATTTTAAATTACGTAAGTTGGTGTATTCTAGGGGGAAAGAAAAAGCAAACCATTCTTGCACATATATACACAGATGACTTTAGGTGGGTTCTCATTAGGTCAAACAAATGCCATGAAACCTGGATGATGTTATAATTTTGGGTGCATTAAAGACTAAGTTTCACTTTACATAAAGTCTTCAGCACATATATCCAGGCTGATAAACCAGGAATGATTGAAGTTCAGGTAGGTAGGTCCCCTGTGCTAGGGAGATGCCCTCAAATATAATGCCTGGTCTCCAGTCCCTGCTACAGAAAGGTCTGAGTCTCTCTACTCCCCTGTAGAGATGTCTTCAGCTTTCTGGGGCATCTCAGGTGCTCTACATACTTGTGCTCAGGCAACTGCATTCAGCTTCCAGTGGTCTTCCATGAGAGCCAGAGAAATAGCAGAACTTACGGCTCCAGGTTTGCCTCCGGCACACTGGTTGCACAAACTTGGCTGAATCAAGTTCTCCTCAGAGCCTCCAGCAAGCCCTCTACAAATCAGTTTAATGCAATTTTTGTAACTTTTTCCAGAGACAGTTTAGGGCTTGGATAAAGCAAGCAGTCACACATCTAATACGCAGCCTAAGTGTTATCATTTGAGAAGTCAGCATAAGCCAAGAGTTACTGTACAGACTACATCCTTCTCATCTCACCCAGTCCCTGTGCAAAAGTGGAGATTGGTCCAGTAACTCCTAAGGTGCTAATGTTACTGGATTCTGGATTTTTTTGTGGTTAATTAAACACAAGCAAGTACACAGACTTTAATGTAGCCTTTGGAAAAATATGTCTTGAAAAAGTCTGTCGTTCTAGTAGAGAACAGGTTCTCCCTTTGTTTGCCAAAGGGGATGAGTAACTCCCACAGCCTTATTTTCTGTCTTTTAGCAAGGGAGCATTCATGGAAAGTAAAGTCTGCACAGAGCTGTTCTAGCAGCTCAGTAATACGACCCACGAATAAAACAAGCTGTGCTTACATTAGCCTGCAGTCTGGGCTGCATGGAAAGAGCTATATACAAAAGTGTAAAAACAAAAACCATATGCACTGTTTTACATGTTTCTCCAGAAGCCCTCAGACAGCACGATATGCTGTGTTATTAAAGCAGAATTCTGCTGCTCTGAAAAAAAAAAGAACCAGGGGAAAAAGAAAGGGGGGAGGG
>VWZI01015193.1:185367-276105 GCA_013396835.1 Psilopogon haemacephalus | reverse complement strand
GGGGGGCAGAAATAACAGAAAGAAAGAAAAAGGCTTTAACTTCAGTATTAAATAAACCCTTTCTTGACTCTAAAACTAAAGTAATTACCCCAATCAATAAACCTTTTGTACAAGCTCTGTCAGATCAAGAGAACTTGCCTGCTTGCAAACAGCACACTGACAAGCAAGTTCAAGGCTACCAGCCCATGGAAGTACAGATGTAGGCAAAGGTTTTCAGAGAGACAAATCTACCTTCATTTTTTCTACCACTTTAAAGCATGATCAGAGCCAGACAACATTGTGGTCACTAAATACATTCAGATGTCACACTCCTACTGAGACGAATGCTTCTTGGCATCCAACCAATCTTGCCAAACATGCCTTCATTTCTCCTGTACAATAATATGGATAAAAACATTTTATAATATGAATAAAAATATGTTGTCTATTTTTCCCACCCAAGTTGCCACTTGCAGTCATAAAATCTACCAAAAGACAAATGTACATGCATCAACCACAATGCATAAAAATTAAACAACTGAAAGCTGAAGTGTAACGATACATAAGCCATTCCATTTGTGCTTTAAAGCTCAGATAGCTTCATACATTGACTATTTTCTACTGCTAGCTTTTACTCACAGAGCATCAATGAAGAGATACACTCTGTATGAAAAGAGCAACTGAAGAAGTTTTTAGAGACAAGTATCTGACCTTTACAGGCAGCTTATTATTTAATTATCTTTGAGATGTGTCCCTAATTTCCCCTTCATTAGATATGCCTTATGTCTCGAAAGAAGAATCCTGAAATAATAATTTTGCCTGCCATTATGGTTTGGGAAGCATTGTAAGAATTGTTTCAGACACTTGCAGAGTGAAAAAAAGGTCATCACAAATAAGATGGAGATTTGTAACTATTGGTCTGACTTCAGGTTTCTTGCAAGTGCTGCAGCTCCAGCAGAAGCAGGCAGAAAGCCGCAGGTAGCAGTTAGGGAGTGGGATGCTATACGATCATGTACAAACATTAATGACTGAAGCAGAGAGGGATTTAAGAACCAGGAGCAATGCATGATCTGTGAGGAATTATCTGAAAAGGCAGACAGGGAGTTACACTTTAACACTGGGGGCATGCTCACCCCTTGGCTCACTTCACTGAGAAATGAGCCTGTTCATCAATTTCTGAGAAAAAAGGTGAAAAGATTAAAGAAGCACTGATAAAGCTATTGCTTCCTTCTAGCTGCTGAAGAGATATATCAATCCATGTAAAAACATCATCACTGTTTTACTGTGAATAGCAAATGAAAATCCTCTGGGCACAGGGAGCACAAACTAACATGAAAAGTTTCACCACCACAAAGCCTTCCTTCCATTTTCAGATCCAGGCTCAGGCTAAGTTTACTTTTATTAAGCCCTATAAAGCAAATGGATTAGGTTTACACATAGGCTGGATGAAATCTCACCAAGCACACCTGTTTGGAGAGGGGAATTCTTGCATCTCACAGAAAGCCCAGAAAGAGGGAGTTCACCCCACATTTCTGTCTGTCCAGGCAATACCCCACCTATCAGCCTGTGATGGATTTGGCTAGGATGGAGATGGCAATCTCTTACCTCCTTGCCATCTTTCTGTACACACTAATAAAAAAAAAAGTGTCAGCAACAAGAGGGTAATAAAATAAAGCAAAAAAGCATTGACCAACTGAAAGAGTATCTGTCAAGCAACGACTTGTGATGGGACATAGAGCTGAAGGCAAAAAATACTATTTGCAGAGCATGCAAAGCTCTGCTGTTGTTTTGCAGGAGACAGATCAATAACTTTGAAAATGAAGTTGTGATTTTCTTTCCTGCCATGGCTCTTCTATGCCACTGTATTTCCTTTTTTTGGTGCAGAAGAAAAAAAGAATTGTGAGTCTGGGAAGGAATAGGCCACTAACTAATTATCTGTAGAAGCTTGTGATAAGGTGGAGGTGCTCAGAAGTCCTTATGTGAAACAGGGTAAGGTTCAACAAGGCTACATGCAAGATCCTGTACAGAGATCACGGCAATCTCAAGTACAAACACAGGCCAGGTAGAGGACAGATTAAGAGCAGCCTTGAGATGAAAGACTTGGGGTGTTAGTTGACGAGAATCTCAGCATGACCTGGCAAAGTGCACTAGCAGCCCAGAAAGCCAACTGTATCCTAGCCAGCAGCTTGAGGAAGGGGATTATGCCCTCCTGCTTTGCTCTGTTGAGATCTCACCTGCAGTGCTGTGTTCAGCTCTGGAGTCCTCATCACAGGAAAGACACAGACCTGATGGACCAGTTCCATAGGAGGGCCACGAAGATGATCCAGGGCTGGAACACCTCCTTTATGAGGACAGGCTGAGAAAGTTGGGGTTGTTTGGCCAGGAGAAGGCTCTGGGAAGACCTTATAGCAGCCTTCCAGTACCTAAAGTGGGCTTACAGCATGGCCAAATAGGGCAGAGCACCACTTGTAATAACTGAGCACTTCCATGGAGTAGCTGCAGTCACATTAACAGTTAAAGGGTCCTGATTCAGAAAAGCACTTGCTAAACTTTCAGCCTTTTTGCTGGAGAAAGCCTAAGGAGATGTTCAGAAACATCTTTAAAACAACTTCTCCTCATTCATAGTCCTGAAGATGTAATTGTACAATGGGGACTTTTAAGTTGAGTAACTCAGGCATTAAGGAGCTAAAAGAAAGTTTAAGCCAGAGCAGATCACACTCCGTATTAGTCTGCACATTCTCCTGACTCCTTAATATTTACACAAAACCAATTTAGACTTTTCCAGACATCAGCAAAGCAAGTGTAAATAATGTGAGTAGACTTGAGACTAAGTGCATCACACATATGTATCCCCTCTGAATTGGCAGTTAGAGTTTAAGTCACTTTACACACAGGCAGCAAAAATAGGGGAAGTAAATCTGAGTTACTCAGGCTCTTCCTTTCCCCTTTACTAGGAATAAGCTGAACACAAAAGCACTTTCACTCCAAGCTGAGGAATAGTGAGAACAGCTGGCACACAAGTCCCATGCTTGCTTCTGTGCCCTGTAATTTCTCCTTTCTAAGCTCAGTCCTATCTTGAAGTGCTCCTCTGTTGTTATCCTTCTCATGTGTGAGCTGCTGTCCTGGGGACTGTACGGGGGTGGGTTATATTTTAGGCTATTGCAGGAAAGGAGCTGCCTTTTGATGTATATTGCAAAGTGCTGCATCTGCTGGCAGCCCCTTATAAACAACACCACCAGGTCGCTTTGATGGAAGAACATACTTACAATACTTTATGGGTTGTAGAGGGGGCAGGAGGAACAAAAGTCTTTTTCTTAAGCCTTGTCTCTTGCAGAAAAAAAAAAAAAACACAACCAAACAGTAAGCTAAAACCTTGCATCCTGTCACAAGGGTTCTACATGTGTTTCCTGTTGCTTGTTGGGTGACATGCTGGTAAACAATTAAGCTCTCCTCCAACAGACAGCTGCTTTTGCTTTGGATTTCTCAGTGGCCCTGCACAGTCAAGCTTGCCTGAGCTCAGTGGTAACAGCTGCTAGAAGACACTTTCTCTCCAACTCCATAGATACTGGATACTGTTTTCAAGCTCTGAGATGTTTCTTCCTTCTACTGAGCAGATTTTTGGCCAACATCTGTCTCAGATGTGCTGATTCCAGTCAATTCCTCAGCCTAGTATTTTGCTCCACAAGATTGCTCTGAATAAATCACCACCATCAGGCAGAAGTGAATCCAAAAGGTGCTTTCCAGAGAAGTGTTCCTATTAGAAATTTCAGAAAGTGGCACCAATGTAATTTGCAAAAAGGTCAACGTATTGAGAGACCTGGATTGGCCATTCCTTTATAATGTCTTGCATTGTAATTCAGAGGAATGAGATATAAAAATGCTATTAAAAGCTGAAAACTTTCCCAGTATCATCTTTCTTTTCCTTCACCTGAACTGCTTTGTGTTATGCAGAAGCAGAGGCTCTGACAGGCACTACTCTGCTATGTTCTCCACAGGTTTATGTGCAGTGGCATGTAGGAGGCACACATTTTGACACCACTCTTGAGTGACGATGATTCCAGTTTAGAAAACTGGCCAAACTGCCATCTCCTGCCCTCAAGAGCAGTGCTAATGTTCCTGAGTGGGCTCAGTTACCGCAATATCCAAAAGTGCCTGATGGACAGCCTCACAATTTAGGCAATTAACTGAGCGTTCTCAAACTGGGAATACAGATGTTTTTTCCCCCACTTTTCTCCAGTTTTCTCTAGAATAATGGAGGCAAATCAACCCAGACAAGCACTGCACAGTAATTGCAGCTGAGATTGTCAAACAGAGCCTGCCATGATTTGATTGGCTTTGAAAAGTTCAGCCTGTTGGAGTACAGCAGATGCACTTGGAAAATCAGCACCTTTTCCATTCACTACTTTTATTGCTGAAAGAAAAGCTCTGGTCCTTTACTCAGGTGAGTCCTCGCTAACAGAGGAAGTTTGCCTACTCAGTTTGGCTTTTTGAGCTAATAATTATGATCACCATTATCAGTTTTGTGATTTCTTCTACAACCTATGATTATTAATTAACACTTAATGTATTTTCCCAGCAGTTCTATCACCTTCGAAGCATCTCTGGGGTAATGCCACTCTCCTCAGTGTTACATGGTGAGCAGCTAAAGCATGAGCCTAGCTGGGTCAGAATTAGCACATCAGTCAGAATTCAGGAATTTCAGGGTGCTGGTCCTCTTCTCAGATCACCAGATCCTACTTCTTGCTGCATCACAGCTGTACATTTTAAACACACTCAGACTGTAAGCCCCATGTCAGGGTAATAATAAGAGGAGATTTTTCTACATGCTCCTGCCATGGAAATAAAATTAAATGTCACCTTGCCTCTTGACAGTCAACACAACTCCTTTGCAGGTTCCTCACCCCACACAGATAGATCTAAGGCTCCCATCATGTGCAACTTGATTTATTTGTTTGGCATTGCAGTTTTACACCCCATTTCATAAACACTGTGTCAGGTTGCTGTATCCTCTTTATTCTGGCACCAACAAAAGTTATAACACCACAGTGCATTTATAGTCTTAAAATCTAGCAACTTGTCTTTCCAGACCTCATGAATATACTGGAAAAGTTCTGAAGCATTATAGTACATTCACACAAAAAAACACCTGCTTTGATTTATTTTTTTTTTAAACAAGCTGTTTAAATCTAGATAGGAAGAAAGGTACCAACTTGTTAAGGCTATTACATTTTTTAAGGTACTTACAAAAAGCTGCATTCTTCTGGCCATTCTAGTGAAGAAGCTACATCTTCCTATGAAAAATTTGTACTTAGCTCAAATGAGTTTGAAAGGGCATAGCTTCTGCTTAAGCAGTTTTTTCTGTACTCTACAGATTTGTGTGGATATTTTGCTAGTGGGCAAAATGATTCCCACATATAGGGCAAAGCTCTCTTGTACAGCAAATGAAAACTTCCTTGTACTGAAACACAGAACGATTCAAGATCAACAGGGCATATACAGAACATCTCATGGACTATATACCATGGACTGTGAAAGCACAGCAGTCTAAACCAGAAACAAAAAAAAAAAGGATTACCTTAAAAACAGTCTGACATGCATCTCATCCAAACTATTAACCATTTCCCTGTTGTTTAAAGACATATTAAGAATGTTCTGTCCTTTCACCTCCCCACCTTTTTTTCTCCCCTATGTTAGTGTAAAGAGACCAAGAGAAAAGTTTGGCTAGTACACTTACCATCACTTTGAAAACAAAGACAACTAGAGACTCTGCTTTAAAAGGGTCTTCTGCTGTGAGACCCTCACTGATTTTCCTGTGATGGGAAGTTTTAAACTGAAGAAACTCTTAGACGTGGAATAGAAAGATGACTTTCAGAAGAATACCTGGAGGTTCTTCTGAGCAGAAGGTGGTTGGTGTAAGTAAAACTTATGTTGCTCAAATGAAAGCACATCTGCACTCTACAGATCAAGACTTCAATATCATAAGCTAACATCCAACTCTTCCTTGTATTGCTTGAGTGTGAACAGGATTGAATATGTGCATTTTCAAGTTTTAAATTTAACACAATATTACAGCAGTTTCCACTTCTGCATTAGATAAACTTTAGCACTAAAATGGAATATTTGCATCTTAATGACTTTTCTTTAATAAGACCTAAAGTTTTAATTAATCTGCCAAGACAAATTACAGCCCACAGCTCTTAGGTAACTATTGCAGACAGCTGAGGCTCAGCACCAATGCCTCTTCTGGGAGAAGGATTAATGGCAAATTTGGAATGAACCTGATTTTTTTCAGCAAAGGAAAAAACAATGTCCATTAGACAATGACCATAGCTAGAAGAAAGCTGAGTGCTAGTTTCATGGAGCAATCTTTAAATTAGACATCCAAATTAATTTGGGTACATGAACAATTTCAGTAAGTTGGTCAAATTTTAAATTAAGTATTATTAAACCAGAAATAGATTCTGATATTTACAGGGTGAAGAAAGAATACTGAGTGTGCTAGGCTGCCAGGCAGCCCACAGGTAGCATCTTGGACAGCAACAAATTGGTGCCTGCATGCTGAACAGGCAGGAAAACTATTGCCAGAGAAACTGAGACACCTGTTAAGTTAATTTGTTCTTCCTAAGAAATGTCACCTTCCTTCTGTTGGCAAGGACAAACAGAGATTCTTGTTATTGTGTTTCCTACTATTAAGCCTTGCTGTGCTCTTTATTGTAGCTTTAACCCCAACATTCTGCCTGAACTCCAGCTTGAGTAATTTTGACAGTGCTCAAAGGCAGGACTGTCTGTCACACAAAACTGTTGCACGGTGCTGCTGTGTGCTCTTCAATCATTTCTATACCTCTGCAGCAGAAAGAAAAGAAAAGAAAAAAAAAACAAACCCAAACAAACAACCAAAAAAAAAAACAAAACAACCAACCAGCCCTAAATTAAAAGATGATCAAAGGATCAAAACGAAGCAGGGAATTTCAAGCTTGTAATCCATCTTTGGCAATGGCAAGAATCTCGTTACGGATATAGTTACTGAAAAGGCCTACAAAATATTTATGAGATATTTAGTGCCTAACAGTATTCAGCCTGCTGTTGTTAAATACATCCTTCACAAGCACTCTCTCCAAAACCACACAAAGCTTCCATGCAATCTGAGTACGTGCGCTAATGCCTGGCCTGAAGGCATATTTAGGAATAATACAGGAAATCCTTACCAATAGCAGTAGTGAGAAAAGAAACCACTTCCGATTCCTTGCCGTCATTGTAGAAGGCTAAATGCCATATTCCTGAATCTAAATACTGGATGAAGCCTGTCTCATGGCTGGACAAGGGCACAAAGACTCTGTGTTGCCGCTGAGGTCCTTCTAGGCTTCTTGCCTCCTGTGTCAGTAGACGCCTTCCATCAAGGAGCTCCACAAAGTCAAACTGAAACGTAAAGAAGAAGGGTGGTTTTGTGTATTTCATGCTTTCTGAAGTTTAGCTTCTTGCTCTGGGTCTGTCTTATGAGGGAGACAGACACAGTTCACCTTGGGTATTAGAATATTAGATACATCTACAGAAGTACCAAGAGGATTTTCTCTGATAACTCCAGTATGTTCCTGCATTACCTGCAAGCATTCACTTTGGAAATAGCTGTGATACAAATGTATTTTCTGTAATTATCTGAATAATAAAGAAAAACAGCCTAAAATTTGACCAGGGATACACTGACCCTACTGATATGGTCTTATCCTATGGAAATACAGCCAGAGAAACATGAGGTCCAGGGCTCGTACCTAAATTGCATGGTAAGAAGATTATTTATTAGCTTCTTTGTGTCCTGACTAATACAGAAAACAGGGAGAAAAATGTATCTAGTCTAAAGAGACTGATTTCAAGAACTGCTATGGGTCACCAACGAAAAGATAAGAGGTAGTAAAGTAAGTGGTAGGTAAGAGTAAGCAGAGATTTTGCAGAAGTATTTTGCATAGGCAGAAAGCGTTTTATATTAAAACAATAGCATATCTGGTTAAAAAGTGGTAGAAGATGAAGATGGCAACAGAGATACAACAATATACTGGACTGGACATTAGGGGAAAAAAAATCCCAGCAAGAGTGGTCAGGCATTGGAATGGGCTGGGCAGAGAGGTGGTGGAGTCACCAACCCTGGATGTGTTTAAAAATCATTTGGATGTGATGCTTGAGGATACGGTTTAGTGTGGACCTTGTAGAGTAGGGATATTGGTTAGACTTGGTGATCCTGAAGATCTTTTCCAATCTGAATGATTCTGTGATACAAAAGTCTCACTCGAGGTAGGGGGGGGAGGGAAGGTTGGGGGGGGATGCAGGTTTTGGATGTTTTCCTCAAAAGGACTTTTTTTCTTTGGTCAGGGCAACTTCAGATGAACTGCTTTGAGTTTTGCTACTAGTATTGCAACTACCTTTACTTTCCTATCTAAATAACTTCCCACTGTAATAATTGCATTTTGTCTGGTAATATATTAATAGGACAAGTTAGAGATAAGCCCAGCAGACATCACAAATGTTGAGTGAACCATACCTAATATGAGTTTTACTGTGTTTAAGTGAACAGGACAATTTGTGAGCAGAAGCCAGCAGCTGAGACTTAGCTTAGGTTTTCTATTCACTGACTTCACTTGATTTTGCCTCTCTTATCCAGTTGGACAAGTAGGCTTGTAGTTTTTGGCAGACCAGAGGAATACAGGCAGAAAGAAACAACACTGCTTGTTTTGTACCAGTAAATTTTGCTGCATTGAGTGGCTACTGTCACAACAATATTAAAGCTTCTTTTGACTTAATTGCAGCAAAATTTGGGTGTTTCTGGTTTGATATGGACTTCAAAGTCAACCAAGACAAGAACCTGACATGTTCTTTCCTCTGCAGTAATTTCTAAGGTAAAAAGAAAGTGTTTATTTCCAACAACATTGAGAAAAACTCTGCATGACAAAGCTTGCATGTGGAATGACAGATTTTGTCCTCAGTATTTTAATTACTGTATTTTAAAAATATGTTTACATCGATTAAATTTTGGTCCTTTTTTTTTTTTCTATATTTCAGTACAAAGATCTCTAAAATTTGGTGCTGAAGTGGCTTTTGATAATGTAAAAGCTGTCACACCTGTAAAGGGCCTTCCTTTTGGGTGTCTATCCAAGTTAGCTTTGGCAGGGACAGTTTATTTTCAAAATAACCTAAATACAAATTATTAAAATTGATACCATAAAAATATAAAATACAAAATGCAAGGTAAATATAGAATCTAACACACAATTAAAAATGCAAATTTGTTTTGGGAAAAATAAACTTTGAAAGCTTGTAGTGATAGGACAAGGGGCAATGTTTTCTAAAACTGGAGCAGGGCAGATTTAGGTTGGACATATGGAAGAAGTTCTTCAAAGAGAGTAGTGAAGCACTGGAACAGAGATGTGGTTGAGGTCCTGTCCCTGAAGACATTCAGGGTCAGACTTCACAGAGCCCTGAGCAACCTTATCTATTTGGAGGTGTCTCTGCTCACTGCAAAGGGATCGGACAAGATGTCCTTTGAGAGTCCCTTCCAACCCAATGCATTCTGTGATTCTGTGACTGAAGAAAATACTCTCCAGAGGTAGACACTGTGAGCCAGGTATTTGTAGTTACTCTGAGGATCAGCTATCACCTAGGCTGATCCTTCCTCATATCTCAAGTGTGACTGTGACTGACACAGCCAAGGAGGGCAGTGACAAAGGACAGCCTGGTGCTGTCTGGTTGCTGGGAATGTCTCAAAGGAGTTGACTGAGGAATGCATTGGCCAAGTGTACTGACTAAAAAAAAAACCAGTAAGAGAATAAAAGACCTACTCATTTCCACTCTGGAGCATGATGAGCCAGCTTGACTGCAGTCTGAAAAAGTAGTTGCAAGTAAAGTAACCTCACCAACTGCTGACATCTGTGGTAGCTCAAATCAGTTTTCTAATTGGACTGCAGTCAAAGAAAGAGACACTTCTAGAATGGGATCTGCCTCAACTTAGCTGATATCTAAGGAATGTTCCACAGACTACAAACATCCATTTCTTGCTACACACTCTTAAAGATCAGAGAGGAAAAACAATTTCAAGGCACCCAGCTATGCTGAACTGCTATTGTTCCAGTCCAACCTGGGTTGTACTTACTTGGGGCTTCCTGCCAAGAGCTAAAGCTTATCTTTATAAATATTTGCAAGGTGCTGCTGCAGATGTCGATGACTTTGGAAAGCTACTAGCTGTAAATATTAATTGAACCACAAATGGATTGTGGTTTATTGCATTTAAATACATAGGGAGATTTTTAATATGCAATTAGAGTTATTGCAAGCAAGGAAATCACAGACAAAATGCCATGCTAATCAGATTGCACAAGTGGAGAATTGCCTCCTACAAGGTGTGGTGGCCAACTTCTGAAGCTTATGATTTAACAAAACCTGGCTCAAGTTTTAAAGTTTTTTTTAAATTATTTGATCTAGGAAGATTAAGTCTAAGAGACTGTATAAAATTGTGGAACTTTATGATTTGTTGGAAGAATGAGAGAAAAAAATGCCTTTAGTTAACACTGAACAGCTCCAGGCTTCTGAAGGCTCTATTTCTAAGACTATGGCAATTTGAAGCTTTCCCATTCTTCCTGCTTTTTAGTGTTCATGGCTGCTGGCAATCTCAACTAGAAGAAAGATCTCTACAGGGAGCAAACCTTTCCCCAAAACAATCTGAAATAGTTTATTGTTTTATCATTAATAAATAAAACTCTTCACATTTTAACAAACACAAGAATTAACACAAGGGTTCTATAGCTTTGGGATAATTCAAAGCACCTGAAAGAGAGTAGACTATGTCAGGGTCACACTAAAGAAGATGGATTATCTAACCAGAAGACATAATCAATTATCTAACAGAAAAAAAAAAACAACACCAAAAAAACTCACAACAAAACTAAAAAAGCAACACTCTGATTATCAGATAGAATTTTACAACTGCTATCAACAAGGCACACTGGGAAAAAATAGGTGACCCTTTACTAAACTCTTCTGGGGGACACCACACCACTGCTCCATTTTACCAAAGCCTTGTTTATGCAATTCCATACAAAATTTAGAAATATAAAACTCACTGGGCAGAGGTTTGGAATGCAACAGATACTTTGGCTTGTGCAAAAGAAGAGATTTGTGAATTAAGTACAAAACCCAAGTTTTTAATTTCAACACAGCAAAGAAAGTTACCTATGTAATGACTCCTGCAACTAAAATGTGGTGAGATTAAACTTCATTAAAACATACAGGAAGAGAACTACTATAGAATGGTTTGGGTTGGAAGGACCTTCAGAGGTCATCTAATGCAATTCCCTCTGCAGTCAGCAGGGACATTCTCAACTAGATCAGGTTGCCCAGAGCCCTGTTGAGTCTCACCTTGTGTATCTCCAGGGATGGGGCCTCAACCACCTTGCCAGACAACCTGTTCCAGTGTTCTACTACCATGATGGTAAAGAACTTGCTCCCAGCATCCAATCTAAGTCTGCTGTTCTCTAGTTTGAAGTCATTGCCTCTCATCCTCTCACTGGAGGCCTTTGTAAGCAGTCTCTCTCCAGTCTTCTCATAGGCCTATTTCAGGTACAGGAAAGTCAATATTGGGTCTTCCCAAAGCCTCCTCTTCTCTGGACTGCACAACCTCAGCTCCCTCAGCCTGTCCTTGTAGAAGAGTTGCTCCAATCCCCTGATCATTTTTGTGGCCCTCCTCTGGATCTGCTCCATCAGATCCGCATCCTTTCTATACTGAAGGCTCCAGAACTGCAAGCAGTACTCAAGATGAGGCCTTACCAGAGCAAAATGGTAGAATCACCTCTCTAAGAGGTGTTTTTGCTGACGCAGGTTTATAAAATAATAGATTTAGTAACAAAATCACTATTGGTAAAACATCTGCAGCTCCGTTAGTTATTTCTACAGAACAGGGTGAGGGGTTTGATCTGATTCTATTAGTGTATCATGATTATTATTTGAATAAAAATGTTCCTCTGGTCATTTTTGGTGGTGGTTTGGTCCACAAAATGATTTTTTTTTTTTTGTAATATTTATTATTTACTTTGGAGTTCGAATCAGTGGCAATAAAAAGAGAAGCAATTTTAAGGACTGAGCAAGCACATTGCCTTGTCCAACATGTAATATTGACAGACACGTGCCACCTCTCCCAGTTAACATCTCAGGCTCAGCTGAGCTTTCAACTGATACACAACCATGCAGTGTTAAATGGGAGAAGTCCTGTCACTGACAGATCAGAATATCCTAGCAGAAGTTTAAAAAAAAAAAAAAATCCAGCAGCAACAGTGAAGTCTCTGGGAGCTTCTGAATTGCTTAAATAAATCCTATGGTTAGGTACAGAGCCCAATGTCAAGATTTTGCTTTAACTCTGACAGACTTGAGGTTTAGGTGTTAAGTTTTACATTTGTTATTTAAACAATTGAAACTGTTCATGTGATAACTCCTGTTCCATAACAGAAATTAACAATGACAACATGTATAATCAATACATACTTCTGATCTTCAGTCAGTATTATGTGACCATGACTTGAGCTTTTATGTAAATTGAGGAGGTTTAAGTGTTTGAATCTCCCTGTAAAAGGAGACTGATTAAAAATAAGCAATAACAGCACCACTGTGTCACTGAATTTATGACCTGCTGATCCTATTGAAATATTTTAATTCTGTGGAAAAATAGGTGTCATAAATCTACACTTTCTCTGCCTCTTTGGCATAAATAAGTTGCAGGTGTGTTAATACGTAGAAAACACCATATTATCCAGAAACAGTGTAATAAGCATTTGTTTGTCCAAAAGGAAAATACAGGCAGAATATTTTTATATATCTCAAATAGCTGTGTTGATTGCTGGGATTTTCAGTTAATAGTGGAGGGTATATGTCTTAGAACTGAAATGTAAAGCAGGAAAAAAAAATGTAGAAAATCCTTATTTAAGGGGATGGTTTTTCATAGCTTTTCCCCAAAAAGCAATTGCTTAACACAGCTTTTGCCTAAGTGTGTCAGGAAAGGCAACCATTTTGACTTTCATCCCACAGACTAGTAACTATATCTTGATTTCTGCCTAAGTAAGCTGGTGGCTGTCTATAAAAAACAGATATTGTTTGGCCATACACCAGTTATGTGCACTGACTAACCTCAATCTTATCTAACAGTTAATGTGAAGAATGTGAAGAGTTGGCTTAAGGCATTTCAGCACGGAAGAAAAAAAGGAATCTCGCTCCTGTGAGCACAAGCAGCAGAGGTCTTTTTGCTCTTACTACAAGAAGGGGAAAGGCAGAGGAAAAGAATGATGTATGAGAGAGAGACAGATCTGAGAAACGTCTACATTTCACCTGTATCTGGCACTAAGCTATAGCAGTTACTCTATCACCCAGTGACTACTCCCCATCAGAGAAGGTGGAATCATGAAAGAGAAGAGCCATTGGCTGAAATGAAAATAGATTTAACAAAGCAGCCAAATTAATATAAACATCAGTGTACAATATATAAAGTTATACTCAACTCAGCAAAAGTGCAGCAGTCACATTACTCAGAAAGGCAATCACCAAGAGTAGGAAGGGAGGACAAACCTTGAGGAGAAACCCAAGCAAGAGGCTCTAGCAGAAAATTCCCTGCTCCACACCAAATTTCCTCCTTTATGCTGAGTGTGATGACCATGGTGTGGGATAGACCTGTGTGAAGGTTTAAGCCCACCTGGGACCCCCTGTCTTTTCCCAAGGCATGGTTTCACCCTTTTCCCAGGTTGCATGGTTAGACACTCCCACTTCCTGCTAGGATTTTGGGACTATAAGAGGGGGAACCCAGTTCCCCCCCCCCCACCCCGGGCTCTTTTTCTCTCTTCTGCTTCTTCCCCTCTTCCCCTGGTGCCGGCAGGTCGAGCACTTGCTGGCGCTCTGTGCTGCTGCAGCACGTGTCTCCCTGCCGCCCTGTGTTCCAGCACCGTTACTGTCCGCTGAAGACTGGGACTGAGACTTTTCGCTATAGGATTCCTGCATCCTGCTTTCCAAAGCCAATCGAACTTCAGCTGCCTGCCGCGGTTGTATTTTCTTCCCTTTTCCCCCTTCTCCCTGGTCTCTGTACCCTTTTCCCTTATTCCCCATATCCCAAAGCTTGTTTCCCTTTCTCCCACCTGCTGTAAAAAATCCCTTTCCCTCTTGCTTGTTGTTAAAGTTTACCCTTTTTACTTCCAAATCATTTCTTTGAGTTTTTATTGGGCTTTTGGGCTCAGGGTGGGGGCAGCTAGCCTCAACCCAATACAACCTGTAACCAACTCAAGTCAGCAAACCTGGCTGATTCAGAACTGCTAATGGCCTGCAGCCTGTGGCTGGCCTGGGATTCTGTCCCAGCAAAAACAGAACAACCACTTAAAATATGATTCTTTTTTTGCTGTAGTTTGACTGTGGCTGCTGCTGCTAGGGGCACGGGATAAAGAAAATGGTACCTCATGCTGCTATGAGCAACTAGCTGATGATGAGTGACCACTAGCCCACAATTTTTTTTTCCCTCCTCTGGAAGCTTGCTGCCTTAGGCAACTGCCTGCTTTGCCTGTGCCTACAGCTCACAAGTTCAATGTGTGCAACTGTTGCAATTGTCACTGAATTTTCTTTCTCTGGATGCATATCTTTTATATCTTGCAAACACGCAACCAATTCCTGCAAGAAATAGCTGAAATAAAACAATAAGCCACAAGAATATACAATTTAAGGTAACTATTATTTCATTGAAATGAGGTTTAATTACCTGTGTATGTGATGGTGGGAGGCCTTTTCTGCCATAGATGCCAACCAGAGCAGCCTTTCCTAAAGACACATTGAATTTCAGATGCACTGGGTGGTCGATGAACACCTGAGATCTCCAAAAGATACCAGGAGGGATCTTCTGTGTGGCTCGTCTTCCAACATCAATTTCTCCAGAGTCTATAAAACTGTCGTCTGGAAAGAAACTACTGGGCTTTCCTGCCAAAACACAGGAACAAAATTCTTGGATTAGCCTTAGATCCTAAAAGTAATCCAATCAGACTGGTATCTCTGACACTGATCTTCAGAAATAGTCTATTAGTGTTCAGAGGTCTTCAGAGTACTTCGTCTATCTAATCTACATGATTACGGGAGAAAATTTGAAGGGTTATTCCTGGCTTCCATAACTGTTTTGTTTAAAAACATGGACATGGGAAGAACAACCTGGAGAAAAGCAGTCTTTTGTTTAAGTTCTAACATCAGAGAGCAGGTAATTACATTCTGAAGATAAGAATAAATCATTCTATCATCTGACATTATATCAGAAATGAACACAAGTTCACAGATGGAGAAGTCATCATTAAATTAGCAAAGAGAAGTGCTGTTAGAGTGAGGTAGACATGTCATAGAATGGAATGGCAGTGTGGAGAACAGCAGTATGAACAATGCCTAAGTGGGGAAAGGAAAATGTTTCTTTATTAAATTAGTTCTTGACAGTGGTAACAGCATCTGAAATTTGTTCAACAGTCTAAAAAAAAGCAAAGAGTATAACAGCACTGAGAAAAATGGAGGAAATTAAACCCTGCACTTGAGTAACATCTACTAAGAAACATGAGAGGTTTTATCTGCATTTCAATACAATCTGTAAAGTGTGTTACGATTATTCATCTTCTTGCAGAAGACAAGCAAATAGAGGCATCTGCTTCTTATAGGTACCACCAGGTTGGAGAGCCTGAGTATCCAGATGGCAATGGTACAGGTCATAACATCCAAGGGAATCAGCAGGGAGCTCAACATTCCTGGAAAACACACCTGAGAAACTCCAGGTAAGAAATTCACAGACTCATAGTTCTCAAAACTGGTGGTCACTTTAAAAAAAAAAAGAACCCAAAGATAAGCCCAGGAAATGAGAGGCACAATAAAAAATAAATGCCAGAATGTGACCTTTGAAATCTTTGCTATAAGCAGTGGGGCACATCTTCACCTGCATTACATAAAGATGATGAGGAAGGCAACTGCTTACCAAACCAGCTGTTATCTAAGGTCACTTCTAGTTGAAAAGTATGCAGGGAAGAATTGGCTTTATTATGGAGAGCATAATGCCATCAGCTAAGGCTAATTATTCATTTTAGAATTTCAAATAAATTTGTTCTCTCCATGCCTCTGCAGCACAGTAGTCTCTGTTTCATAGATCAGCCAAGAAAACGAAAACTTCTAAATACCTACAATTTTTGTAGGATAATCACACTGGTGGGGGTTTTTTTGTTTGTCTGTTTCCTTGGGGTTTCCTTTTGGCTTTCAGAACCTATATTTGGGAAATGGGAAACAGAAACATCTTTCCCTACCCATCATGAATTCAGGGCAGATAGTCTTAGAACTGACTTGCTGTATTGAAAAAGTGATTGGTAGAACAACCTTTCATTTTCTTGTTTCAAATTACAATATTTCCTTTGCCATTATATTAATTATATTTCCTTAAACTTCTCCATGTACCACCCCATCATAAACTCTCCAAGAGAAACAGGTAGAAAATTGCAAGCTGTCTCTGAAAATCCATACGGAAATTCTTTGCATTTTAGCTGTTAACAAAAGAAAGAGCTGAAGGTGTTTCTTTGTAGGATGGAGAATTTCTCTCTCTCTTTTTTCCCCCCTTTTAAACTAATACAGAAGTTTCTTAGTAGAACTTTTGGTTCCAATAAGACTAACCCCTGATTTAGAGGTAGCAGCTGCTGGAGCAGGACTTGATGGCATTTTTCATTTCTGTGCTATCTTTTGACAGGAGTTTTATGCACACCAGCTCAGTCTAGAAAGCACAGGGTGTATACATGTTCATTGAAGAAAAGCTTCTGGTGAGTTTATAAGCTCCTCATTTATCCTTGTTCATTGCATTAAAATAAATACTAGGGGAAAATCTGAAGGCTTTTTATCCTTTTTTAGTCAAAGTGTGTATTTAAATAGAGATAATCAGAAGCAGGTTATGTAAATGGACATTCTTTCCAGATCGCTTTGTGCTGATAGAGTACAATTGTACACTGAAAAATCAGCTAGCTTGATTCCAAAGGGGATTACTTTATCAACCGGATTGTTAATATTTATTTGGCGTGCTAAAAATTACTCTTCACGCTGGCAGGATTAAAGGAAACAGCTCCCATGTCTTCACGCAAAGTTTCTCATTCCATTATTGTAAGATGGAAAGATTCAGTATTCTATTAAAAGCCAGCTAAAGACATCACATGGTTCCGTTCAAGTGAAGGATATATTTTTCTGATTACTACTGACATGTTTTATAGATTCTTAGAAATTGAGATGAAAACTTGAAGCATTTGCTATGCACCCTGATTGTCCATTAATAAGACTGTATGTTGGAGTGAAGCAGGGAAATGTGCGAGAATTTAATATGGTAGCTGTTGCTATGCAAAAGAGAGCCTGGAGAGGCTGAGCACAGTGTGTGTTCTGGCTGTGCACAGAGCAGTGTCTGCTCATGCCAGCCAAAATGCTTCTGTGGCTGCAAAAGACAATTCCACTGATATAATTGTTTGTGCACACGGTCACAAAGTTTATGTCTCCTCTTGGTGGACAGTTGTATGTCTGAGAAGCTGACATCATAGGAGCTATTATATCATGTTGCCAGGAGTTGACATCTATGCTGGTATGGAAGCCCAAAAAAGGCTTTCTTCACCAGGATGAAATCCATTCCAGCTTCATTTGTTTTTAACCTACAGCAGGATCAGAGCCTAAGGACTGGGTACTTCACAAAGGAAGTACAATAAGAAAGCCATTTCAGCTTCTAATCAGAAATTACGTTTTAATCAGAGTGTCTGACTCCTTAAAATTAACTTTGGGTCTGAATTGTTAATTGGGCTGTCAATTACTTTGTTCTTTCCACACAATACCTTGAACTTCTCAGTTGCTGTAGCAACTATTCCTAATTTAACTTGGATATCAAAATGAACTATTTCATTTCAAGCCTTGCTGAATCTGCTTGCATTTTTGACAGCAAGGTACCCTGACTCATCAAAACACTTAAGAACACACTTACATTTCTCTGACTTCAATCACAGTTAATTACATGCTTAAACATAAGCATGTGATTAAGTGCTTTGCTAAACAGGAATGGGCTTAAGCACAGGTAAATGCTGGGTTGGAGTACAGCCACAGCTGAGAAGGAATGACTTGCTGAGAATTTGCAAGACATTGGTAATGATTCATTCAGATCAGATGGATGAATCTTCTAATACACTCCAGCTTACTTGCTTGTGATCAAGAAGGCTTTCAAATAGATTTCAATTCACCTCAATCACCTACATCCTGCTTTAGAAGAGCAGCCACACAATGCTGCTAGTCCAGAATTAGTTGTATAGTCACTTGAAGGGGAGAGAGAGAGGCATTTTAAGGCTGATGATCCTACAATGAAGATGCTCTTCTGATGTGTTTTTAAGTCAGGACAAGATATTCTCCTCTAAAGCCTACAGATTCCCTAAGATCTATACAAAGCACTAATGTGATGGGTCTTCTACTGACATAACCAGGGTATTTCCCTGATTTCTCTTTTGGCAGAGCTTATTTGACATCAATTAAAACTTCTGCTGATGTTACTATAAGAATGGCTGAAAAAGAAGTCAAGTGGAGGTCTTTGATTTGGACAGCAGCTTTGGATCCATCCATTTATTTTCATTTTGACTTTTAAAAGGAAACTGACAGATCAAAACTAGGTTTTTCAAAAATAGAACAGATGGCAAGTTGGAGAGGAAAAAAAAAAAAAGATCTGTCATGAAGTATTTTTGAATGCAACAGCAGGGATATCTGCTTGCAGTACTGTCTACTAGGGTTTGCTGAGAATAACCTTCTTAGCTGATTTTCCTTTGTAGCAATTTGATGTCAGCCATCAATTCTAGTAAATACACTGTTTTAAGGAACATACATAATTAGGGCCTTTATTTGGACTAATAAAGACAGATACGCTCTTAAAGACAAAAACGCTACAATTCATTTGAATTAAAAATGTAAACACAGACGCTCAGCCAAAGTCTAGGGAACTTCTGAATTCACCAACCTGCCAGAACAGTAGCATTATTCTTATCTCTTACCCACAAAACTACTTCCTCCTCCAAAACAGCTCCCCAAAATAGCCAATGATTTCAATTTTGCTGCACTCTGTTAATCTCATATAAAGAAGCTCCAGACACAAACAAAAGAGCTTTCTGAAAATTTGAATTTCTCTTTTCTCCAGCTAAGTCTTGGGAGGGACAAAACACCCTTCCTTTGCATAGCTTGCAGGTACTTTTGGCAGTGCTGTTTCTGCAATATGTACACCACAATAAGTGATGCTCCTGGATGATGAATTTCTGATGAATTTCTGACCCATCAATTGCTTTTAAATTCAGTTAGAATTGCAAGCTCTTGACATCATGATGCTTTGTGGAGGTCAGACCTTTTATCTGACTGCTTTTGCAAAGTGATGTTCAACTCTGGAGAGCCAAAAGTCACAGTGTGGTAGCTCTTTGTAAGTGCTCTGGCTCTCAAAGTGGCAACAAGTAGGCAAACCCAAGCATTTTTGTGCTGGTGAAGAGAAAGCTTCATTCAGTGCTCCAGGAATTGCTTAATTTTCAAGTCACATTTTTTACCATGAAAACAGCCACTCAAGGCAGGGTTTTCATGATGTAGTACAGATGGTTCCACCTTGAGAATGTCCTAGATGTATGATGAAGGTTGCACACATTTTTATTACATTAGTGGACATCAGAAGGTATGAAGCTTAGAAACATGGGAAACAAGAGTGAAGACTACCAGTTCTAGATGTGAAAGATTGGAAAAAGCACCTCGTGATGGCATCATCAAGAGTAATGGAACATGAGATTGAGTGGCTGGAGTTCAGAGGAAGATAGAAGACTTACAACATGGACACACACCAACCATACCTTCACTGGTTCCTTTGCCTTTCCTGTCAGGTAACTCTAACCCTGTGCCCCCCGAAGGATATAAGGAGACGTCCGTTGGCACTGGCCAACTGCTGGCTGTGTCTTCCGTGATTTCATACATCTGCCCTTCCATCGGCTGCAGGTGCCAGTTTAGGCCAAACAGGTGCATGGCTGTGGTGAGCAATGAGAAAAGTCATCTTTTTCTGTTTGGGAGAGTTTCAGATCTAGAGAGGTGCTTTCTAAGCCCTCACTTCACTGCCTTATTAGCGGTCACTGTTTAGGACGAGATCAGGATTAATGTACTTAGGCAGCCCTTTCTGCTTCTACCATAACAACTCTCTAGGTCCTTCCACCCACTTAAACCTGGTTTGAATCACCTGTACCACTCCATTCTCCTTCCAGTAGGAACCACTCCTGACTTGTGGTCTGTATGACAGAATAACCAGGCACAGTGTTTCAGACAGCTCCCAAGGCCAGGGTGACAATGAGGTGAGTACAGAAATACAAGGAGCATTATTTATCAAGCTGCTCTCTGGTTTATTTCACTGTATTCACAGCATATTATGTAAGCAGTTTGTTGGTTTTTTTACCCACAGGTCACACACAAAAGCTCTTATACACATCTCTGACAGTTCTTCCTGGATAAGACCAAGTAAAAACTAAGGCAATTTAAGATCTATCTTGCCACACATGTCTTCGTGCTCAGCACCAGGCCTGCAAGTGACTATGACTAAGCACAGCTTCTATTCAGATCAAAGATACATCCTCAAGATCTGAATATAAGCAGCACCATTTAGAATCATGTAATATCAGGGCACAGCTCTCCATAGGTTTCTGGGCCATGCAAAGTCATCCAGTGTACACATGAATCTATTTCAAGGCATTACAGGAAGACAAGTGAAGTTAAGGAATAAGACAGAATACTTAAAAAGCAAGCACATGTATGAGGAGTATGGAAAACCATATGCTTACACAACTCATACTTGCCCCTTGAAAATACAAAGCAAAAGAATGTGGCTTCCTGTATCAGTTCTTCCTTCCTCAACATAAACATTTCATACTCAATCAGTATCCAGCTTAGCTCCAGGCTCTACACAACTAAATGATCTGATGTTTGCTGCGCTTAGAGTGACATTTCTTTTTTAAAGGGAACACCTCGATATTTTACACTGTCATTTCTCCAGGAAGCTGTACAATGGCACTGGCATTGCAGCCATTTAGTGTACACAAAACCAGTCAAGAAACAGAGCACTTCCATTGCCTATATTTCTCTTTTTATTTACAAAGACACACCTGAGCTTGGCAAACCCTATCAGTGACAACTAGTTAGTTTATTTAAACCTGTGCATCAGGAAATATCTCTTCAAGAGGACTTTAAAAAGTAAACTGAGTACCTCTCCAAACCCAGGATCTTTAAGCACTTTAGCAAGATCAGTGGGTTTTTCCCACTTCAGTCTCAATTACTTCATCTATCATTCACTAGCACAAATAAGCTGGTTTTGCACTACTACGACATCACAAAACAGCATGAGAGGAAAACTGTCCTTTTACCATAAGTGGGAACTGGTTTGTTAGCAGTCTCAACCATCAGAAAATAAAAAACTCCTAAGCAGCAAGGAAGATCTCCCAAGAACCTGTTCAAAGCTCAACCATCTTTGCACAAGTACGCATACCAAGAAGGAATGTTACCAGCACTACTCATAAGTCAACCAAGATACTTTGGGCAGAAGGGTTGGGGTTGGTATTTTCATCTGAAGGAGTATATTTACATGGCACAGAAACTGTGCAAGGGAAGAAAGGAAAACAGTCTGGGAGCAAGGAATTTGCATCACACATTTGGCATTGCTATGCTTGCATAATAACTTTGTGTTTATATGTCCCACATCTTCAGGGTGCCTTGGCACTTCATGGCTATTAACCTCATAAAACCTCACCAGGCAGGAATCTGTTATTGCTGTCTTGCAGAAGGGAAAAAGAGAACTGCAGCAGATTAAAGGTCTGACTCAATTCACTTGTTTGGGCATTACAAGGTGATTTGGTGTTAATTCACTTAATTTATTCTATGCACACGTGTTCACAAGCCCCAACAGGCACTTCATGCACCCCTTCACCATCAGTTTTTGTGCTAAGGTCAATACTGGATGCTGCCTGAGAAGAAGTCCCAGGCTTACCCATTCAATGGACCAGAATGTTAGCCAGGTACTGCTGAGCTGTTACAGAGCTCTGGTATTTAGGTGTTCTGTGTTTCACCATGTGCATGTTTGTAGTTCCAAGCAGAAAGAAAACAGTACTGTTTGCCTCTCCAAACTCAGGCAATCCTAAACAGCTGGCAGCCCAGATGTTGCTGCTGGCCCTAAGTGCTGAATCCTAGCTCCATCTTCCAGATATCCTCAGATTACAATGTCTTGCATGCACTCATACTGGGCATCTCTGGTTCAGGCAGGAATTGAGCCAGTGGTGGGCTTTTATATTTCACTTGCTCTGTCCTTCAAATATCACAATCTAAATGCCACATAAACTCTTAAGAACACACTGAAAGGACATTGCATTCCAGAAGTGCATTGTTTCCCTTTCTCTCCTTCAGAGGAATGTGTTGTTTGCAAACCATTATTTACTGCAAGAAAATGAAGGTGAAGAACTCAGGGTTGTTTGGGGTGCAGTGGGAAAGCTCTGAACACTTTTTCCAGCATATAAAATACATTTTAAAACACCTGAGAGGAAATGTCTTATGTAGGGAACATCTTGGTTAAGTGTAACTTCAGGACTGGTAGCCTGTAAGTGCTATGGCTTTTTTTGCACATTAGCCATCCCCTTGAGGAACTGAATCATTCCATGTCACTATTCATTCCTAAATGTTTGCAAAATGTCCCAGAACAGAAAATATGACAGAATTCTATGTGATGTAGATACTGTGTAATCACAGAGATATAAAAGGCTTGCACTAATATGTTAACTTTTGTCTTTGGTTAATAGATACTGTTGAAAGCAAAAAGCCTCTTGTGAACATTGATTTCACTACCAAATAGAGCACAGAATTAAAGAATCCCAGAATGGTTTGGCTTGGAAGGGACATTTAAAGATTGTCTAATTCAGCTTCTCTGCCATATAGATACGAGCATCTTCTACTAGATCAGGTCACTCAAAGCCCTAACTTGATCTTGAAGACTTTCAGGGAAGAAGTATCCATAACTTCCCTGGGTAACTTGTTCCAGTTTCATCATCCTCATAACAAAGAATTCCTTATATCAGATGTAAATCTACTCTCCTTCTAAAATTTATAATGTTTACCTCTTGTCCTGTCACTATAAGCCCTTATAAAATGTCTTTTTTTTTGCAAGCCCCCTTAAGTACTGTAAGCAGGTCTAGAATGTTGACCCACCAGAATGAGTTCTGTGCACACCAGACCTACAAAAGTGTAAAAATCTGAGAAACACACTTATTTGAAAAGCACTTTGATTACTAAGTGGCTTAAAAGGAATTCAGAAAATGGGGTTGAAAAGCTTGGAGCTAGTGCTGTGTTCAGGGCTTTTGTCAAAGGTTCTGAGCACAAAATAAAAGCCTGTAAATATTGCCACACATAAGACAAGCAGACATCATGCAATTTTTGCTGCAAGTAGGTAACAACCGCAAAATCCTTCCTGAAATTAGGACAAAAAAGACTGATCTACTTTGGAAACACATTCTGTTAGCAGATATATTACTAGGAAATCACTGATTAAATGTTTTTCATTAAGTGTTTATCATTACTGTCTTCTAAATACCAGTAGTACCTGACTGGCAAGCTGGTAGAAGATTCCTTCTTCTGCTTGCTCCCCCTCACTGCACACTCACACTAAAATGTCAAGTAGTAACAACAGTGGACTTTTGGGTCTCTGCATCTCAGTGGGATGTGTAAATGTGTTGATGCATACAGTTGCTTAAAGGTTTTAGGTAAGGCACAAATCAACCCTGGCCTGCGCTAAATTGATGAAAAGCTTTTTTTTTCTTTTTTTTTTTTTCCTGATGGGGAGGAAAATAAGAAAAGTAGACCATAATCAGGGAAAAATGAAAAACCTAGGAACCATGGATGAGAGGCACAATCATAGCTTTGAAGTGTTAATGTTCCTAAAAGCAAAGTGAAGCTGTAAAAACAGTTTTAGATTCCTGATGTTCTCAGTCTCCAGGTCAATGGAACCCACTGTTGACATTTTCTCTTTTTTCCTTCCTTTTTTTTTTTTTTTTTTTACCTTCTGCTCAGCTAGATGTAAGATGTGGCTCACAATGAGCAATTGCCCTCCTAAAAGCCCCCATGTCCTTCTCCCTTCCCAACATGCTGCTCAGTAGATATTCAGATATTGAAGACTCCCCATGTATTGAAAGAGCACACAGCAATTAACAATCATTAAAGTGTACCCTTTTGCAAAATACCATGTAGCTTTCACTGCCTGGGAAGCCTCACGACATGCTTTTTGCAGAAGCTGTGGTTGGATTTCCCATGGCTAATAAACCACTTTTGTCTCGCTTCTCTTGGAATGGAAACAACACTTAGAGGAAACCCTGCATGTGTCCTCTCTGGGCTGTTAGAGCACCAACAACTTAGATGATATAAAGGCATCTGGGGCCTCTGGCACACTATGTTCATGTTTTGTCATGAAGTCTTTGACTTGCTCAACCTTTTTACTGTGGCTAAGTGCCTTGAAACTTGCTGAGTGGGTAGCAGAATTTTCTGGGCCTGAATTAACCACCTTATTCTCAGTCCTAAGTCACCTCTGGCTGCCTTCATGGTGGGGAAGAGAAGGAAGCCAAAGTCTAGACCTTCTAGGGTTTGATTACTTTGCTGAGTTCAGCATTTCAACCTTGGCAGTGTGATGTCGCTGTTCATTTATTGGACTCAGATTCACTTTAACAAAGCAAATTTACAAACAGTTTAGCACCAGCTAAGCTGTTTAACCATCCAAATAAATCAAAGGTCATATTGGTGGAAGCAAGTATTATGGATTATGATTCTTTAGGTTTTAACAT
Organism: Psilopogon haemacephalus; assembly: GCA_013396835.1. NCBI lineage: Eukaryota > Metazoa > Chordata > Aves > Piciformes > Megalaimidae > Psilopogon > Psilopogon haemacephalus. The sequence continues at coordinate 251,230 of VWZI01015193.1, read as the reverse complement.
ATGAACTCTTCTGCATTGTGTTATTCCTGCTCTCCAGCTGTTTGTGGAGGCCATAAGCAGCATTAGCTGGTGTTATTAAGCCACATAAAGAACATTGTGTCCAAGTTTGTTTTGAAGAGACCCAGGCCTTTGGGTATCTTTTGTATTACTGTCACTTGCTTATGACACAGCAAAACACTGAAGTCAAAACAACTTACTCAGCGGAGCAGAGAACAAAGAAACTGGTACAGCATTTAGGATGAAAAAAGGACAAACAAAGATAATAATTCACACGGTCAACAAAATGGACACCTCTTGGGACAGCTTGATGGAGCGAAGGAGTTAGCAGAGAGAGGCAGATGATTGTGATAGATCACAGGGAGAAGAAAAGACAAGACATGCTTACTGAGGCATATGAGACCCCCAGAAACCACGCTGGTCAGCAAAAAATTGAAAACCACGCTGCTGACCCTTTAGTAGCTTGTTGCTTTGCCCAAAGCAGCAAGCTAAGTGTAATAAACAACCAAACCAATCAATCACGATGTTTGAAATTAAGGCTAGGGCTGAAGCCACCAGCTGCTTCCATAGTTTTTGGTAAGTGCATTCTCACAGCAGCTCACAGGCTTTGTTGCTGCCTTCCTGTTTGTCCTCTCAGAGATAAGTCCTGTGGATACTGATGCTGGCTGGTGATTCCTCACCCAGCTGAAGCTCCAAGAGAAGCTAAAGACTGAATAAACCAGCAACTGTTTTACAGTTAACAGCTGATCTTGCCCTGAACAGCCAATAAAGAGTTTCTAGAAATGGAAGCTTGATGAGCTAATCATCACCATCAGGAGTGTGGTACACAGCCTGGATTTACAGCACACAGAGTAAATGCAGGCCAGACAGCAAGTCTTTTGTGCTTCTCATTTGGAAATCTCAGGCAGTCTCTTTCCACTAAGAATGCTCCATGTTTTGGATCCATATTTATCTAAGGATGGCACCATATTTTGTATAAATAGCACAGGGAAGCATCCAAACTTTGGGAAAACCAGGATTATCTGCACAGCCACTCCACCCTCGTCAGCTCAGCTAACCTAACACTGGGCTCGATCTGCAGAAGAGTTTGGTTCCACTATTCCACAGGTTTCTACAAGTTTCTCACTGCACTGGTGACTGCAAAGCTAAAACCAGCCAAGCCAAAGAACCATTTCTGTTAGGGAGAATGGTTTTCCACAGCTCCCCAGCATGGTACAGGGTGGAAGAGAAAACGGAAAATGACAGTGTGAGAAGGAATCACTGAGAAGCACTGATGCCATAACAAACGAGAATAAAAATGAGAAAAAAAGGGGAGGAAGATGAGAAAAAATACAGAGAAAAACTGAGGGAAAAGAAAACAAAAGTAAAGTTAGGGAACAGCAAAGGAAAGCTAAGAAACAATGTAAAAGGGACTTGGAATAGGGAATTCAGCTGGCTGAGAAGTAATTTCTGTACCTTACATCTTTGCACTCCCTTCCTTCTTGTGGAATCAATCACAAGACATGAAGTGGTGGCAGATTCCTCTTTAACCCTCATATTTGACAGTCAGACTTATAACAGCACACTCCCTCAAATGAGACCTGAAGTTTGCCTGTTCACCTAATTGAAAAAAAAAAGCTGAATTCCACCACTTAGGGGTGATTTTGACTCAAGTAAATGTATTGTTTTCACTCCTGTCTCAGGAATAAACTTGACTGTAATTATCTGGATAACTGTCTCTCTCTACACTGAAATTATGTGATTTCTGTAGAAGTGGGAGAATTGACTGTTGCAGAATTAATCATATTTTTGTGACAGTCAATGTTATGAAAAGGATCCTTTCAGCATGAAATAATCACTGGTTTGTCAATCTTCAATAAATCAAGGAAGAGGCACATGAGATTAAAGAGAATAGAAACAGTAAAACAAACGTTTAAAAAAAAAGAAACCAACTGGTTTGTTTTTCTTTTATATTGCTGTACCATTTCAGTGCTGGACAAGGCTTCTGTGTCCCAGCAGGGCAGAACACAGCCACACAACAACACTCAAAGAATGCTACAAAGATGATGAAGGGGCTGGAACCCTGCCCTATGAGGAGAGACTGAGGCACCTGGGACTTTTTGGTGTGATGAAGAAAAGACTTAGAGGGGATCTAATTGATGTTGGGGGTTGAGGGTCAAGAAGGAGGGGACAGACACTTCTGAGTTGTGCCCTGAGACAGGACAAGGGCAATGGATGTAAGCATGGGAAGTTCACAGAGCACTGGAAAAGGCTCACCAGAGAGGTCGTGGAGTCTCCTTCGCCGGAGACTTTCAATATTTGTCTGGATGCATTCCTGTCTGATCTGCACTAGATTGTGGTTCTGTTCTGGTAGAGGTATTGGACTCAATGATCTCTGGAGGTCCCTTCCAACCCCTAACACCCTGTGAGCCTGTGACTGATGTGGTTCTATGGGGGTATTGGTGATGGAAAAGGGTAAAAGCAGCAATCCCAGATGCAGCATATTGTAAGGTCAAGTCTTGGACCAGACAGATCCAAGCTGTTCATCTAAAGGGACACTGAGTATTGCAGTTAATTCCCAAGTACCTGACAGGTTCTCAGGTCCAAAATTGAAATCTAAGATCCTGACTAAAGAGCCCAGTGATTCATTCATAATAATCATGAATTGATATCATTTGCACATACATACCTGGGTCACTGTAGGCCAAGGAGACAGTGACTCCTGCAAGGCCAATTCTTGCATGTACTTTGGTAGTTACTTTGCAACGAAGAACTCTGCACAGCACTATGTGTCCTTTCTAGCATCTGAAATTATTTCCTGTGTATACATGCTTTCCTTCTGTGGCTCAAAGCTCTTGCTCAAGGATTGGAAAACTTCACTTATAAAATAATCCTCTACCCAAATGGATGTGAGCTTGCACAGCAGGACAGGACTGCAGCCATGTGGGAAGAGAGGCTCCTGCACACAGTGCCCTCCACAGTCCAGCTGGACTGGGGATGCTCTGCAGTTAGAAATGTAAAATTCATAGGTCACAAAGGAGTGAAGCCCAAAAGGCAGCTTGATTAGATGTGGTTTAAGTGAAGATTCAACTTATGGCAGGGAGGTCCTATGGCTCTGCTTCCAGGCCTTTTCATTTGACAAAAGACAACAGATAAGAAATAAAGGCACAAGGAGGAACATTCAAAGGCTCACTATTGTAAATTTTCCATCTGCCCCCCTCCCTGACTGCTCAATAGTCCAACCTTCAATGACAAATAAAAGGTTTACAAGCCTTTTTCCCAGGCTGGGCATGAAGACAGTATGCTGGGCTACATATGCTTCCTACCGAGAAATGGAGAATCTGTATCCACCCATCCCTGGGTGAAGGGATTAGGATGAAGGATTTAGATGATAGAGAGAGCACTGTCAGGCTGTGTGGTATTGTTTGTGGGGTTTTATTATGACCTCCAATGTCCTTAAGTAAGAGTTAGATACTTTCACAGACAGCTCAGTATAGGTACATCCTATGGGATACATCCAGTTAACACCTGGGACTCTGCTTCCTGTTTGACCACTCCACACTCACAGCTCAAACTAAGCAAGTACCAGAAGCAGTTCCTTCAGAGACAATTCAAGTTTCCTCCTTCCCTCAATTATAATCACCATGTACAAAGGAGGAATTTAAATGATGGAGAGATCCCTAGCCCTTAAAATTTTGTCACCAGAGTGGGAACTGCATCTTGTGAGAGCAAAACATTGTGGTAATCACCTTAAGTCCTGGCTGCAAATGCATTTACTTGCTTTGATATGGCACAAACCAGTTATTCTTTGACTCCTCCTTACTGAAGAGCTGTTTCAAAGATCTCCAAGACAGAAGCAGATGGTCTACCAGACAGCATTAGTTCCTCCTTAGGAGAACACTTTATATTTTAATTTAATTCTCAATTGCTGTTAATAGGGAAGAAAAAAAAGCTTCTAGCTGAAACATCACATTTCTTTGAAATCTTCAAGGAAGTGACTAGAAAGACCTGTTATAAAATGAAGCAGTTAAACTCAATGTTTGCTCAATGCAAAGAGTCAGCACTTCCTATTCAACGTCTCCCTAATTACCCCTGGGGATCAAAGACTTTCGAGCCATTGCCTGTCTATTCAAACCACTAACAGATGATCACTGGCCCCTCCAGTGCTATAGCAGCATGCTGGATGCTTGCAATTTCCTGCAGGAAAGGGAAAATGCAGTTTTAAATGGGTGTGTTTAAATATTTTTACGGGCATTTTTTAGGAGGGTTTTTGTTCAGTGTCAATCTAATTAAAAAAAAAAAAAAAACAACACATAAAAATAATGCTGCTTATCCAAGGAGCTCTCTGCTTAAATACAACTTGTAATTTCCTTCACAATCTACACCATTGTGGAAACAGAATAAGAAAGTGAAAGACAGACCTCAGCAATTCTTTGCTGCTATTAAGCAGCTTACTGCACCGAAGAAGCTTATTCCAGTCCCATCCACACCCTCTCCCTCTAGTAAATTCGGTGTTACACATGCTTGGACCTTTCTCAGTAAAATAATATTTTCCCTTCTAGATACCCTTTCTGGCAGAGACCATATTACTATAAATATTACTGAGATATTTCTTCAAGATCAAAGTCAATTAAAAGATGGTCCCACTGCACTTCTAAATGGAGTTTTAATTTGTGTATATAATACTAGAAATAATGGTTTTCCCATTGGGGTACTCACTTCAATTAGAGAAATGAGGACAGGCAGCCCTGCCAGAGGGCCTCCTACCTTGCTTTGCAATTACTGAAATTCTGGGCTAGCCTGCTGTGGACAGTATCATTTTGCAAATACCATTTCATTACAGACATATAAAAGGTGAGCTCCTAATTAAAAAGGGTATAATTTACATAGGTAAATCAACAACCTCTCATATGCTCCTTTCCTTATTATGTCTGCCAGATAGTGTTGGAAAACCTACTTTTCTATATTACTAGAATAGGGTTCTTAAAAATCTAAAAAATACTGCTTGCTTTGCAGAAGGCATAAGCAATTCCTGTCGTCTCCTCTCACAACAGAAGTAGGAGGAGACTTTAAATCTAGTTTGAAGGTTAAGAGCTAAGTCGTCTTGTAGAATTTTGTCACAGAATAGTTCTGGTTTGAAAAGACCGTTCAGATCATCCAGTCCAAACACTATGTACAGAGCCTGGTGCTAAAACATGTCCATGAGCACCACATCTCTGTGTCTTAAATACATCCAGAGATGGTGACTCTATCACCTCTCTGGGCAGCCTGTTGCAATGTTTGGTTTGAGAACCCTTTAAATGAAGAAGTTTCTTCTAACATTCAACTTAAACCTCCCCTGATGCACTCTGAGGGCATTTGCTCTCATCCTATCTTGTTACTACTATCCTATCACCTCTCTGTAACCCCCCTTCAGGCAGTTGTAGAGAGTGAGAAGGTCTCCCTTCAGCCTCCTTTTTTCCACACGCAGCAGCTCCTCCTAAGATCTGTTCTCCAAACTCTTCACCAGCTTTGTTGCCCTTCTCTGGACCTGCTCCAGCACCTCAATGCAAGCCAATCTCTCAGGTGGCTATCTGCTCAACTGTCCTGGGCACGAATGTGATTTTATCATACAGACAAGGAAATTATTTGAGAGCACTGCTTGTGGCTTAATCCTAAAATCAGCTGAAAACTGCATTAGTGTTACTCTAATATGCACATTCTAATAGCTCTGAAGCCCCAGTTGGGCTGTGCTAGTTGATGTAAGAAAAATTAGCAAAATGACAGCCTTGGAATCCCTGGTGTCCAAACTATGGGTTTAACTTGAACATTGCTTAGCCTGACTAAATCAAATGACTTGAAGAGCTTCAAATTCAGAATTTACACATTGTGAAGATCAGGGCCAGGTTGCTCAGAAGCATCATCAAAACTGAGCTCTAAAGCAGGATCCTCTTGCCTCAGTGATCTATTGAAGATGTCTGACAAAATTTAACCTTCATATTATCCAGATTCATTGTTCTGACTGCTTTGGAAGACAAATCACAGCATCACAGAACACTAGAGGTTGAAAGGGACCTCCACAGATCATTGAGTCCAACTGCCCTGCCAAAGCAGGATCCTCTAGGGCAATTTGCACAGGAATGCATCCAGGTGGGTTTTGAAAGTCTCCAGAAAAGGAGACTCCACAACCTCTCTAGGCAGCCTGTTCCAGTGCTCTGTCATCTTCACTGTAAAGAAGTTTCTTCTCATGTTGAGCTGAAACCTTGTATTTTCCAGTTTGTAGCTGCTGCTCCTTGTCTTATTACTGAGCACCACAGAGAAGAGATTGGCCTCACCCTCTTGACATCCACCCCTCAGATATTTATAGACATTGACGAGATCTCCTCTCAGTGTTCTCTTCTCAAGACTAAAATATATGAGTATGTTCAAACCAGGCTAAGATGTTTACATTTATTGTCTGATTTCTCCTTACATACACTTGATAAGCAACAGATTATTCCAACACAGAATTCAGAGGGAAAAATTTATCTTTTTTTTCTTTTCTTTTTTTCCCCAGTAGAAAAGATCAGCAAATGGATACAAATGTACAGTCTGGGAAAGCTGATAAAATGGGTGACACAACACAATTAATGACACTAGACTTTTTTTTCTACCCAGAGGCCATGGGTAAAATCCAACACAGTACTTTCATGTACCATAAATCTAAGTGAATGGTTCAGATCAGTGTGAAGAGCTCTCTCTACAACAAAACTTAGCACAACCAGATGATTTGTTCCCTTGGACTTAGAACTAAATTCAGCACATAGATTAAGGAAAGTGCTAGCAAGTGCAATCCACAGTGTTCTCTTGAAAAACCACAGCCATCTTTATGTATAATTACAACAAAAAAAACCATTTGCTAAAGAAACTCAAAGTTCACCAAGTCAAGCACTCAAAAGTGAGCAAAGAACAGAATTAAGACTGCTTGTGTGATTTTAGATCTGCCCCTCTGTGCATATGTACTCTGTAATAGCCTTTAATTCCCTCATCACGGGCTATTTTTTTTTCCACTGGCCCAATGCTGAGCAGAACAATTGCACAGAAATTGCCACTCAACCCTGGCAACTGCAGCATTGTGGCATGTTCAATTGCTTTCTAGGGATGCCATATGTGCAGCCTGGCTGGTAGCAGTAGGAGGGGGTTGGAAAGGAAAGGAAAGGAATGCACTCAGTGCAGACAGTTTCACTACTGCACTCTAAATAGGTCCCTCCCGAGCAGCTGTGAACTCAGGTTTTCTAGTTTTGTGGCAGCCAGCTCTGGGTGGATCAGCTATGATGAAGTAGGCATTGTTATTTGTTCTTCCTGATGGAGAAGAGGTGCCATGGTTCTCTGATACCCCCATCCTCTGCAATATAAAATAAGAGTAGATCCAACAGCAAAGTTCTGCATAAGCAAATGATGGCACTGGCAGTAGGGATCCAGACCCTTACTCTCACAAATCTCTTCGGAGTATGTTCATTTGTGATTACTTAGGCTATGGTAATTTGGTTTCATTGTTAAGTACAAACACATCAAAGTGCATGCTCAGAGACATGGTACGCTGACTGCCTTGTTCCTTCATCCTCAAAGCCTCTGATGGCAGTAGTGAATCAAAAAGTACCAAGCACTCTACACCATTTATTTCTTAGAAGAGACCATGATTTTAGCTCTGATGCACAGAATCCCAAAATGGTGGAGTTTGGAACTCTTGAGGATTAGCTAGTCCAGCCTCTCTGCTAAATCAGGTCCCACAGCAGGCTGTACAGAAGGTGAGTTTTGAAATCTCTACAAAGAAGGAGACCCCACAACCTCTCTGGGCAGCTCTGGCACCCTCACAGGAAATAATTTTTCCTTCATGTTCAGGCAGAACTTGCTCTGTTAGAGTTTGTGCCCATTGCCCTTTGTCCTGTCACTGGGCACCACTGAGAAGACTCTGGCCCCATATCCTTGACTCGTGCCCTTTAGGTATTTGCAAGCATTGAGAAGATCCCCTCTCAGTCTTCTAATCTCCATGTTGAACAGCCCCAGGCTTCTCAGTCTCTCCTTCTAGGAGAGATGCTCCATTCTCCTCACCATCTTTGTGTCTCTCCACTGGGCTCTTTCCCAAAGCCCTGGTTGGTCAGACAATACCTTCTAAATTCTGTGCACAGTCAGCTGGGAACAACCAGAGATCTCTGTCCTGCTGATGCCCATTACTGAGTGCAGGTCTGGGCTCTCCAGTTCAAGAGGGACAGGGAACTACTGAACAAAGGTGACAAGTGGACTGGAGCATTTCTCTTACAAGGAGAGGCTGAGAGACTTGGGGCTCTTTAGCTCAGAACAGAGAAGACAGAGAGGATCTTTACAATGCTTATCAGCAAACTAAATGGTGGAGGACATGAGGATGAGGGTGGGCTCTTTTAAGTGGTGCCCTGTGACAAGACAAAGGCCAATGAGTACAATCTAGAACACAGGAGGTTTCACTTGTACTTGTGAAGAAGCTTTGCTTTGAGAGTGACGGAGCACTGTAACAGTCTGCCCATATAGGTTGTAGCTTCTTTCTCTGGAGACTTTTAAAACTCACTTGGACCTCTGCAACCTGATCTAGATGTAACTGCTTTAGTAGGGAATTTGGACCAGATGATCTCTAGACATCTCTTTCAAACCTTACCATTCTGTGATTCTGTGATTCTGTTTGAATGCAGCTATCCATAGGAGGTTAAGAGTACAGAAATGCACCAGTCCTGGACCAACTGTATGCTCAGAGACCGGTCCCATGTACACATTTCACAGCTTGGAGTAGCCCATCATCCAGTTTGACCAGGGAAAATAAACAGGATTGAAGGATCACAGGATGTTAGGGGTTGGAAGGGACTTCCATAGATCAAGTCCAACCCCCGTGCCAGTGCAGGACCATTGAATCTAGCTCAGGTCTCCCAGGAACACATCTGGATAGGTCTTGAAAGTCTCCAGAGAAGAAGACTCCACAATCTCTCTGGGCAGCCTGTTCCAGTGCTCTGTGATCTTTACAGTAAAGAAATTCTTCCTCCTGTGCTGTAGTTCACATCCATTGTACCTTGTCCTGTCACAGGCGGCAAGTGAGCAGAGGCTGTCCCTTCCTTCTTGACACCCAGACATCATATATTTATATACATTTGTTAGATTCCCTCTCAGCCTTCTCCTCTCCAAACTAAAAAGCCCCAGGACTTTCAGCCTTTCCTCCTAAGGCAGTGCTCCAGTACCTTAATCATCCTTTTAGCTTCCTCACTGAGCTATGTCAAGTAGATCCCTGTCCCTCTTGAACTGAGGAGTCCAGAAGTGGATACAATACTCCAGGTGAGGTCTCACTAGGGCAGAGTAAAGGGGGAGAACCCCCCTCGATCTGCTGGACACACTCTTCTTAATGCACCCCACTATACCATTGGCCTTTTTGGCCATGAGGGCACATTGTTGTCACATAGATAACTTGTTTTCCACCAGGGTTCCCAGGTCCTTCTCCACGAGGCTAATATAAGCAAACTGTTATTGACTCCTTGGATTAACACTGTTTGGAATATCATTATGCTTAAATTGGGGGGATTTTTTTTTTTCATCAAAAGCCTTAGGAAGCCCTTTTTTTTCTGCCATAATTAAAGGAGATTCTCCTCCACTGATAGTCCAATTAGAGTTTCTTTTGAAATACTTAGTGTAAGCACAGCCATTATCTCTGCTAACTGCCTTACTCTGTTTCACTTTTTAGAGTCTCTTTGCATAACGAAGTGATACGACAGTTGTACCAGGCAAGCAAGGTGTTATGCTGCTGCCGTGTTATGTGCTGCCATATTTGAAAATAGCTAACATATGCTGTTCTCATCATCTTTCCAGGCAAAAGCTTCTGACTGCAATAAGGAGACGCATGGAAGTTAAGGTATGGTAAAATCAAATACAGCAGAAGATAGGAAACACTGATGAAGGTGGCAGAGTTTATTACTTTCTCCTTTGAACACAGATTCCTAACTACTGAGTATCAGATCCTGGTATCTCAAATGGAATTGTATTAAGTGGTCATTTTGGGGCTTTTAACCTTCAGCGTAAACAGTGGCGTTGAAATCTTGTCACAGAGGGAAAGAACAGATTGGACCTTTCTTTCTGTATTTTGCAGGTCATCTAGTAGGTCACCTCGGTACTATACCTAACAACAGCACTTCGCTTAACACTGTAAAGATGTATATCTACCACATAACTCAACTTTAACTACAGGTTAAAAAAAACCAAAAAACTCAGAGAAAGCATCATCGTTGCACATATCCCATAGAAATTAATGACCTGGCTACAAACCAGGCTTCGAAGCCATCTTCTAGTTTATGCTAGAAAAGGACAGGAGACAAACACTAAAACTAGAACTGAGGAATATTTTTCACCAGCAGTGACATCCCTGAGCTTATTTTTACAAATTGTTATCCACAAAAATGTATGGTGTTTCAAAACATTGAAAGTGAGCCCATTACAGGAAACATTTCTTTCTGTCTCCACGTAACTGCAATTAAATTATGTTATATCACACTAATTAGTATGAGATAAAAGCACAGACTCACAGAGAGCTCCTTCCAGTAGATATTAAGATCTGTAAAACTGGCTCTTTTTTCAGTGCCTGTCTGCAAAGGTCAACCTGAGATGTGAAATGAAGATTATAGCAGCACATCTGGGCCGCTGTCATAAAGGCAAGGCCAGCACTTCTGGTGTCAGCCTGCTTGTTATTTTCTTTTCTAGGGGCTTATAGCAACTACAAAAACTCACTAAAAGCAACTGATAAAAGCTGAGAGCCCATATCTTACCATTTAGGAAAACCAGAAGGAATTAAACTTGTTCCTTTTGTGTTAAGGATCCTCAAATTTAAGAAAGGACCAGGCATCTAAAGGGCGAACGGTGATGTTGTGTGACTGATGTGTGGTTTCATGGTGCACTGATGTAAACCTCAAGATCAGATGGAGCCCTCCGGATATACAGCCTCAGCCTGCTTTCCACCAGTTAAAGAATCAGTCATATTGGAGGTCTGCTTCTAAGGGGAAGCAAGCTATTCTTCTAGCAATCCCACAATGATGAAAGAGGATCAGACTTTGACAGAAGGACCTCTTCATTCAGTGTCAGAATAAAACAATAAGCAGATATAAAAAAAGCAATAAATAAACCCCCAGAACAATAGGAAAACAGAGAGTAATCTATATAAATCTAAGACCAGGCAGAGGGTTGATAAAGGAAGCTGACGACATGGAGAAAAAAAATACATGGCTTGGAAAAACAAAGAACAATAGAACATTTTTTAAGTGTCTGGAAAGCTGGCAAACTGAGCAACAGTATAGCTATTTACGTGATGGAGATGGAGAAATTGTTAATCATGTTACAGCAGAGGCTAAAGTGTGCATTAAGAATTTTTGTTCTGGTTTTTGAAAATAACTACAATAATGCAATTATTTCACAGGAAATAATTTTTTTTCTTCCAGTCCATTAATAACCAAGAATTATATTAAATGACATCTATTCAAGGACAAACATTTTAAAATCCGTAGGCTCATTTAACTTGTACTCAGTAAATGAGATAGCAGAAGAATCTGACTCACTGATTAATACTGAACCAGCTACCAAGAGATTAGAGCAGGGTTAATGCTGTGCAAATATCTAAGAAAGGAAAAGGATGCAAGTCACTTAGATTGGGTAGCCTGAACATCTACTCCAGACAAAATAACGTAAGATATAACGCAGAATTCAACTGATGAAGGATAAAGTGAGTAACACAGGCCATGCATATTGCTTTTCTGAAAAACAAACAGTTACTCTTTTTTGACCAAATGGCAGTTTTGGAACACATTTGATGTAACTGGGCATGATTTTCCATTAAAGAAACAAGCACTTTCCAATCATAAAAAGCAATGTGTGCATGTGCTTGAAAACTAACTGGAAGACTTTAAAATCATCAGTATTGGTGAATAACCACTAAATGTTAACTTTCCTTCTGAAATTCAGCAGATGATACTTGGCCTGAAACTATCCAACAGCTACATCTATGTTACATAAGTAAATATAAATTCATGGATGACTAAACATCCAGATGACTCAGAGAGCATCCAAGTGACAAATACAAGGATAAGGAACAGAACACATAAAGAGAAGAGCTGGACAGCTACTAAATGTGAACAATTCCCACCAAATGTTCTCACCCTTTTCCATGTGATTCGTTGTAAAAATGGACTCTCCATCATGCTGGTAGCCACCCTTTATGTATATGGTAATAAGGTCTCCCCTAAGCCTTCTCTTCTCTATCCATCTCTTTCAGCCTTTCCTCATATGGCAGGTAACAGTGAGCATCAGAAGCTGCTGTATACCAATACCCTAATGTAATTTTTATAGACAAAAAGACTTAATTAATTTTTTACATGTGTAAGTTCGGAAAAAGGCTCTACTGGTGTTTTGTACAACATTTTGTGTGCACGCAAATGGAGAGGAAGCTGGGGGCATGCTTGCATATATGTTTGGTACAATAAGAGGCAGCTTTAACAGAAACACTCCACACATGCAAGTTCTCCTATCAAATATAAAAATGGAAGTGCTGGGTCCCTCTCAACCAGTATCCTGAAATGCTACACTTCACAAACATCTATAGTGCATAAAATATATTATTGATAATACTACAGCACCCTTCAGGCTGGATCTGACAGCTTTATAGATCAGAAGTAAAATGAAGTAAATGACAGAACCATGGGGGTTGGAAGAGACTTCTGGGGATCATCTGGCCCAAAACCTCTGCTAAAGCAAAGAGCACAATCCCATTCAGGTGAGTTTTGAGTCTCCAGAGGAGACGCCACAACCTTTTTGAGTAGTCTCTTTAAGAAACTCTTTGGGTAGTTACAGTGGTTTCTTGCCCTCACATGAAAGTTCTTCCTCATATTCAGATGGAAGCATATTCCTGTGTTCCACTTTGTGCATGTCATCCCTTGACCTGTTGCTGGGCACCACTGAAAATTGCCCATTCCTCTCCTTCTGACCTTTAATATTGGTAAGTATGGAAAAGGTCCCCTCAGGATGCTCTTCTCTGGGCTAAAGAACCCCAAGTCTTTCAGCCTCTCCTTCTAAGAGAGATGCTCCAATCCTCTCAGCATCTCTGTAGCCATCCATTGGGTTTTCTCTAGCAGTTCCTTGTCTTTCCTGAACTGAAAAAGCCCAGAACTGGACACTACTCCAGATGTGGTCTCACTAAGGCAAGGCAGAGAGGGAATAGAACCTCCCTTGACCTGTTAAACTTGCACCAAATGAGACACAAAGTTATGGAGTGAGCTGTTTGAAGCAATTCTGTGAAGATGTGAAAGAACCAAGGAAGGACCTCAAGTCTCCTCTTTAGGTGACAGATTGATTTCATAACACAAAGGCTTCACTAGAACAGATTGTTTAGCTGCCATTCCTCATTTTAGACAAGATAAGATGGAAATAGAAAATACTGAAGGATCTCTGTGAAGAAAAAAAGGCAACAGTAGCAAAATGGAACTTAATCTGGGATCAGAAAAGAAATATGAGAGCAGAAAATTAAAGAAACTTCTTGGAAGGGTAATAAACTGGTTTATGCTTTAACTTGAACGAAATCTTAATACCAAGGTCTAAATGCAGGATTAACATAGATTGACTTTAATAACTAAGCATTAACAACTTCTCCTATTGATCTCAAGTGGCATGTAAACACCATAGTGATTGGTATACAATACATCCATAGCTAACTAGTCAGATAGCTAAGAGCTTTGGAGAGCTGCTTTAATTTTGGTTTATCAAACAGCATCAAAGAATGCTGGACAAACTGAGCTCAAGCTCGCTTTCAGGGTGATTTTTAGACAATAAAAAGACACTTTATAAACACATCATAGTCCTAGCACTGTTTTATTGTCAAAGCACTTTGCCTGTAGCAAGCAACACTCTTCTTTAAGCGAAGCTGCATCTGTACGGAGTTCAAAGCAACACAGAGCTGAAAAGTAGAGAGCTCTGACTCCAATCAAATGAGTGACTGGTTTGGCTTCATAATATATTTTCCAGCCCTAACTTTAATCTAAATCAAATGCCCATCTCTCTGGCTGTTCACGCAACACAACCGCAGCACATGCTTAAGTATAGGAAAATTGCAAGTGCCTAACTATATCAAATTGTACCTCCATCTAGTCTGGAATCTACATCAGGCAGAGGATAATACCTTCTGTTTCAGAAGAAAGAAACTATTCTCCATCACTAATTCAGTTAGAAACTGTTCCACAGATCCAGCCAAACAGCTGCTGGGTATGGAGATCTGGAGAATCAAACAGGTCTTTTCTGTTTCTAAGCTCAGAACTCTTCCTTCCAAGCAGCACATCAATCTCCAAGACACTTCACTGTACTGGGTACAGAAACTCTGCTGGCAAAATATTTGGATAGTAACATACCTCATGGCATTATCTCTACCATAACAATTTCACTACAAATTAGCTCTCCAAGGCAGACCTCCACGGCAGACAGACCCCATCACATCCCAGCAAAAGCCATGAATTTTTTTCCTTGTTTAGCTGTTCGCCAAACGGACAGTCCTAAAATGGGGAAATCTAACTTTGAACCCACATCTCTTCACCACCTCCTGAAACGGCAAATTTGCGGGTCAGTTACAAGCTGCTTAAAGAAGCATTTCATTTCAGTGGTTCCATCAGTGATGCCCCTGGCATTTTAATGTTCCAGCCCTGATCTGCTACTGCTTTTCTCTTTGGCATTCTCACCCCACGAAACAAGCTTCTGCTGAGCTCACAAGATTTGCATAAGCTCTGTGTGGGCAAAACTTTGATGTGCATTGTCCCCACTGCCTTAGTGCCTTAGTATCTGAATATTTGGAAAGGTGGCAACAAGTCAATCAAAAGCTGGTTAATTCAAATGAGAAACAGCTTCTGGTGTTTAATACAGCCTGTTATATTTTGTTTGTCATTATCTCTCCAGGCCAGTGACTCAGCTCTGTAAAACCTTCAGCCTGATCACAGTGTTGACACATGATGCCAGCCGTTCAGCTTCCATGGACTTCTATCTATGCCTCCACTCCTCTTCGAAAAAGCCCAGCACAATAAATGAACCTCAGACCATTAAATACCATAATGTCATAAAATAATGGAAGCTCTGCCTTTTAGCCTTAAACAAATGATTCAGCAAATGCTTCATATGAATTTGAAAAATGAACTGTTTCAGCAAAGAACTTCAGAAATGACCCAATGCTTTCTTGTTTCCACTCTCTGCCTGCCTCAGATGGTTGCCCATCACAGATGTGTCTGAGCATCTGTCACACAAAAAGTTTTGCCAACAGCAGAGTCACTCATGGATCTCCTGATGTCTCTAGCTCCAGACACTTGTACAGGCTGGTAAGGCTTGCAATGAGTGGGTTTTAATATCTAAACTGACAACCGTGATGCGTCTGGTGCTGTGAAGACCATCCTGAAGTTCTGGATATTTCTCTGAAGCATTTCCATTAACCAGTCAGTGTATATAAAAAAACAGAGTAGATGCCAAGCCACTGCCATGGGACCCAGTCCAAAGTCCACGCACTTAAATGGGAGTCTTTCCAATGACCTCAAGCTTGTTTTGGGAGATGAAAGTAGTCATTAAAAAGATGATTTCTATGGTTGTTTTAACAAGACCAGAAGGAAAGCGGCCAAGTTTCCAACACTCATGAACTGTTATACAGATCAAACCTTCTTTACTCATGATTAAGTTAAATCTTACCACTCAAACAGTCCCCATGGCATAAAAAAGAGGAAGACACTATTTAAATGAGGAAAAGTATCTGTAAGAAATTGCAACTATGCAAATGCAGGTGTAAAAAAAAACAAACACAGAATCAATGGAGAAAAAACAGTAATTTGTTTTGCAAACAGAGCAGGCTATTTTAAAGACTGAACAAGTTTTTGATAGGAACTGTCTAGGTTTTATCAGAATGCAAAACGTCTCAGCTTAACTTAGTGAAATTACAAACATTTTGACTCCCTGATTAATTTTTTTTCCTTTTGGGTTAGGTGATACAATTCTCATCTGCAACTTGACAGGATGTAGAAAATAATTACAAATGAAAAGGTTATTCATAATTTTTAAATGAGTTAATTAGTAAACCCCGCCAGAGTCACTCATTACAGTAATTAATAATTGATTATACTTGAAATTAAACACAATTTTTCATCAAAATCTAATTAAATATCTGCCTTTTTGCTTGTTGATTAGAACACTGGGTCTGGTAGACACAATCTTTGCTAAATATGTTTATACTGAACTGAACCACTGAATTTGATTTCTAATAATTGATAGTTCCTTTGAAAATTAGTAATTATGACCCATAATTACAGCAGTTCAACCTGATCAGCATTGCTGGCACCTTTCCAGCTATACATAGAGCCTGGCAAATGCCACAGAACTCATTTGAGTGGAGAAACAAGGGTGGAAGTGCACTCATTGGACCTCCTTTTTAACTGGATTAATTGTGCTTTTAAATGGGAGTCCGATCTTTTTGGGGCTCTGAGAAGGTTTTTGAGTTAGAGAACACAAAGTGGCAAACCAAACTCTTCTCAAGATATCAAACAGCACACACCTCCTCCACCAGGATTAACAGGCACTGCTGTTCTGAGCTGTAATGATACTCCTCTGGCATGCTGAGATAATATCCAAAGGAACCATGTTCAGGGCATAAGGAGAATACCAGACAAATGAGAAAGGCAAGTCCGAATGTACACAGCAAATGATGAAAGCTGACTGCATATTTCATCAAACTGCTGCTGATTTAATGTTGGTTAATTAATCACTCCTGCTTCTCTTACAGGAGGCATAAAAAGTGACCAGAGTATGATGCAAGGCAGAAAGGGGAAAGTATCAGTCATTAAAGAACTGTACATAAAAGGAACACAGTAAAAGCAATCCTTTGTGGTAGTGATAATTATACTCATGTGAAATGAAAGTAAAAATCTTTCGATCCAGGCTAACATTTGTAATTCTAACCACAACCTTTTATAGATCATTAGTGTACAGGAAGTCACAGGGAAATCAAAAAGACTCATTTGTGCCATGAGAAATGGGCTTCGTCACTCATGATTGCACCTGTGTGTCTGACCAGTAGAGTTTGCACCATGGAGAGTTTAAAACAGAAGTCTAGGATTGGACCTTTGTAAGACATTTATGACACAAGGATCCAATCTAACTGAAGCAAAAGTAATGGGAAGAGTCGAACTTTACAGGCTGAAAAATAGAATTTTCACTTTTAACAGTTCAATTACTTTTGCAGCAAACACTGGGAATGCTGACAACACTCCGAAACCAAAGATCATGCACAGCTCATGAAAAATCCACTGCTTTTTCACCCAAGCAACAAATTTCCCCATCTCTCTTTACTCAAAAAAGGCCCTGTTAGGTCACAACCTGAACTCAGTCTTTCTCCACTCTCTTGGTCAGTCTAGAGTTCAATATAGCTGGTTAAATGGCTATGATGTGCTACCAAAAGATAGAATAAAGCCACGTATTTGTGTATCAGGACCTTGGTTCTGAACTTGTCCCATCAAAGTCAACAGCAGAGAAGCCCAGGGACCTGGATGTGACTGGGAATGGGGCATGGACCTCACTGACTGTTTTAAGGGGCTGCTTTGGGAAAACCTAGTGGGTTTGTTTCACTCCAGGTAACCTTTCCTCTGCAGAATACAAACAGTCCATGCCATTATGCTTTACTAAGCTCTTCTGGCTCTATGATATGTGCTAGGCTCCCTAGCATAGCACTGCAACCACAGTTAAGTCACCATCACTTTGTAACCACAGTCTTGACCCTCTGCTTCCCAAAGATTAGCTTTTGGGGTGGGTCTTTCAGAGTAATTAAAGACAAGCAGAAAATAAACAGAAACAAGCTTACCTATGAAATAGGCCAGCAGGATCACCAGCGTGACTGAGATGACAATGGCACTCAGAGCAGCACATTTCCAGTTACAGTACTTATAGGGCTTCTTCAGGTTAAAGGCAGGCCTAGAGAAGGTACTTCTGGGAAGGGGCCTAGGGGGAGGTGAGTACACAGTGCTGGACGTCAAGGGATATCCCGGCGAAGTTGTACAAAAAAGGGGAGAAGTGCCTCCAGGTTTGAACAGGAAGTGCCTGAGGGAAGAAAGACCAACAACAAGTGACTTCTCACACAAGCTGAAGCCAAAACAGACGTGAGGCGGGAGGATGGCGACTGCTACCAGGACGAAGAAAGCAGCTCCACACAACGCTGGCTATGGACACGGATGGCATGCATAAAAGAGAAGAGTAAAAATCAAAGGCAAGTCACACAGAGTAAAGAAAAACAAACCAAAACAAGAAAATCACAGTGCCAACAATGCCACAGAGAACTCTTCAAGGGCAAGAGTCCCCTCTGTGGAAGAGCTGGCGTTTGAGTGAAATGAACACCCCAAGCACAACTACGACAGACTGGTGGCAGGGGCAGCACCAGGGGCCTGCTCACGCTCCCACAGAAATGCCCTACGGAGACTGAAGAGGAGCATAGGTTGGATTAAAGAGGGGAGGGTCTTTACCAATTCACTGATCACTGCATGAGAGCGTTTTTTTATATGGCACTGGTGAATGGAGATGGGGAAAGAGAGCTGAAGCCATTCCATAGCACCCAAATTGTCACAGGGGGGAATATTCACACTGACCCCGCCTGGCAAGTTCAAGAGTTGGAGGACAGCATAGCTAAAAGAATCAAAGGCCAGAATTCCACATGCTGTGTATTGCCAGAGGGGAGAGGCATCGGCTTCCAGAAACCATTCCAGAACAGCTTAATTTGATGCCTGCTTTTAAAAAGCGTGAACTACTGTCAAAGGCAACAGCACTTCCTGTCCAGTGACACGTTGGGAGGCACCATAGTTTGCCCATTACTACAAATGCAGCCTGAGAGCCAGCCTGTGAGGACCTTGTGTGAGACTTGTGAAAGTCAGCACAAAAAGAACCCACTGCAGTTCATGAGTTGCTGAAGAGAAATGTACGAATGGGAGTCCTTTCCATGGGAATTCTAAATGAAAAACCATATTTTGGTGGGGTATTGTGAACTACAAGGCATTCAAATTCTGGGAATGAATCTCGGGAAACAGATCTGATTCATCTATCATGCTGATGTAAAACAAAAACACAGCTTTGTCAGAACAGAGAAAGCCCCAGTGCAGCACCTTCTGCCATGGTTTATGGGGCTAGATTTGCAGCCAGCTTAAATGCAATCAGCGTGAATACATGGCAGTCAGGCAAGCCAGTGGATTGTACCAGATGGAGACAGGGCTCTATTTTCCCCTACAAGTCACTTGTGCAGTCACAGGGGGTGTCACATGCAGCAACATTACCATGCAGAAAAGCCACTGATTTGTGCAGTATAAAGTAGCGTAATTCTCCAAAATCGGTGTTTGCAGCATAATAGCCTTGCTTTTATTGGTGCTGTAAGTATGACTGATGAGCTTTAGAGGAAGAGCCATTATTTCTACTAATGCTCCACATCAAAACATTCATTTTTACAAAAAGCCAGATACCATCCTGGGTTTTGGAAAGTGTTTATTTAGACACAGGTGTATCAGTTCTGAGCAAAGAGGTACCTGCAGTTTTCAAGTAGAACCACAGAATCATTGCATTGTTTTGGTTGGAAAAGGCTTCTTAGATCACCAAGTCCAACATTCAAAGTACGTCAAGTACTCCAATCAGATCTTCAGTTAATGATGGCTACCAAATTAGAAACTGCCAACACAAGGTCAATAGCTTTGGCACTAAGTGCCAAGTTAAAAGCTGCTTACAACTTCCAAAGTTACATGATCAAAAGCCAGGCAGAGATGCCAGAATGCTTGGCTAAGTCAAAATCAAAGGCTTGCCTTACAAACACCACTAGGAGACATGTGTAAGATAAAGTATGTAGAAAATATCACTTTAACAATGAAGTATCAGGCTGCCAGCACAATAATGGTGTAAGATTTTCTAAGGAAATTAAATTAGTTTATGCGAGACTCAAAACTGCTGTAGGTACTTCTAATGAAATTACTTTCAAAGCAAGAAGGGGAAAAGAAGAAAAAAAAGAAAAAAACAGCAAATGGCATGCTGTGGCTCACTAGCATATTAATGAGTCTGCCATTAATATGTACAGGACACAGTGCTCCAAGCCCCAGAACTTCATTCTTTTAAAGCCATCTTGGAAGAGGCCAGCAGTGGTATTGCCCTTAAACAACATTGGTACAACCAAATGCTTTCATGCAAGGATCATAATGACTGTACAGTAAACAGGAAGACCACGGAAGTGTCACATACCCATCATTGTAAGCACCGTCATGTCGGGAGGAGGTGAGAATGTCCATCTCAATGAGGTTGTCCTGCAATGTCTCTAGGAATGTCTGCTTTGCTATGTTTCTACATACATATGGAAACATGAATGAAGCCAGTGAGTCATGCATATATGAAGTGTGATCTTATAAACCACAATGGTTATAGTGCAGTTGTGCATGGAATTAGAATGATGGACCATATATTTATATGTATAAGGTGCTACACATATACATATATAGCTCTTAAGAATGTTCACTTCTCTCTCTATACACTGGTATATATGCATATACACACATATAAGCACACACACACATGTGCATGTATAAAAAAGAGCTGATGCCTTTCTTCATTTCACATTATTTATTGCCAGTGACACATTAATCCTTCCGAACTGCTGGATTCAAAAGACTGGATTTTGATCCAGCACAGCTGTACACTTCTCATACTCCTGCACTGGTGCTATTGTTACCCTGAAAAGGCACAGCACAGTAGCCAACAACTTGGTAGAGCACCTACACCTCACACTCTCAAGGATTTCCAGCAAAAGTCTGTCACTCCTTTTCTTAAAGTTACAGTTTGAATTCGAGAGCTTTTTAGTTACCAATCTGATGAATTTGCTTTCCTCTGTGGAGTAACAACTTGCTAGTTAGAAGTTTCAAAATACAAGTTCTGTTCAATCTCAGTGACAAGCAGACAGAAGCTGGAAAAAAAGGTTTTGCTGTAACCCAAATTCCAATACCAGTAGCATGGGCTGCAATCTGGATAATACAGGCAATAGGCCTTCATGTAAAAAAGCCTGGGCTTGACTCCGAACACAATAGTGGCATTTTTAAGTATCTGGTCTCTCCAGCATGTACTTTGATGAGTCACTTTTTGGCCTATATATGCTAGACTGTTTTGTACTTCTTGAGGAGAATAGCAGAAACATAAAGAATTTAGTCAGAGGCACAGCTGGGAACAGACTGTGCCTTTCTCACCTTCAGGCTTGTTCCTCAAGACCTGGCAAAAGAATATTCTTCACATGCTTTTTAAAACAAAAACCAGTTCTGATTTTGCCCATGACTGTTTTCATCATCAAAACTGACTGAATAAATGCCCTGGCCAAAGCTAGCAAAAGGAACATAACAGCATTGTGACACTTTATCACTTATGCAGGATTAAGCATTTACAGGACCTAAGTGACACAATGTGAATTCAAATGAGAACTCCTCTGCCAAAGAAACTGGATGCAGGTAACATGTTCCACCAAGAGAAACCAGGCCTGTCACACTATTCAAACTGTGATACTGTCTATTCTAAAGCATCCTCAACTTTCTTTATAATTTCTACTTCCTCCTCTTCCTTGCTGCTAATCACAGAACATCTTTACCAGCCTCTGGGCTGTTTTGAAAGAACCCCTTCATCTGAATGAAAGTGACTCTTATTCATAACTTTGGAGTAAAGTGGATTGACATGCATGAGCTGTGTGCCATAGCACTTGAGACATCCTTCTATCCCAAATGTGTGTGGCTTCCTTACATTCCCTGGGAATGCAGGAAAGGTTGGATGTTGAATCCAATGCAGAAAGAAGCAACATATGTACATGCATTGAGCATTTAATGGGTAAGAGGCAAGGCATCTAGCAACACACCAATCAATAAAAGTTCACCAGTGGTTAAAATCCATGTCAAATTGGTTCCATGAATTTCAGTTGTGGATTGTCAATAAAACAGAAGGGGAGAGGGTTATATAATCTTATAATGTATGTATTTGCAACAGAGAGGTCACTGGGTCACCAAGGTGACTAATGCATCACTCTTCTCCTCCCTGAAGGTCGGACAGAGCCTGCTCCCTTGGAGATTACCTATGAGTAGTTGTCTAGTTCCAAACCACTCTCCCTTCTCAATATGAGTTGTGGTAGAATATGACCATACATGATTATCACACAAAATTTCCTCGGAATAGAAGTCTCCTGAGAGCTGTTGGTTTGTTAACTATGTGTCCATCTGCTTGCTATTTATTTGCTCCTGCAAGGTCAAATGTACGGGAACAGAAAGGAGGCCACAGGAGGAAGAGTGAAGAGTAAATACAGGGGGAACTGACTTACCTGTCAGGAGTGACTGCTGAGCAAAGATCTTCTCATCACAACCTTGATAATACATTGCTTTTAAAGCAACAAAAAAAGGGAGCAGACAGGGAAAGAAAGAGGGAAAAGGAAAAATAGAGAAAAGGGAGTAAAGGGAAACTAATGAAAAGGAGGGAGACAAGAGGAGGGGCTCTTCTTGCAACATATAAAGTTCTCAGATATAGGATACACCTAGCATGTCAGTTCTGTACTTGTGTCACACACCTCTGCCTTTGCATCACGGTATGGAATTTTCCAGGCACTGGCAAACCATCCTACATTCCCAATTCTGAATACTGCCTGGAGTTCAAGGCAGTCAAAATCAAGCCTCTTCAAGCTCCGGGGTGCTTAAAACCTATGACTGTGGGCAGGTCTCACAGCCTGTCACAATCCCTGTCTAAAAGATGTAGTTTTTGCTTCATGTTTCCTCTCTCTATTGACTAATATGGGATTTATTAAAAAAAATAAAAAATTCAACAGAAATACAATTCCATTTTTGACATGAGATTACTATAATCTCTTCTTGCTATACTTCAAAGGCCTTAACTCTTGGATTAATGTCTCTTGGCTGGGATTTATTTTATTACATATTGGACATTTTATTCTCTTAGGTGGAGGTCTTTTTTTTGGTTCTAAAAATCTTTGTGGTTTCACGGATGAGCTAGAACTTTGCATCCAAGCTGGCCAGACAGTTCTCAAACTTAACCTTTTATGTCCACAGAATTCCCATTGAAGGAAATGGAAGAGTTCTCCATGTTGGAAGAGCATATTGGTGGAGAGGAGATTTGTCACAGATGTACTGATCATCTATGCTGCACAGCTTCTGTGCATTGTGACACCATTGTAACACATTAGTTTTTCTTAACATTGTTTAGAGAAGGAACAAAAGCCTGTCAGCTGTGCTGTGTCAGTGTGCTTATTTGCTGCTTGGCATCAAGCTGCAGATTCTTTTCCAAGATGCTCCTTGCCTGAAGAGACACTGGCCAAAATGATGCCATTCCAACCACTGTGTCAAAAGCCACAACCTATTTTCTACCTAATTAAGAAAGTCATTAAATTATGGATCAATTACAAACGTGCAAGTCAAATTATCAAGTGTTGCTGAAAGCACTTTTCATGCAGGTAGGCTTCCAATATTTCATCTGGTTAACAGGAAGAATGCAACCAACCCACTTGAAGATAGAACAGTTGGCTTCACATCTTGAAAAATTGTCATACACAATGATTTTGTGGAGAAGAAATAGGAATAGAGTTTAAGGGTGGATTCATTTAGAATTTTACAGGAATTCTCCAGGGCCAGCCCAATATTTGTTCGATGAACTCCAGCATTTATTAAGATGTGGTCATATTGTCTCCCCAACTCCCTCTCTGACTGCCATCAGAACTGGACAAAGAGGGACACAATATTCTCAGCAAAGAACTTTTCTCTCTGACATTCTTTCACTGATCCAGCAGCAAGGATGTTCTTTCTCAGCTGTGATGCTGGGTTCTGAAAGACTCCAGTCAGCTGTGAGGATGTCTTGATTCTATTAAAACGGTATATTATCTCCTTTCCAATGAAACTGTCACACACTTTAGAAAAAGGCACAGGGCTTCCTCCTGAGCTACAGAGGATTATCCACCAAAAGGCTGCAGGAATGGGGTCCAAGGATTTATTTTAATGCTTTCATTTTTATTTAGTTTTTTTTGTTTTTTTTTCCAAAAGAAATAACATATAAAAGTCAACGCTTGGGTATATATGCTCAAGAATTAGTAACATAGTGTAAGTACTGAAACTGTTGCCAAATCACACTTTCAGTACTCGCCTATAATTTTGTCATAATCTTTTGGATTCAGCTTCATATATGGATATTTTTAATCAGATATTTACAAAGAAACTAATTATCCTTAAATGCTATCAAGTGTGATATTGAGGTCTGTTTTGGAAGCTTGAGAGGGCCAGCAGACAGAGCTCATCTTCAAAAAGATCGACAGATGCACTCATTTTGAAAAAAAAAAAATCTTAGCAGAATCTGGCAAAACTGAGTATGTTTTGTTCCAGGACACAGAGAGAGCTACTCTGATCTCAATGAGATTCTCAGAGGCAGTGATGCAACAAATTTAGCCCCTGGCTCACTTTTCATTTAGTATATGGGTTTTTGCTGTCTAAAGTCTTTTTGTTGGTTTCCAAATATAAGACAAAAGAAAGAAGAAATACTTCTCTCCAGACTGAAAAAAAAAATCATATATGGAGGCTAATGACTCCAGCATCTCCAGTGGTCTCTCAGAAGCAAAGGAAACAGTGAAGCAAAACCTCTGGAGAATGTAAATGCTCAGTTTTATGTAGACAGCAAGAATACACTGACCATCACAAGGGAGTACTGAGTCTGAGAGAGTATAACAACTCCCTTTCCCAAAACCATGTAGAACCTAAATAGAGTTATGAACTAGAGCAGCGCACCCACGTCACACCCTTCGTGTGTGCATGGGTGAAAATAATTTAAATGCTAAATGCAAACATCGTTAGTTGACTGATGCCTGGCTATCCAGTGTTTCATGCTTGCTGGAGCAATTGTGTAGGACAGTAAAATGCCACAGCCAGTCTCTCCTCGTGAGGCAAAACAAGATCAGCCTTAACTGAATGAGGCACTACAAAAGTATCTGCTTGATGAGGCACAGAGAGAAGGCTAAATCTTTTCAATATATTGACTGATTTCAGTATCTTAAATAGGATATTGATTTATCCTACCACATAGGAAGAAAAGGCATTAAAGGAAAAGAAAAGAAAACCAAGAATATTTTAATCTATGATCCCGATTCCACTCTTAAACGAGGAAAATAACTTTACAAGCAGCTGTTAAAGGCAATATTTTTAGTTTATGAACAAAGAGCAATTTCCTCTTCTCCTAAGCCAAATAAAAAAGACATGAGGAACAATAAACACAACAGAAAATACTTTAGCCAAACACCAGCTCACAAACTGAACAACTAGCTTCACAGATGTACTTTCTGTAGCATCCTTGGCACACACAGACAGAACACTGCAAAGTCCTAAAGAAAATGACCTACCTAGTCTCCAGCGGGATGTTACTGTTAAGTAACCAGTTGTCCTGAGCATGGGCTGGCTCTTGCGTGCTGGCTGGTTGTTCTCCAGAAAGAGAGTGGTCTGTAGGAGCTGGGCTGGGGTTGCTGCGTGGAGTGAAGTTCCCTCTGTTTAGGGAGTTGATGGAGGCGGCGTGATGTTGATTTGGGGTATGAGCATGTGATATTGGAGGTGGTGGAGTTCGAAGCCTCGAGTGATTTTGAAGATTTGGAGGATGATCTAAAACAGAAGAGAAATATTTTTAAGGTTCCTGATTTGAGTTGTTCTGTAGCGCTCATTTCTGGCCAGGCACTCCTAAAAAGTAGGGAGGCTGGGGTCCAATATATGCTACATCAGACTCCAAAGGGTAAGACAGCCTTGCTCCATGTGCTCTAATGACACATGCATTGATCCTAGAGCTGGCCAGAGAAATATTTCAGTTTCATACACAGAAGTTCTGAAAGCTTAAAGCACTTCAAAAAGGCTGCCCTGACAGCCAAGTTAACTCCAATGAACAACTGCAGGTTGCAAACTGTAATCTATCTGTGACACTGATTTGTGATAAAGCATGAAAAATCCAACCAGCCTGGCTAGATAACACTTGAGAGCAATTTCATGATGGATATACTGCTCCCGGTGAAGTTTGTTGAGCCTGCTTTGTCAGAGAACTTCCAATAGTTAAGTCAACAAGACTGAGAATACATTTAATCATAGGCTGAGTTTAGAGAAAGCCATAAAAATGTGCCAGGGCTATACAATTTCACAAAATCTAATAGTTTGCATTGTTAGAGATGTACTCACATGGCGTAAAAAATGCATGTGGCATAAAAACTGAGGTGTCAGGAAAATGAAACAGCATATGGTGAATAAAGATGTAAAGATGGGTGATAGGGATGTACTTTTATTTGAGTAGAACTCAAAAGTACTTGTTAGCCAAGAGTCTGAGGGAAGCAGATTGGGGAAAGCAAACGTTTTGGAAAGAGCAATCTAGTGCTGATTATTATATTGATATTTTTAGTTTTCAAATTAAGTAGCAAGAATATTTAATTTACCAGAACCTGAAGGATACTTAAAATTACTGTACCCAGAGAAGGCCTATAAGAAAACTCAGGAGGGACTGTTTATGAGGACATGTAACAATAGGACAGGGGGAATTGTTTTAAACCAGAGGAAGGTAAATTTACACTGGACATTAGGAAGAAGTTTTTTACTATGAGAGTGACGGAATACTGGAAGAGGTTGCCCAGGGATATGGTGGAAGCTCCATCCCTGGAGATATTCAAGGTCAGGCCTGGTGGGACTCTTGAGCAATCTGATACAGTTGTGAGTGTCCCTGCTTGCTGCAGGATGGTTAGACTAGATAACATTTAAAAGTTCCTTTCAACCCATTGCATTGTACGATTCTATCATGATTCTATGACATTTTTTGGGGGGAAGTGAATAAAAATGAAAATATTTGATGGAACTGGAGAAAGACTGACAGCTCAGAATACTGAACATGAGATGCAGGAAGCATTCCTCTCTGATATTAGCAGGCTTATGCTTGTAAGCCATTAAGGTACAACACTTATCTGATGCCTTATTAGAAAAGAGACAAACGTATATGATATCAATCTAATACATACCAGAGAGAATCCTGTACCATGAAAAGCTAACCCTCATGTTCCCTAATTAGACAGCTCAGAAGTGAATGAACTTTTCACAGTTTTATATTACAGTGGGAGATATTAAAAATTGCCATGAAATTTAATGACACTTTTGAAATCTGGATTAGGACTTGTATTCAGGAGAGGAACTGAGAAAGCATTTACAGTATCTCTGCAATCTCCTGGATATTAAGGCACATCAAATAAAATGTAAAGATGTGCAAGACAACTCCCATCATTTCTCTCCTCATCTCCTTACCACAGGCTTTAGATGATTATACCAAAACATTACGGCAGTTAAAGGGGTCTAGCAAAAAAATAGAAGGTGTTAATTATGAAGATATCACTGAACTGTTTGCATCTAATTTGTTAGATTAGACAGGGGACATGGTGTCTGTATTCCAATGGGAGAACTGATTGATGTTATAATCCTAACCCATTTTACCTTATACTCTGAGAAAGGTCAAAGGAACACCTTCAAAGTGCTGTTTCCTCTCTTGTGTATCAGTACAAAGAGAATAAAAAGCTTAAAAATAGAGACCTCACCTACAGTGCTGTTTCCAGCTTTGCAGTCCTCAGCACAAGCACATAGACCTGTTTGAGTGGGTCCAGAAAAGGGCCACAACAATTACAAGAGCTCTGGAACCCCTCTTCTGTGAAGCCAGGATGAGAGAGCTGAGGTTGTTTACCCTGGAGAAGATTCTGGTAAGACCTTTAAGGACATGGTGTAGTGTTGACCTTGCAGTGCTGGGGTGAAGGTTGGACCAAAGAGATTTTGTGATTCTCTACTATTCTGTGACCTTATTTTGGTCTTTAAGTACTTAAAGGGGGTCTATAAAAAGATGGGGACAGACGCTTTAGCAGGGCCTGTAGTGACATAGAGGGGGCAATGGTTCTAAACTAAAAAAGGGGAGATTCAGACTAGACAGATGGCAGACATTTTTTACAATCAGAGTGGTGAGACACTCCAGAGGTTGCTCAGAGAGGTGGTAGATGCCTCATTTCTGGAAACAGTCCAGGTCACATTGGGTGGGGCTCTGAGCAACCTGATCTAGTTGAAGATGTCCTTGCTCACTGCAGGGGAGTTGGACCAGATGACCTTTAAAGGTCATTTCCAATTCAAAGCATTCTATGATTCTATGATTATTTCTGGGAATCAAACAGAGTGTTCAGGAATCTGTCTTAGCCCACTTAGCCTAATCATCCAAAATTAATAACACTATATTGACTCTGATCTAAGACTAGTCAGCTTAGAAAAATTCTATACGTCAGCCAACAAACTAAATGGAAGGACAGAGAAATAACCATGGACTGTATGGATGAAGAATGTCAGAACTAAATTGTCTCTGACCTCAGCTCTGCAGGACCAGGTGAATTAAGGCATCCAACCATCCTTGGACTGGATATTATTGGGGACTGTCTATGGAGGCATGAAAAACAAGAGTGGGAGAAACCTACTGCTAGCTTAGGTGAATTGGTGACTCCTTTTCCCACTCAAGAGGCAATAGCCATGACTCCTTGGCTGAGCTCCCTTTGCTGAGAGGCAGAAGAAAGATAGGGCAGTAGTCACAGAAGGCACCAAAACCTGCAGCCTCAGGAATGTGTCTGCTTACAGACAAAGGGAGGCATGACCAGTGTAGCAAATCCAGGATGAGGGAGATTAACATAAATAGAGGATTTCCAGTTTTTTAGGGCTGTCAATCTGTTACAAGAACTGTATTCTTCCCAGAGAAAATTACTTGTGTAATAAGAGCAAGATATCAAAGGTTTTCCAGCAGCAGTTATTTCAGTTTTATTACACCTGCTGGCTGAAATAAATACTTGACACAAACAGGAAAGGGGGGGGCTAAAGGGAAAATTCTGGAATTTGCAATAGGTGCATTGTGAAGTTCTCCTGGATATGAGTTGACTCTCCCTACTGGAGACTCCATTTTCACACTTTGAATCAGAGTCTGTTTCCAAAGATCTGTTATGCAAATTCCAATTTACATCCTATTATTGCAGACACATTGCAGATGCTCTTATGGATAATGCTTTCAAATCAAGTAAAAATGTGTCATTTTCATTCTCTATTTGCATACCCTCTGTGATTTCTTTGCTAAGTAAAGGCAGCACATCTATCTTACTCTGCTCTATGTGATTTTTTTCACAAGATTTTATAGCTTGCATTTCTTCTTTTTGTCTGACATTGAAGTAGTTTTTCCAACCAGTACATTTTTTATTTCATTCAAACACAAATTCTGAACACTTATGGCATGTCTGAGCATTACTGAATTAAATATACCTTGACTAGGATTAGTAACTATTTCCCTTGCTTTCTGATTTCTTTTTTTTCTGCCTTTCTTGTCAAGTGAAGGAACATTAAAAAAAAAAAAAAAGGTGTAGATGAAAGCACAAACTATGAAATGTTCCACTGAAAATTAGTGCAGTTGTGCGTAACTTTCCTGATGTGACAAAAGTGTCGAGGTTCTTGCCTTCTGTGGTCATGGGACAAGGCAAGCCCAAAAACCAAATACTTTCTTGATTTCCTAAAATCACAACTGTCCCCTTCTTTGAACATGTCCCACAATCTTTGAGTGATATAAAGTGTGTGGTTATATTTCCTCCCAAGTAGAAGCAGCTTCATGCCGGCTGCAGTGGCTCTCTTTACACCATATATGTGTGCAGATCTTACACAATCGGAAGATGCTCTGATTCTCCTGCTCTGTATGAAATATAAACCCCGTATATTTATGGCTGCTTAGGCAGTACTGAATTTTTAGAGATTCCACCACACAGGCTGGATATAGAGAAAGGCAGCAACAGCTTTCTACCGCTGACAACAAGCATTTATTTGGAGACCAGCGTCACAGGAATTCAGAAGACTTTATAGAGGAACAGGACATGGTGGCCTCTACACTAGGTTCCCCAAGACTTAAAATGGCTAACTGCAACTATTTCTAAGTTGTTTTGGGTTACTCGAAATGAAGTAAGTTTGCACATTTTTCTTCTGACAGTTTTCCTCTATGGTTTCCATGACACGGAGTTTATCACAGAATCTGCATTGTTTTGGTTGGAAATGACCTTTAAGATCATGGAGTCCAACCATTATAGAATCATAGAATCAGTCAGGGTTGGAAGGGACCCACAAGGATCATCTAGTTCCAACTCCCCTGCCACAGACAGGGACACCTCACACTAGATCAGGTTGTCTAGACACTCATCCAGCCTGGTCTTAAAGACCTCCAGGGATGGAGCTTCCAACACCTCCCTGGGCAACCCATTCCAGGGCCTCACCACCCTCAGGCTGAAGAAATTCTTATGAACATCCAGTCTGAATCTACCCATTTCTAACTTTGTTCCATTCCTTCTAGTCCTATCACTGTCTGACATCCTACAAAGTCCCTCCCCAGCTTCCTTGTAGGCCCCCTTAAGATACTGAAAGGCCACAATAAGGTCACCTCGGAACCTTCTCCTCTCCAGACTGAACAACCACAACTCTCTCAGCCTCTCCTTATAGGAGAGGTGCTCCAGCCCTCTGATCATCCTCATGGCCCTTCTCTGGACATGTTCCAGCACATCCATATCCCTCTTATAATAGAGGCTCCATTATCTAACTGCCAAATCTGGAGCTAAACAATGTCCTTCCCTCTCTACTTGGAATGAAAAACTTGACATACTCTGTTCAAAAGGACCAGCTCTCCACCTCTCCAAACAGTCTCCAGAGTCAAATAACACAGTTTATGGGATGACTTTTGCCTGTAAGAGACCTGTCAATGCCAAAGGTGCCCTCCCAGACTCAGACACCAGGCGTCAGTGAAGCAGAGTCCCAGGGATAAAGTTCAACATTTCTAGAAGATAGGCTGGCACTGTGGAAGTCCAAATAGCTCAGAACTTAATATTAACACCTCTGTAATCTTCATTTCCTCTAGAGGGGTCTCCAAAGAGCATCGAACATGAAACATGTACATTTCATTACTCAAATGTAATGAAACATTGGAAATCTGAATGCAAAACACAACCAATAGAAATCAAGTTGCCTTTGTGCTGCCTTCTTGGTTTGTTGTTTAACAGTAGAATGTCATTGACTAACACTGGCTTGGTAACACAGATAAAGCAGAGCTGAAAGATAACTCAGTTAATGAAGCTTGTACTTGGCACATATTACAGAGCCTTGACAGAATCCTGTGAATGAAGAATTGAATAAATGGGAACCATAAAAAGATTACCAATGAGGAGCTAATATGACAAAATGTGAATAAAAGGTCTGAATCCCATGTTCCTTTTCTTTCCCTTAATCTTTAATGAGTAGGACTGTTTTGAAATTAGTCTATGTAACAATTACACTTTCTGATTCATTACGTTTTGGGATTGTGTTCAGGGCAAATGTGCTAACCTCAGAGTGAAAAATGTGTTCTCTTTTTTTTTTTTTCTTTTTTTCCTTCTTTTTTTTTTTCCCCCCCCAGCTTTTCCTGTTCTTCCACACATTTGTCATTTGTATGTCTGCTTGCATTCAGACAGCCTGATGCCTGACTGGTGTCTGGGTTGGGTACATGAAATATTTTGCTTTGCTCACTGTATACAATGCCAGGTGGAATGAATCACTCATTGCTCCCTTGAACTTGAACTCCACAGTAGCTTTGATGATTAACTTGGCAGTGTGACTTTGGGCACTCATGCTTATCCCCGAACAGTGAGAAATTCTTCCCATCGCAGAAGAAGCAATCTTTTATTTTTTTTTTTAATCATGAAATCTGCATTCAACTGTCAGAGCAGCTAGCAGCCTGGCTCCAGGACCATGTTTCATTCTGCTGCTCACAACGCTTACACCATCAGCCAGCTGAAATCAGCTTCACAGGCTCCCTTGTCCCTTTGAGTGCAGCTGGGTTTGGAGGTATGGGATGCCTTCAGTCACTAATCTGATGAGCCACCTAATGTTAGGTGGACTATGAAAGACTGAACTGGGTTTACTCCAGCCACCTTGCAGGGGACACAGAGAGTTTGATATTAAAAGTGAGATAGCTTGCCAGAAACAGTTTCCCTAACAAACACATGCCAAGCCAAAGATGGTGTGTGTAAAATGACAAGCAAGCAAAATACTTAAGCCCTAAGTTGACAGATAATGAAAAGATAGAAGGAGAAAAATCAACATGGGAGATGCTGTCTGCTCACAGGATAGCTTAGTAGCTTCTAATGGCAACCAAGATCAACTGCAGACCAGGCTCTTTTCCCCATCTGCAACAAGCTGAAAATGCAACAGCAGGACTTAATTGTGGCACCTCTATCAAACCAAGCAGGGCATCAGTGATATTCTGCAATATAGAAGAGAATTTCCTCTTTCAGGGAGTGTGCTATAACAGGCTTTTTCTATAGGAGACAGTCAGGCAGTCTAATGAGGAAACCACGCCACAGGATGGTGACAGAGATGAAGAGAAACAAATCACTCAGTATTTTGATGATTTATCTGTGCAGAGATATCTATTTTCCCTCGCTAACACTTAAAACCTGGAATGAGTGTTACAATTTTTGTGACTAAATCCCTCCTTAAGAAGTATATCTACTGAATTTTGACATAAGACTAGCTTCTCCTACCATCAAGAGGAGTGTTTGTATCATGCTGTGAAATACGTGTTTTTCTGGAGGAACATATTGTGCTGCTGGTTTTTGAAATGCTAAGCCACAAAATGACACTGAATCATAAAAGAAAACAGAGGACTGAGGTATAATCACCACTAAGTAACAAAACACCAATAGGAAAGCTACCCTGTTTTTTTTTTTTTTCTCTATTGTATTTTAAGCAACGGCAAAATAAGGAGCTGCTGTTCCATCAGGGACTCTCACCAGAGAAAGGCAGAGTCACTATGTAGTTAAAATCAGCAGTGTCTATGTCTTCATTGTGGAGAGTGTTCTGGTTCAGAGTCTTCTCAAAGTTGAGCTCTTTGAATCCCAGTCTTCACAGCCTCCTATCTCACTGGTTCTTTATAATGCTATGTGCATAGACATGC
Source organism: Psilopogon haemacephalus (assembly GCA_013396835.1). Taxonomy (NCBI): domain Eukaryota; kingdom Metazoa; phylum Chordata; class Aves; order Piciformes; family Megalaimidae; genus Psilopogon; species Psilopogon haemacephalus. The sequence continues at coordinate 218,164 of VWZI01015193.1, read as the reverse complement.
AGCCAGCTATGTTTTATGGATGATTAAATCGTAAGAAAAACCTTCCTGTGCACACCTGCATTGCAAATTTGGTGCAGTCTTTTGTTCAGAAAAACCCTGCAAGCTCAGGAAACTATTTAACAAAAGAAAACAGCCAGACCAACAGGTTTGAGTGCTCTTCTAAATGTACAACTTGGACATTGAATCTGCAGTAACTACTGCGATAATAAATGGATACCAAAAAAAGATCATAGAATCATAGAATCATAGAATGGTCTAGGTTGGAAGAGACCTCAAAGATCATCCAGTTCCAACCCCCCGCCATAGGCAGGGACACCTCCCACTAGATCAGGACGCTCAAGACCTCATCCAGCCTGGCCTTGAACACATCCAGGGAGGGAGCAGACACAACCTCCCTGGGCAACCTGTTCCAGTGCCTCACCACCCTCACTGTGAAGAATTTCTTCCTAACATCCCGTTCAAATCTCCCCTCCGCCAATTTGAACCCATTCCCCCTCGTCCTGTCATTACAAGACCTTGTGAACAGCCCCTCCCCAGCCCTCCTGTAGGCCCCCCTCAGATACTGGTAGGCTGCTATAAGGTCTCCCCGAAGCCTTCTCTTCTCCAGGCTGAAAAGCCCCAATTCTCTCAGCCTGTCGATGCACAAAATAAAAAGCTGTAGTGAATTCTCATGACAACAGTACCTACAGTGTCCCTCTGAATTTCTTCAGTCACTATCCATATCTATTATAGACATTGTTGATGAAGCTACATAAACCAGGAGCAGTAAAAAATACTACTCAAACTACTAAAACCTAAACTTGAACTCCAGCTGTGTACAATGCATGAAAAATCCTACATTCATAGAACAGTTTGGATTGGAAGGGACTTTAAGGTCATCTACTTGACAGCCCTGCTGCAGTAAGCAGGGACATCTTCAACTAGAGCAGGTTGCTCAGAGACCCATCCAACCTGACCTGTCAATATTTCATGGATACAGCACCTACCACCTCTCTGGGCAGCCTATGCCAACATTTCACCACTCTCAATGTAAAAATAGTCTTGCTTGTACCTAAACTTCCCCTCTCTTAGTTCAATATCATATTGATATTGATATTCATATAGATATCATATTGATATTGATACCCAAGCACAGATACAGGCTGGGTGGGGAATGGCTGGAGACCAGCCCTGAGGAAAAGGGCCTCGGGGTCTCGGTGGATGAGAAGCTCAACATGAGCCAACAGTGTGCACATGTGGCCCAGACAGCAACTGTGTCCTGGGCTGCATTAAGAGAAGCTGTGGCCAGCAGGGCAAGGGAGGGGATTCTCCCCCTTTACTCTGCTCTCATCAGAGCCCAACTGGAGTACTGTGTGCAGTTCTGGAGCCCCCAGCACAAGAAGGACATAGAACTGCTGGAGAGAGTCCAGAGGAGGGCCACAGAGATGATCAGAGGGCTGGAGCACCTCTGCTATGAGGACAGGCTGAGGGAGCTGGGACTTTTCAGCCTGGAGAAGAGAAGGCTTCCAGGAGACCTTATAGTAACCTTCCAGCATCTGAAGGGGGCCTACAGGAAGGCTGGGGAGGGACTGTTCACAAGGTCTTGTAATGACAGGATGAGGGGGAATGGGTTCAAACTGGCAGAGGGGAGATTTGAACATGATGTTAGGATAAAGTTCTTCACAGTGTGGGTGGCAAGACACTGGAACAGTTTGCCCAGGGAGGTTGTGTCTACTCTCTCCCTGGATGTGTTCAAGGCCAGATTGGATGAGGTCTTGAGTGTCCTGTTCCAGTGGGAGGTGTCCCTGCCTATGGCACAGGGGGGTTGGAACTGGATGATCTTTGAGGTATCTTCCAACCTAAACCATTCTACGATTCATTCTATGATTCTATATCACCCCTTGTACTATTGTAACAGGCTCTGCCAAAAAGACTGTTCCTATCTTTTTAGTAAGCTCACTTCAGGTGCTGAAAGGTGTCCCTAGAGCATTGTCCTCTCCAGGCTGAACAACACCAACTCTCTCAGCCTGTCCTCACAGCAGAGAGGTTCCAGCCCTTTGGTAATTTTTGTGGCCTTCTCTGGACCTGCTCCAACAGGTCCATATTTCTCCTCTGCTGAAAATTCCAGAGCTGGACACAGGGCAAGTACACTTCATTTTGTAAACAGACACTGCAAACAGAGTACCCAGAAACCATAGAGCAGATAAAATGGCAAAATGGCCCCTTGTTACTGACTGACAGTTTAGGCTTTGTAAGTACAAAGCACGCCTAAGTAACTTTATTTGTTTAGATGAATGACATAAAAAAACAAGGCCAGCTGGATGGTACATGGCTAGGTTAGAATTAAGTTGAAGGTACTCTCTGACTGCACAGATTAACACTTCATTGGCTTTCTTGTTTATAGGAAACAACAGCTTTACCAAATCAAGTCCAAACAAGCCACCCCCTCTGTATTTTTCTCATCAAATGTGTACATTACATGCAAACTTTCCTCTCAAGTGCCAAAGTGCCTTTGCAAAAGCAAAATATTGACTCTGGTGTTTGAAATCAATTTTTTATTTGATGCTAGGCTGTCAAGCTTTGGCTGTACATAGTCAATGAGAGCTCTGGGTGGTTGTTTTTTCATCACTATGCATCTGATTGAATTGAATGTCCTACAAGTAATGCTTTTAAAAAGGTCCAGGTCACTGTCAGAGAATGGTATGCAGATTTCTAACCCATCGTGTTCGTTACTTAACTTAATAAAAGGGAATCACAGACTAATCAAATCAAGGCAGAGTATTGCTATTCAGACTCTGACAGTTTATAAAGAATCATTACCTTAAAGAGAGAGGAAAGTGAAAAAAACCAACACTTATAATGCCTGGCAGAGCGTAAATGAGTTACTTAAATTTAAATAACATGTTTAAACTCTTAAACAAGTTAGTGGAAACATGAGAAAGTAGGCTGTACACTGCCCAACTAAGCAAATTTTCTTGCAGCCCCCGAGACTGGATTTTCTGTTGGTCTTACTAAAACTGAACACCTTTAACTACCCTAATACTATGCACTAGAGGAAGTGGTAGCCTTTGAAGGCTCAAGTTGTTGAACAACTGGCCTTTCTGGTCTAGCCATATAAGCAAATAAAAATTATACTTTTATTTATATATACACATATATATATAAATAAATGAAATCACACACACATAAGTGTATATATATACATGGACATACATACATAAATACATATATATATATATACACACACACACACCAGTGGATTGTTATAGCTCCTTGCCTTTTCAGAAACACCCCAAACATAAACACTGACCATGACCCTCACCATTCTGTTGAGATACTGAAGTCACCACATTGTACCCTCAAACTCTCAGGTCTGGGTTCTCATGTCTGGAAACCCATAGTTACAACTCTTAATTTTCCAGAGGATGCTCAGATCGATTTGCTGTGCCATTCTGACAGCACTGATGGCTTCCATGTGCTCCCTTCCAGCTGAACCATTGAGGATAACCTACCTTTACTGCATCTTAATGAGGGACAGCACCTTAATGGTAGGCAAGAAAATCCACTGCCTTGAGTGATCTGTGATCTGATTTTGAGTTGCTACAAATCACACTCATCAAATGGTTCTAAACACGTGTGCCTAAAACTGCAGCCTGCCATCTGAAGAACGGGGAGCCTGCAGCTCTCTTTTTTTTTCTAAGCAAGAGATGTAGGAAGCCAGTACTTCTGAAAATGTGTGACTTTTTTTAAACTGTCAAAAGGCATATTCATTTCCTCCTGTTTTATATATTGAAGTGCATGCTATATAAACCCTAAACCACATCTGCAGTCAGCCAGGCTATCCCAGTGGCTGAGAATTACGTATTGTCTATGCTACTTGGATGATTACCCCTCACAAGGCTCCTTCCAGTGGTTCCCAACTTGCACAGGCTCAACGCAAGCTGCTGGGTGCCATCCTTTCTGCATAAAAGGCCAGGAGAAGTGGAAATAACTCTCAGATTTTCTGTGTGTGTCCTCCCTCCCTTCACATTTCAGAGACACAACTGTTATTACACCTAAGGTTATCCCTCTTGAAAGGGATTCAAGAAATGTGGTGCATCTCTCTGATGTCTGCAGTTTATTGACTTGAGGCACTGAGGAAACTCTTGTACAGAGAGTTTAACTGGTTTTCCTGCCTGCGCTGTCTCCTCTGTCTGTTGTGTGGTTCCTTTACACAGTAACATATGGAGACAAATATATAAACAAACAGAAAACCACACAGTTCAACCTTGTCCAAACCAGACACGATTAGCTGGTATAGTTACACTGGCAAATTTCTGAATTGTTTCTGTAAAGCCATTCCCCAAACTAAAGTACATCTGCAGCCTTTGGCTGCTGTAACAGCAAATAAACACAGGATTTTGTCAGCACAGCTCTGTCAGATATTGTTTGCTATGTTATTTATTTTATTTCATATACCTGTATTGGAAAATCTTTGAAATACAGACCTCAACTTTGCCTGTTTCTCCCTAAAAACAAAATGAACAGTCTCTATTTTGCTTTCACCCTTCAAAAAAGTCTTATCTAAACTGCAGCACTGTTGTGACTTAGCTGTACACAAACAAATAGGACTGACAGATCCTCAGCTCCAGCAGCAAAGCTGAGGAAATAGTCTGGTTTATGGAATTTTAATAATCTTGTTAGCAGCAATGATCCAGAGAAAGCCCTATTGCAAATATGAAGAGAGAAGAATTTCCACGCAGCTTGACTGCATGACAGGGGCAGGTAAGCAGATTCTTAGTGGTCAGGATGAAAGACTAATATGGTGTAAAGCAGTTTAAAATTTACTGTATTTAGTGTTAGCTTGCAAACTTTGGGTCTGAGTACCGATCTCTGAGGGGCAAAGCCAGCAGGGTGCTGCACAGCATAGACATCCAAGAGAGGTTTTTGTCCTTTTTCATTTGTACATGTCCCAGAGTTGTGAACAAATCAGTCTCTGGAAATGCACAATTCCATTATTTCACAGCAAAGTGCTTATGGAATGTGACATGATGTGGTGTAGCACAATGCCAACAAGCACTAATGATTTTAATTATTCACTCAGAGACAGAAACTGAGAACTTTCATGTTTGTAGCAACTGAAATAAACTATTTCAAGTCTTCAGTGGCAAACACAGATTTTTTACATGGCTTCAAATCAAATTCTGTGCTTGCCGTCACCCAGGTGCCACCAGCAGACAGAGGCATTGCATAGTACAGATACAGTTCNCCCCCCCCCCCCCCCCCATTTTTCCTGTCTTTAAAGTTTAACAAAGCCATTTCTGTTAAATACCTCCAAAGCACAACATAAACTGGTGACAATTCCATCTGACAGCTGCAACTGACGTGACGCCTGTCACAGTGATTAATACCTACACCCCTCATCCCACCCCCTGCCTGTACAAAAGCTGACTGACTTCCTTTGGTGAAAACCATGGGTGCAGTTAAGTGTAAAATCTCTCTGCACAGGTGGAAAACCTTACTCCCTTTGGCACAGGAATCTGATTTGTGAAAGCTGGGCTCCATGACCTTTCCCTTCGGATACTCTTTGACATTCTCGGAAGCACGATGGCAGAAGGCTGCACTCCAAATAATTCTGAAACATACATAAAACTTTTCCATTTTTATTAACACTCAAAGAGGCCACTAAAAGAAAATCAAAACTATGAATCTGTCAAGACACCCCTCAGCAATGCTGCACTTTGTTCAACAAAAGTACCGTGACGGAAGGGCTGTGTCTTTTCTCTGGTGTGTCTGTTTGTCTCCTAATGCCTCTGCCCCTAAACGTCTCAGCACTAATTAATACAGTCCCTCTGGCAACACACTTTTAAGAGGAAACATTCACTATGAGCCCCATTTATGGTGAATCTCATTTAGCACTTTCTTTTTTTTTTTTCTTATTCCTTCTACATTTTGACAGGAATCTCTAGCATGTAACAAACATCAACAAAACTACAAATACTCATACACTTAAACACTAATAGATCATAAAGACATTTCTAGATGTGTTGATGCTAATTTTCTTAGCCTATTATTCTAAAACTACCTCTGTACATCTCTGCCTTGTCACCAACAAGACCTCACCTCTAACATTGTGTTCAGTTTTGAGTCTCTCACTACAAGAAGGACATTTAGGTGCTGGAATGTGTCCAGAGAAGAGAAATGAAGCTGGTGAGAGGTCTAGAGAACAAGTCTCATGAGGGAATTGGGATTGTTTAGTGTGGAGAAGGCTAAGGGGAGATCTCACTGCTCTCTAAAACTCCCTGACAGGAGGCAGGGGAGAGGTGTGGGTTAGTTTCTCTTTCCTGGTATTAAGTGACAGAATAACAGGAAATGGCTGGAAATTGTGCCAGGGAGGTTTAGGTTGGATATTGAGAAAAATAATTTAATAAAAGCGTGGTCAGGCATTGGAAAAGGCTGCCCAGGGAGGTAGTAATGTCACTGTCCCTGGAGGTGTTCAAGAAACACGTGGACATGGCATTTTGAGATACAGTTTAATGGCCATGGTAGTCTTACATTGATGGTTGAACTTGATGATCTTAGAGGTCTTTTCCAATGGGAACAATTCTGTGATTCTCTGATTCTGTATGTTTAGCAATATAGAGTCAGGGGGGAAAAAGTGTTAAGAAAATATCTAAACCTACTAACAATAATTGTTACTCTTTACTTTTTTATTCCTTTATCAGGAGGGGAACTACCTTTACTGGCATCATGCATTAAAGTGATACTTGCTGCTCACCAACTTTCATCTTGGAAAATAGGTAATTTAAAATGAATAAGCAAAAATGTTTCTGGTAGAACAAAGTCTCCCCTAGCTTTTCTGAACAAAAAATAAAAATGCAGTCTAGTTGTATCAGATTTATTATTTATCATCATCTATTGCTTATTTTGGTTTCTTTCAGCATAGGAGAAACTGAGGGAAACCACTGTACCAGACCCCACAGCAGTTACTGTCCACTGCATCAGACAGAATGAAGCTTGAAAGAGGCATATTTACTTCTACAAGTCATACTTCAGAAATAAGTCCACCAGATGTCCACATTTGAACCCACCGCTGGATCACTGATAGCTCTCAATATGCCAAAAGGGATATTTCCAGATGGACAAACAGAAGCTAGTACCATCTCCTCTTTACCCCTCTGGCACTGCCCCAATCATTCAAATATTTAACCTTGAAAAACTCACATTTTCAGATCAAATACTGAGTTAACAGTGTAGGTGCAGCCCCCTGAAGCAGAGCTTAGCTTATAGAGACATGGAATCATAGAATGGTCTGGGTTGGAAGGAACCTCTAAAGGTCATCTAGTTCAACACCCCCTGCAGTCAGCAGTGCCATCCTCAACTAGAGCAGGGAGCCCTGACAAGCCTCACCTTGAATATCTCCAGTAATGGGGCCCCAACCATGTCCCTGGGCAACTTCTTCGGTGTTCTAACACCCTCATAATAAAGAACCTGTTCCTAATGTCCAATCTAAATCTGTTCTTCTCTAGTTTGAAGCCATTGCCCTTTGTTCTATCTTCATAGGCCTTTGTAAACAGTCTCTCTACAGCCTTCTTGTAGGCCTCTTTCAGGTACTGGATATTAGCCTTCTCCAAGCTGAACAACCTCAGCTCCCTCAGCTTGTCCTCATAGGAGTGGTTCTCCAACCTCCTGATCATTTTCATGGTCCTCCTCTGGACCTACTCCATGAGGTCCATGTCCTTCCTACATTGAGGGCTCCAGCCCTGGACACAGTACTCCAAGTAAGGTCTCACCAGAACAGAGTAAAGCAGCAGAATCACCTCTCTGGTGGTTGCTTAATAGTGCATTTTGGGAACACATCATCCTAGCACAAGCTTAAGTCCAATATTAGCTGAAGGTTCCCTTCACACGGGGCTGTTGAAGAGAGAGGCAGTGTGCTTAGAAAACACTTTGGCGTGAAGCGTGCGACTTCAAAGCTCAGTCAGATTATCATGAAAGATGAATTTTCTAAGGTTCTTTTCATTACTTTCTGTAAGTGCTCTTGACATTCTCCCAAGAAGTTTAGGAGAGCTTCCTAGGAAAAATGTCAAAATAAAGTAATAATGGCTTTATAATATTGCTCAACAAAATGTGAGCGTGGCGCAACTCAGAAACGAAGCTCAGCAGCTCACAAAGATGGTGCACAGATGCACACACCTGTATATCAGCAAGGGCCGCAGTGTGATCAAAGCAATAAACTATAATTTCATGTGCACACTGTCAAAGAACTAAAACAACTGGTCGGTGTAGAAAGGGGATTTTATATGACCTTCAAGTCTGCAGACAATATGCATTCCAACTTCTCCTTCAAACATTGGTAGTTATCCACTGAGCAAAACAATTTATATTGGCTTCATTCTGGAAGCATTTGCTATAAAATTTATGCCCCTTCTAACTCCTTTTAAACAGAACAAATCAAGTTCAGTATGGAGTCATATTAAAATACTGCCTTGCTTTTTTTTAGGGGACACTCTTGTTAAAACTTGTTTCCTATCTGCCATAGGTACCAACTGGCACAACTCTGTGAGGGTGACAAATTTTTTTGGTTTAATTAAAGAGATGATGCTAAAGATACATTTTACTATCTCTAATGCAAAAACTACATGTGATACAGGGCTTTGGGGATATTTTTGTTCCCTTCATAGTCCCAGAGCCTCCTCTATTCCCCAGCTGAACAATGCATGGTCTGGAATGGGCCCATCATAAACCACAGGCTGTAAATCAAACAGTGAGATGAACAACTGGCCAGAGGGCTTTAGGAATGCTAACATAGCACAGGTTATTCAGAGAGAACTTCTTTCAAAGAATCAGTTTCAGAAGTACAATTACTTAACACCATGATTTAACTGAGTGACTGGATATTTTTAGATATAAGGCTTAAATTTTACACAATTTGTTTAAGCATAGAGTTTTGGATTACTTACTTTCATCCTAAAGGTTCCTACAGCACTTCACATATTTACCAAATTACAGGAAAGAATCATTTGACTCATCAGTAGAAGGCCATCATGCCTGCCAAAGAACAAGACAGCTGCTGCATGAAGGATGAAGCCCTGACTCCACTGATGACAACTACAAAACCGACAGGCTTTAGTAAGACTGGAATTTTACATCTCCTGAAAAAAAAAAAAAACTCCAATCCTTGAGGGGAACTTTAATAGTGGAAACCAGGCAGTATTTTATTCTTCAGTTCCAGTGATCAAACCATGACAGGCACAGATCTGTGTTTGCTGTTCTGAATCTATCAGCCTGCCTCCCTGTCAGTGCAACCACTTGGAAAGAAATGTGCAGAAACTCCCATGGAGATGCACTGCCCTTGATCTGCAGCAAAACTCCTGGATTGTCAATACTCACCTTGATCTGCATGGTAACACTTGATGTCAGTGGTAGTTTTGTGCACAGTGTGGGCAGTATATGGCTCCTAAAGAAAGTTTTAGAAGCTGAGGATGCACTGAGATTAATCAGGATTTGATGCCTCACTGGAGAAAAAGAAACGATCAGGGTTTGTGGATACAGTTCGTGAAGAACATGCAACTGCAGCCAGAAAAAAAAAAGAGAACATCGCACTGAAAAACTGCAAATGAAGCCAGAGAAGAAGAGCAAGAGTGAGGCAGAGGAAAGTTAGCATTGAAGAAAGGATCACTGACAGGACCTTTTTTCAAAAGATCTTCTGAACTATCAATTTTCCCTGGACCATCCCTGATCCTCAATCAGCCAAAGCTGGATTCCCCAAACCCCATCAAACTGCCCTGGAAAACAGATTTTATAAGCTATATAAACCAGGGTGGGTAGAAGTAGGTGCTCACATTTTTCTGCACCTCCCTCCTATTCAATCTTGTTATCTATTGGACAATCCACAAGCAAAGCAACAGAATGTTTCCTGAAATGAACCCACAGACCCATCTCTGATGAGAACTTCTGAACCAAGAGATGTCCTAACCCCACAGAGAAGCTCTAAGTGAGCGGCAAGGAAGTTACACTCTCCATTTCTCTAAATCCATGGTAGTAAAGCTGCCAGTTACAAAGCCCAAATGCTTCTGTGTAATTGCACAGTGTATAGTGGAGGAAGTAAAGTGATATTGTCCCTATCTGGGACATGGTGCTTTTAAAATAATCTATCTGGTGCACGCTGACAGCCAGGGAAGTAAATAAATATTTTTTATTGCATAGCAACTTTCACCCGAAATTCTCCCAGTAATTTACAGCATTAATTAGTTAAGAGCATCTGATAACAGGACTCCATGTTATGATGATTATAACTATAATTAAAGGTAATGAAATGATGAAAGGACCTGTGCTTGATTTGTGCACTAAAATACTGAACTCTGAAGTAACAAAAACAAAGCGGAGCAAAAGATTTGCGACTGAGTACACATGAACTTACGTGTTTGATTTCTCTAGGCCAATCCTGCCTCTAGCTAGGGATATGTGTGTGAGGTGTGTGAGATCTGAAAGATTTGGTAGAAGCTTTGCTGTGGTATAGAGGTTAACACCAGAGGAGCAGCAAAACAATGAGACCAGTAAGGCGTGCAGGATTCTGGGGTGGCAATTAAACTGGGATGACTCAGCTCAAATGTTTCAGGCTTTCAAAAGGAAACAGTTTGAATTGCAATAATGGGAATCCTTCAAGGTCTGCAGTCAATTTCGGTTCCACTCTTGATAGACACATACCGCATTCATTCAGGATTATTATCTTTTGGACAGATATATTTGCTGAGAACGAGGATGCACTCTGAATAAGTTTTTTTTATTCCCATGGGGAATAAACATTGAATGATGAGCAATGTGCACCAGCAGTTGTGTAGTCCCTCTGCTACTAACAAATCCAAGTCAAACGCATTGCTGTGGCAGGGTAGGAGGGCTGGCCAAGAGGCAGCTTTCTACAAAGTCCTTGAGTGGGGAAAGAAAGCACAGAACAACAGAGAATGCCTGACTGATATTATGGCTGGAACACAGCTTTCCGGAGATTTTTTTCCTTCGTGACTCTTGGAAATAAGTTACTTCCAAAACAGCAGAAGAAATAATGAGAGGCTTTCTGATGGTTGGTTGGTAGCACACATATTTTGGCTGACGTGCAGGCTGCTGACAAAAAGAATAGGCAGCAGTGTAATTCTGCTTGTCCTTTCTTACACAAAGGCACCAATTTCTACAAAACATGTAGTAGTTTGGTATCTTTGAGACCTGATTATCCATCAAGCAGACAAAACTGGCCAACAGCTTAAAAAAATTATGTGCAGGGTGTAAGTCATGTAGGTAATGCAGTTACTTAGGCCTCTTGTTAGAAAACACATTTTAAAATGAAGGCTGATTGCAGCAGGAGGGCAGATTACCTTAAGTATGAAACAATAACAAACCTGACAAAATTACTGCTTTTCTTTAGTCACTACATATGCAGATCATGTATGGTCTTCTATAGGCAAAATGCTGCCTCCATCTTGAAGAGTTCAAGATTTTATGGAAACAAAAAGAAAGTGGTGACCATGACCTTTCTGTCTTTGAGGAAGTTCCATTATTTTTAGGAATCAGAATAAAGGTTCCAGTAAAATGACACATCAGCTAAGTGTCCTTCAGTGCAAGAAGAACCTCCTTTTTCTTTCTCCCCCTGAAAGAATTCTTCACTGCAACAGGCTCCCCAGAGAATCTCTTTTGTTAGAGGTGTTTAAAAGAGGCAGAGATGTGGTGCTGAGGGACATGCTTGAGCACCAGACTTGGTAGTTAGATTATAACTGGACTTGATGATTTTAAAAGTCTTTCCCAACTGAAACAATTCTGATTCTATAATTCCATGACTTACAATCTCCATGACACCACTCACAGAAAACAGCATACAGCTTATGATGAGGGACTTCTCCAGTCAAATAGCCTCCTCATAATGGTGAAAGATGTCAAAGGTGGATGAAACGTGAAGTCATCAAACCTGCATGGTAGAGCTGTAGTCTCCACATATATACTGTCGTCACCAAAGTATTTGTAGTAACCAAACTCCCCTCTGCAGTAGAGTGGGAATCAACAGAGTCTGAGATGCTACAGTAATTAAAAGCCTGTATCATACTACTGCTGTCTGATAATTAGCCATTCAGGTCTGAAGAATGGCAGATTAATAACACTTGTATCCTAATAAATCAAGAAACTTTGATTCATCTTCTCCAGAAGCTGTCTCTGGCTGTCGCTACAGGCATTTGTCATTAGAGATCACCAACTCCAACACATCAAGCAAGGATCCATGCACAAACTACCAACAGTATTTCTCTTAGCTGACATCAAGTTACTGATAAATATTCTGCTGTCTCCAAATGGGCTTCTACCTACCAATCATGCCAAATGAACAGGTAGGAAGCAGAAGGAAAGCTCTGGTTGACATGGAACTGCACTGTAGCTCTAACAGCTTCTCTGGAGGTGAAGGCATCTGAGTGGTCAGAGCTGTATGAGCTGTGGAAGGCTGGCTGGAAACTCAGTCTGGCACAATGAAGAGAATGAGGTAGTTTCCTGAGAGAAAATTAGCAAAGACTCCAGCTCACTAGTGATCCAAACAGCCTTTCACAAGCTTCCCCATGCTGTAAATTTCTGATGCCAAAATAAGGAGTGCTCTAAGCTGTGGTGTGCAAGTGCACAAACGTCCTCATCTCATTCCAAAAACTCTCACTTGGGCAAAAGAGACTGATTCAAAGCGGTCAGCGCTGAGGCAGCTGGACCGGCTAGTGTCTACTGCTCAGATCTCGGAACCAAAAGCAACTGGGTTTTGGTTTTGAGCCATGGTCAGAGTTACACCAATGTAATTCCTCATAGCTCTAGCAAAACATGGCTTAAGCCACTAGGACCTTTGATCAGCAGTGGGAAAGAGAATTGTGACTCTTTATATGGAAAAATCCCAGAGGGGGGACACTTTCCTTGTTTTTCTCTTGTAGCTGCCGAGGCTACTCTGTACATGCACATACACTGTTCTTATGCTTTTCCTTAAGCATTTGATCCTAGGCATTTCTGAACATCTGCCCAGACACTGCTTGGGTACAATTTACAGAGGCAATATTCCAGACTGGACAAGTTAAGATAAAACTGGGAAGATGTAGTGGGTCTAACTCTCTCTCAGCCAATGCACTAATTTCTCACTCAAATTCTCCAATTAGCTCAAACCAACACAGAAGAAGACTCCAGCAAGATGTAAAATGGGAGGAAAAGGAAGTGGGTGGACAACTCCAAAGCTGCCAAAGAGCAAACTATTCTGAACTAATATGAGTGCATAAAATCAGCAGATAAAATCTGTGCAAAACTGTGTTAATTTGTTATTGGTCAAACACATGCTTCTACATCAATATCCAGAAAAGATGTTGCTTAGGACCACTCCTTAAAGAACTGTGGGGTTTGTGGGTTGTATTTTTTCCATTTCAGATGCTGATTTATGCTGTACTTACTCCCACTAGCTCAAGTTTACGAAACAAATAACCCGACTGGTGGAGAAACTGAAACACATGGAGTAGTCATTCATGTTCTCATCTTTTGGCTACTACTACTTCCTTTTTCTAATTTATGTTACTAAAGTTGTCAGAAAAAGAGTAGTCTCTTGGCAAATCAGAATGGATGCAAAGGAGCAATCAAGAACATATATAGCACACAAATCCTTGTACCTCATCTCCCAGGGACTGGAAGCAAGTTCAGATTTAGGTAGAATATCTCCACAGATTTACACTTATAAATATATGTAACAAACTCAGTAAAAAACATGAAGTGTGAAGTAAGCACTTCATCAAAGGCTTATCCTGGTTTTCAGCAAATAAGAAAATTAAAACTCCTGCTGCCCACGTGAGTCTGTGTGTCTGGATCTTTCTTGATAGACAAAATTATTCATGGCATATTAGAGCCTGTCAGTATGTCTTACCAGGAAAAAAAAGACATATCATTCCTAGAGGAAATCTAAACAAATTCATTATGAAAGCTGTGAGGGAGTCACAATACATTAGGAGGAACAAATGTAGTCTGCAGTGGTTTTTCAGTTCTTTCTACACCATTGACTTAGCAAAGGAAAGTACTACTAATTACACCTACTTGCATTGATTACTTTTTTCCTTCAGGATGGATTACCTTGTCTTTCCCTGAATCTAATGATTTAAATTACAATGAAACCACAATCTGATGGAGGCTGGAAGTTACCCTTGAATAAAAGACATCCAAAATGACATTAAAAAAAAAATCCTCTTTCTGCCCTTCCAAAACAGGCTAAGTTTCAAGTGATGTGATTTAGCAAATACTGCAGTGACATAAAATACCACACACTACAGGAAATGCCAGATATATTTCTGGTGGCTAGATAAGGATCAGTGATCCAGATCTGGATCAGATACGATCCTGTTTACACCAATGTAAATCCAAACTAAATTCCACTGAAGCCAAGGTATTAGTTAGATCAGAATCTAGTTCACTAAATTGTAAATGACTACATCCTTAGGCATACTTTTCTTATCTGTCTCCTCCTTTCCCCCTCTTATAGACTCTCCAATATTGCCACCAGGACCATGAGGATCATCTAAATGAATCTCATATGCTATGGGTCACAGAGTAGCTCCCAATCATTTCTACATCAAACTCAGTCATTTGCAGTTGTGGTAGAAAAGATCAAACATTTCTGCTGATTTTTTGTTTGTTTTTCATTTGTACTATCCCTGTGAGAACTCAGTAATTAAGAGACAATTGCCATGGCAACATATTACACCCAAATCTGGTTATAATAAAATTTGTGGCAAAATTTCTATCAGGTTTTTCTTAACAGTCAACCACTCCCTCTGTTCATACAAGATCGTATCTTAGCCACTAGTCTGGGACTTTGTCTGACCCAGTTGTGGTAAGGTCAAGCTGAGAGACAGATCTCACAGAAAATTTCCTGACTCTGAGACTATCTGCTTTATCTTTTCCAGGCCATTTTATCAATTAGAACTCTCTTTTTTTGTTTTTCATTCTCCTCCTCTTCGTACCCTTTCTCTAGGTATTCACAAGTCACCTCGTGCCACCCTTGCCATTTTCTAATCAGTGACAAAAAGTTTCTGACTCTATGTTCTTTGCAGCACATTTACAGCACATACTTTGCCATGTAGCATCTATTATTAATCCATTAATCTTGAAAACTTTACATTTTCTCACTCAGTTATAATGCAGGCACACACACACAAAAATCTCATGAAGAATAAAAAGTCCAATGATCTACTGGGGCCTCATAGCATATCCTAGCACAAAAGGGGCACTGTCAGAGGTGTTGCACCATACAGAATCATAAAATCATTAAGGCTGGAAAATACTTCTAAGATCATTGAGCACAACCATTAAGCCCACACTGCCAGTTCACCACTAATCTATGCCCCTAAACTACACATCTACATGTTTATTGAACACTTCCAGAGATGGTGATTCCACAACTTCCCTGGGCAGCCTGTTCTAGTGTTTAACCATTCTTTCAATTAAGATGTTTTTCCTAATATCCAACCTAAACCTCCCCTGGTGCAACTTGAGGCCATTTCCTCTTGTCCTATTGCTTATTACTTGGGAAAAGAGAATGGTCCCCCTCCTCACTACAACCTCCTTTCAGTAATTGTAGAAAGAACTGAAGGATGAGAGAGGATACTGAAGTTGTTGCTTTGTTTTGGTTTGTTTTTTTTTGGAGGGGGGGTGGGGAAGACACTATAAAAGCCTATCTGGATATTGCACAGAACATACATAAAATGACAAGAAAGAGATCTGATAGTCAATACATAGCAAGGAAATCAATACGTGCCAAGGAAACAAATGACTGTAGCTCCAAGATGCCAAAGAGTGCTGAATCCTACGTACAGCTAAGCAAATGCATACATTAACCTCAGGTTGGTGTGGAGCTGGCAATTTTTTCTTTTTCAGTTTACTAGAGAATGTGTTTTCAAATTTCTTCTTAATTCTCTTTATCCTGCTTTGTTGAATTGGCAGTAGATAATACAATTTCTCTAAGTTGAGTCTGTTTTGCCTGTGATGGCAATTGCTGAGTGATGTCCCTGTCCCTAAGTCAATCCAAGGGCTTTTCATTGTATTTTCTCCCTCCCATTCATGTTGAGCAATAGAGTGGCCTGATGGGCACCCGACAGCCAGTCAAGGTCATAACACCATCAAACCCACGTCTTTCCAATTTAGTGAAAAAGGATGTTGTGTGAGACCATGTCAAAGGACTCACAGAAGTCAAGACAGATGACATCAGTTGCTTCTTCCTTACCCACACACAGTCACTCCATCGTAGAAGGCCACGAGATCAGCCAGGCATAATTTGCCCTTTGTTAAGCCATGCTGACTGTCTCTACCTACTTCCTCGTCGTCCATATACCTTGACATAACATCTAGGAGGATCTGTTCCATGCAGACACATAACTATTTGACTGGTCAAGAGTTCTCAAGGTCCTCCTTCTTACCCTTTTCAAAATGGATGTGATATTTCCCTTTCATTGACACTGGGGACTTTGAGTGACATGACTTTTCTAAGATGATGGAGATCAGCTTAGCAACTACATTTGCCAGTTCCCTGTCATGTGTAAGTCATTATCATTGAATATTAATGCTCAGCATTATACTATAGGAGGAAGAGGAACATGAGAAAATCCAGGCATAAAGACTGGGAAGCCTTGACCTTACAACACAAGTTCTATTTGCCTTGCCTGACCTCATGCATATTTTTTGCCTTCTTGCTCCTATATTTCTATTTTCTGCGGCTTTCATGAGCTTAGGCTTTATATAATCATTGCTTTGGAAGCCAGGAGAATTACAAGCTCCTGAAATCTCTTTCTCTGTAGATTATTTCCTTCATCTGCATGATCTTAATGACATGTGTAAAACTCATGCCCTAGATTTTAATGATGGTGACCTTTGGGAGTTAACAGTTGAGTCAGCGCCATTTTAAACATGAGCTTGCTACTGTATTATTGCTCTGCAGCTGTAGTCAAGTAAGAGGGTGACAAGTGTAATTATCAGTTCTTTTCTGCAAAGGCTTCTAGTTTGAGAAAATGCAAAAAAAACTTCACTAAATGAGTGCATGGATGTGTCATGATTGATAACACTAGCACAAGTGGAAGTATTTTGGTTTTGACCAGTTTCAAAGTCAGATACGTTTGGTGTAGAAAACAGGAGTATGGAATGCGTATCTAAGAAAATAAAAATGCATTGAAGTCTCAATACATCATTCCATATGTTTGTGTCCTCTTGGAACTGCAAATGCTTTCATCAATTTGCCCTGATGGAAAGAGGTTCTGTGGAGAGACACCTTGGAGTCCTGGTGGACAGCGAGTTCTGCATGGGCCAGCAATGTGCCCTTGTGGCCAAGAGAGCCAACGGCATCCTGGAGTGTATCAGGAAAAGTGTGGCCAGCAGGTCTAGGGAGGTTCTTCTCCCCCTCTACTCTGTCCTGGAATACTGTGTCCAATTATGGGCTCATCAGTTCTAGAGACAGGGACCTGCTGGAAAGAGTCCAGTGGAGAGAGAGGAGGATGACTGGGGGACTTGAGCATCTCCCCTAAGAAGAGAGACTGAGAAAGACCTGGGGCTGTTTAGTCTGGAGAAGACTGAGAGGAGGTCTCATCAGTGTGCACAAATATCTGAGGGGTGGGTGGCAAGTGGATGCAGCCAATCTCTTTCTGGTGGTCAGCAGCGATAAGACAAGGAGCAATGGCTACAAATTGGAATACCAAGGTATCACCTCAACATGAGGAGAAACTTCTTTACAGTGAGAGTGGCAGAGCACTGGAACAGGCTGCCCAGAGAGGTTGTAGAGCCTTCTTCTCTGGAGACTTTCAAAACCTTCCTGGAGGTGTTCCCATGAGAACTACTCTAGGTGATCCTGCCTTGGCAGGGAGGTTGGACTCGATGATCTCTGGAGGTCCCTTCCAATCTCTAAAGTTCTGTGATTCTGTGACTTGCTTCAAATATCTATTTTGGAATGAATACTGGCAACACTGATCATGTAGAAAGTAAGACTGTGTTTATAGTTTCACATCAAGTATAGTCAGAGTACAAGTTCAGCTTTAGGAACCAGCCTCTATAACCTGATCAGCAAGAGCTAAACTGACTCGTTTGAACCTCAGATACTATAACCAATAAGACAGGTGAAGCCAAATTGATGTAATACGATTGCCTGATTTTACTGGATACAAGTGTACGTGATTGGAATCCAGTTAATCATTCTACTAAGGCAGCCAAATACAGTCTGCAGAAGCTTTGAGATGCTATCCCTTCCCTCTTGATCTTCTACCAGCTGGTGGTGGCCCTGAGGTACCTACATCATAGCAATGAAGCTGCTCTCAGAATCTAAAAATCCTACTCCTGTCTCTGTGGGAGGTACCTGTTTGCACAGGAATAACTGAGAAGAAAATGTAGACTTCCATCTAAACTAAGAGAAAGTGTTTAAGAATATATTATGGTTTGAAAAGTTTCAGTAATGAAGACTGCTACATATATCACCAATTTTAGAACATAGAAAATTACCTCCGTGGTGCTAAATATTTTAATCAACTTTTGATCCAGCACTCTGAGTCTCTAACGACAATGGCAGGATTATTTTTAGCATCCACTGACAGACATTTTAAAAGGTAGGCCCTTGAGCAACAGTGTTCTTAAAAAAACTAGTACAGCATACACGCACAGGGGAAACTACAGCTGAAAAGGAATTTGACAAGTGCTGCTGCAAGGTATTTCTCAGAGGTGTTAAATGTCTCTGTTTCTGCAGTGTTTGGATTTTGCTTCAACATCCTTTTGCTATTCAGTGTCAATGCCCAGACTAATTGTATGTTACTTGCAGCAATTTTCACTGTGGAGCTATTTCACATACTGCACCATATTTTATAGTAACTTGCATAGTTATTACTAGGTCTGACCAGAGGAGAACTTGATGGTATAATGAATTCTGTACGAGAGAGAGACTCTGAGCTGTGGTACACTTAACATTCGTCTAGAATAAATCTGTTAACTTCAGCAGACCTGTGCTGGTATAATTCAGATGTGAGTTAGATCCACATTTTGTATTCATAAACCTGCTCACTGCTAGAGGGAAACAGAACTACTCTTTCCATGTTGCAGAGCCTGCACCAGTAGCAGTCCTAATGTGGTGTTGGATGCCCCCTCCCTAGAGATGCTCACGGTCAGTTTGGACAAAGCCTTGAGCAACCTGGTCTGGTGGAAAATGTCCCTGCTCACGGCATGGGAGTTGGAACTAGGTATCTTTAAGGTCCCTTCCAAACCAAGTAATTCCATGATTCTATGTTTCTGTTGCTTTGCTGTCCTGTTTTAGCCAGCTAGTTGGAAGGTAAATATATTTATGTGAGGTGCTCAGGTATTACATTGCTGGTAGGGACCACAGAATAGCTCATGCAGGAAGCAAGAAGCTCAGCCATACTGCTGACACTAGGCTATCCTCACTTGGTATCTCAAGCACAAAGGGGTTAAAGCTAATTGAAGTGTCTCAGGTCCTAAAAACTGTGTCGATGTGATGCTCTTAAGTGAACTCTGGTCTCCTCTTGATTGCAAAGGACTGAGAATGTGCTCAGGATGAACTTCCTCAAGGGCTACTACAAGTGAAAAAAAAAAGTGATGTACAGAAATTCAAGTTAAATTTTAAGTAAAAATTAGGATGAGCACTTGAAAAGACAAGGAACTGCCATGGTGATCGTAAAATACACTCAAAAGATTACATCGGTGTTAGCCACTTGTAGACTAACCCTCCAGTCTCAGACAGTTCTCTAGGCTCCTTTGGTACATAGGGGAGAAACTGACACATTATTAGATGTTTTTATAGACTCATAGAATAACTTTGGTTGGAACTTTCTGATGATCAAGTCCAACCATTACAAAATGACATGAGCCACCACCAAGTCTAACCATTTTAAAATGACATGAACCACCCTGTGCTTTCTGACTACATAAATGACTCCCAACCTATAAACCCAGCATTTATAAGATTTTTTTACAGATTTTTTTTTTTTTTTTTAACCCCAGCTAATACGTGGAAGAGGTGGGTTAGCAAACATGGCAAACCTCAGCAGACACCCTGAAGCCATCAAAGGACAGGAATGGCTGCAGGGGAAGGTGAACTGCAGCTGGTATTACTGGCAGGCTGAGGAGGCTTTCAGGAAAGAAGGCAAAGGACAAGGCTATGAGCAATATTTTGGGGCTTGAAAAGTAAGCCAAAGAAAGTTAATGGAAAGAGCTGAGGAAGCGCTGGTGATTAACATTGTGTCGGCCACAAAGCTCTGAGAAAGCAAAAGGAAATTCTCTGCAGGTTGAGGAACTCAAACAAAAGACAGCTAGAAGAAAACAGAAAAGGGAAAAAGGAACATGAGCAAAGCAAAGCAACATAGATGGACTGGAAAATGCAGATGGTGTGTTTGGTCACAGGCACCAAAAAGTTCATGAAAGCTGTTCATGTGTAACCACAGGCAACCATCAGCTTTGACATCTGCATTGCCAGATTCCCACCCTTTCAGAAGATAAATAACTTATTTTGAAGGCAACACTTCAAATAACAGTATAGATAGAGCTGCAAATCACAGTCTTAGTCTTCAGCTGTATTTCATCGACTTTACCTTATGTACCATCTTTCTATCATATGCCAGACACAATGCTCCTCTATTCTATTACCTGCTAACAATCACTCCTAAATTCAGTATTTCATGGTACCCTAATTCTGCTGTCTTTTAACCCATCTATAAATGTCCAGTTCTAGGCTAGTGGTAATATTTCTGTAATTGTCCCCAGCAGCTCTCAATGCCAACACAGGGAAGAATAGACTGAAACTACTTTGCTGTATAGTGCATCTCGAGCAGGCTTTCAATGCTCTGCAGCTATCACACTAAATCACCATTCTTATTTCATATTTTTGATGTAGGTAACTACATGCTTCAAAAACAACTAGAACAAGAAAATTGCCACCAATACATTTTTGTGAATGCCTGTCCAGTCTGGCTTTGAGTGAAATAAGTGTTTATTGCATGTATTAAAGTTTAGCAGCGCAAGATCACAAACTCAAGTACAACCCAAGTTTAATTGCTTGAATCAGCCTCTCCCAGGCTGGGTCTCCTATACTGGCACACAGGACAAGTCAGATTCTGTTGAAAGTTTTGAGAAACACAGGCTCTTCCGTGTAAAAAAAAAACCTTGATTGAACAGGGCTTAGGTTCAAGTATCAAGCAAAACAAAACAAGATAGAAATTGTGTTTATGATGGGTTTTTAATAGCACTTCTTGACACACAGTGTCATTTTCATACTCCTCATTCATTGCTTCATATCTACATAGTAAATACAGATAAGCAATGCTGAAATGTATCCTAGCTGGTCTTAAATACAGCCTTTCTTTTTCCATACTGATTTCAAAACTGCAAGACAGGCATCAGCTAGGCTTGAATTTTTGAAAACCTTGGTCCTCGAGCAATCCACCTTCTTACCATGTAAATCCATTATAGTGTTTGGACTAATCCCTTTGTCAAAAGGATTCCTGGGAATTCTAAGAGGCAGCTACTTTTACTATGCTCTTATCCTAAGCAGTGTCTGCAAACTGGATGTGTGTCTATTAAGAAAGTAAAAAATCTCTCAGAGGGAGCTCTAAATAAAGAATAATCTCTCACATAATTGTTCCTGCAAGTCTGCAGGAGCAGGTCTAAAGTTCTGTAGGTGTCCTGGAGCTTACAACCATGTCTCTTTGTTTCCCTTGCTTGAATAAACATTTGATAAAGGAAAGATGAAGAGAAAAGTTAATCCTGAATTTGTATCTAAAGACATGCAGGGGTGAAAGAGAGAGAGAGGGAGATATCTAGCTAGATTCTCTTACAAGGTTATAAGAAAAATAAATCCAAAGATATTATCAGGGGAATTATCTCTCCTCTTATCTAAACAGCTACTTTAATGCAAAGTCAAGAAATAATTGGCCTTCCAGGAGGACTTACATTTGAATAAGAAGGAAGACTTGCAGGCCTACTCAGCTGAAAAAACAACAACAATGAAGAGTTTGGGATAGCTTCAGAGACACAGAGAGTTTGGGGACAAATCACCGAAGGGGCTGAAGGGCTCCAGAGATCCCTCCAGCCATTTACCAGCCAAAAAAGGTCTAAACGTAAAACAGGCAGCAAGAATCCTCTTCTCACCACTGACTAACTATCCTGCTAGTCCAAGACAATTTATTTAACCCATATAAAACTTTCCACCTGTGTAGTAGGTTAATAATATTTACCTATACATGTCTTTGGGATTAAAACATTATTATTTTGAAAGTCCTTTGAAGAAGAATCATGCTATGTGATTGCTGAGTATTATTATTACTAAAAATGTGACATATTGTTCGAGTTAAAGAAAATAGTATATCTTTCTCTTAAGGAGTTTGTCAGCACATAATGAACTTAAATTGTGATTGCTTAATATAGTTACTGCAATTTCTAGCCTGAATGTTCTGTATTTATTGTTTGCATTGCACTGATGTATATTAAATTAACAAGATTATACTGTATGATTGCTCTCCCCTTGAGACCCTTAGGAAATGAGGCTGTCCCAGCAAGCATAGTGTTTAAATAAATATTATTTTATGTATTAGCTTATAAGCATGGACTGTTGGATTTTTTTTTGCATCTTCTGATATATTTATAATGTTATGTAATTCCACATTATGTTTAAAGGCAACGTCATTGCTTTGAACATTAAAATCAGACGAGTAAGAAGCATATAAAAATGGACTGCAGGACACAATCCNGGGGGAAGGTTCCCCCTCACTTGTCCATTCACAAAAGCATTTCCTACTTTTTGGATATCAGTGAAAGAAGCACATGTTAGAAAGCCATCATCCAGTCCAGCTTAAACTTCACTGTGGCGTCTGATTCCACACACCCACCAACACACTTATTCTTGGGGTGGATGACATCACCACTTTTTGACATAGTTTTGGCTACAGGTGATACAAGAGATACCACAGTTCAGGAGCAACGCCCAGTGGGTCATTCACACATGGCCATCCTCTTTTCTAGGCTAGCAGATTTACTTGCATGGATACAGGTTTGACATTCATCCTCATGGCCCAGAAAAGCTTTTGGTTGCAAGTGAAGACACAACCAGACAGCACCCACTGGAGAGTGCTGCACGAACATACTGATGGCATCTGTGGCTCTTTGAATACAGAGAACACTATTTAGGCACAGTGAGAAGTAAGTTTAATACAGTTGAAGTCAAATGCTTCATTTTCTGGCATAAAGGGCACTGCGACTACATCCCTGAATTTGTCATAGAGTGTGGAATCATTATTCAAAATGTGGAATCATTGTTCAAAGTATCAGTGGTTTCCATACACCTTGTGTGGCAGATTCCACAGTTTTCCATTCTTGTTGAATTGAATTTACTTACTCACATTCTCCCAAACGACTACCACATATGCTCTACTGAAAGCAAAGGTTAGAGGAGCTGATCCTCAGTATACAAATACAGAACCTTGCACCTCTACTCTTCTGTGAATGTAGAACAATATTTTGCTCTTGTTTTAGAAGCTTTTAAGACTGCAAAGAAATCGAGACCACCCCGACAGGGCTCTCACTGCACAGGCCATTCATCTAGAATAAATTCAGCTGCCATTGAAAGTTGAACTCGATTGGACAAAGAAGCAGCAATCAAGCCATTTCCATGTGAGGCAGGTAATTACAGACTCTGTTAAATTACAGTGATTAGATGATGCTAAGAAGAAGCCCCAAGAAATCTCAAGCAACTTTTGAAGCGGGGAAAAAGTTTAATTAGACATCTGCAAGCCTCTTGCATTTGGTTAGATTTTTCCTTCCCTCCCTTCCCCTTATAAAAAGCAAGCAGGTTAACAGGAGACAAAAGGCAGATAAGGGAGTGTAAGTGGATCAAGGGGAGCCTTGGGAAATCCTCAAACAATACGTCTGAATGTGGCATTAAATGGTTCATTTGGTGGTAAGTGATTAAATGGAAGAGGACTTTCTTTATCATGGAAATTGGTCCGCTATGCTGTTGGACCTATGCTAATGATCTGAAACTCTGAGAAAAGGATGACTGTTTTATAATGGTTTATAATACACTACTTCACTTGGACTATGAGGAACACTTGCATGAATACGGCCATGGCAAGGAATCTGCACAGCAATGGAGTTTTATTTGGCAGGAATTCTTCTCGCTGGTGTCAAAAGTTCACAACCTAGAAAATGCTGGCTGGCTGTACATAACCTTTGAGCAAAATGTACCATTTTTAGTCACAACACTGAGAAAACAAAGGCTCTTCGTGGGATGCTGTTTTGCTAAGAAGTCTCCATTTCCAAGTCTAATTGAAGTTAGCCTGGTGATAAGAAAAACTACGATGTGATGACTGGGGGGATTGCAAACCTGTATTTAAGCCATTGAAATCCTTTAGAGTCCTAACTTATATTTTCCAGTGTAAGCTATGTCAACAACCATATTCCCTGAAAGAAAGAAGGCCCATTTGCTCAGCACATCAGCTAAGAGCAATCAGAGGTCCTGCTTCAAAATCCATTTACTAATTCCCTTGCCACTATGAGTGACTTTAAATTAAACTCTCACTATATTACCTCAAATGATATATTCATGCAAAACCTGTGGATGAGGGCTGAAATGCTTTTAAAATTGATTCTATACTAAAAATGCTTCAAACTTTCACACAAAGAAAAGGCAGTTTCATGTGGTTGTATGACCAGCAAGTTGGGTGGAACCAAAAATAGCAACACATTCAAACCATTCAAAAGCCGGAAAGCATCATTAAAAGGTCATCCCTTTCTGCCTCAGCTTCCTAGACACCGGTGGAAGAATAACAAATGGTTACGGTTTCATTTTACAGTGTAGCAAGGAGGATTTGAGAATCCGCAGGGCCTCATCTGCTGTTTCTTAAGCAAACATCTAATGTAATTTTAAATTTCACTTCATCATTGTGATAGCTCCAAGCAAGTCTCTCCGGTGTGCCAACCATCCCTCTCAATGGCATACAGGCAGCATTATGGAACTGACAAGCAGCTCCCTCTACATTACCAGTTCCCCTATGGCTGTGATTTGTGACACAAGGTGCACTTGTAGGGACACAGCTCCTCATGCTTCTTTATTTGCTTTCAAGCAGCGCTTTGTAGTTTGTGCATATGAAGAGCTAAAGCTACTTACAGTCACAGTGGTAAATTATATGTTTTAATGGCATGCGGGGCCAAGTTTGCAAAGATATTTAGGTGTGTGAAACTGCAAAAGACAAATGATGAGGTGAACACATCTGAAAGCATCGGAGATCTATCTAGAAAGCCTTAGGCCAAGTTAGGTTTCAGTACAAAAGTGGTCCATGCATTTCAGAGTCTAAGTGTCCCCAAAAGTTACTGTGATTTAGGCTCTTAAATCTCTTGGGCACTTTTGGAAAGCATATCTTTAGTAAAATATGAAGTACGAAAGTGTCTGTACTAGCAAGGTACCTCTCTTCAAGTGTCAGGAGAGGAGGCTTTTATAAATCCTCTAGGAATCTTTCTGCATTTTTATGTGTGTAAATAAATCTCACCTCATTCTCTAGTGTACTTTAAAAGCAGCAGGACAACTCACACAAAGCAACTGTGTGAGTGAGTATTGATAGATCCCTGATAATCAAATCTCCCAGTGACTACTGATATGAATTTGCTGATAAGGCTGGAGCAATGCCAACTCAAATGCAGCCTACTAGCCTCAACGGCCCAATTTGACCTACAAGTGTTAAAGTACAGAGAACAGGCATCTAGAAAATTATCTGCAAAGATGAGAAGAGCACTGCTAATGGAGATACACCAGTATCCACCATTGCTCTCACCATTGCAATGACCATATTCCTCTTGACATTCAATGAATGCACAGTGAATAAGGCCATAGGCATGAACTGCCAATCCTAGTGTCCAAAGAACCTTAAAACTCTTTTTTCTGGTTTCTGATATGGTGAACTAAAGGAACCATGACGACAGCATTTTTCTGGTCCTGGCATCTCCACCACAAAAAAAAAGACCCCATGCCTCTCAAGTTTTCCAGAGGCTTCCATTCACTACAGCCACAACAATATAGCAAGAAATTTTCTCCTTCCTTAACACAGACTGTAACTGGTGGCTGTTGTTTGAGCACAGGACTGTTGCCTCTACACTAAACTAAAGGAATAAATTTCTGAGCACAGAGAATGACATCTTAAGATTCAACAATCCAGCAAAATTCTTTGCTCACAACTTGTCAACCACCTACCAGGAAGCCACACTTGTTTCTTCAGCAAACAACAACTTGCAGTCTCTACACAGTCTAGAGAGGATGAAGTCAATTAATGGGGAAGGGAGGGAACCTCGCATGTGCCTCATTAATTCTTGCTTGCAATAAAAAGTACCCAGCTAAAGCCTAGTCCACTCCTGGATCTTTTTCTAGGTTATATGACTCTGAGTATGGCTTCAAGCAGCAAATATGGAGTTCGAGAAAAGTCTTCTGAGTTGCAGTCTAAAACTGCGGCATGATTTTTGCTCAAATCTGACAAGCAAAGTCCCTTTGTTTTCCTGGTAGTCACTTAAGCTGAGGCTACTTGCTTGCAGAGATGTAGTAGGAGAGAGAATCAGAGAATTACAACCCCCAAAAAAAGAGATTATTTAAAATAATCATCATGGGTTTTTTATGGAATAGCTGGTGCTAACTCCAGTTCTGGGGGTGGAGCGGGAATGATCTCTAAATTAAATTCACATGATCCACCCTCGTTCACTCATGTGGTTATGTAAGCTGCCCACTGGCAGAAAGCAGAGCATTTGTAAATTAAGAGAAGAAAATCAAGCCATCTTTGAACAAATATGTTTTGCTGATGAAAACTATTTATGGTAAAGGTAAATAAATAATAAAGTAGATCAGATGGTGAGGCAGGACTTCAGCTAAGCCCTTGCAGAATTTCATCTCTGGTTCCATCAGTTTCCAGTGCTTTAACAGTGTAACTGGGATATATCGTCCTGCACAAAGGAGACTGGAAACAGAATGTAATGAGTAACTCCTGAATTACATAGTCTGTCAGATGCAACGTTCTCCCCAGCAGCAAAATGCCCGTTGACTTTTACAAGAAACGGCTGGAGAGAGACAAAATCATAGTGGTAACTCTGCCCTGACTCACTGGCGGAAACATCTTCCTCCTCTGATTGTCCAGGCTTGGGGCCTTTGCCACTCTTAATGAAGACAAAAGCAATTCTGGAGCAGATCCTCCAGAGCAGCAAGCACTGTGCAGATTTTGGCACAGTCATATATAGATTTCAAGTGACCACAAGTCTCATGAGTGGGTGTCCCGGGCAGAGTTCAACTTTAGGAATGCTATCCAAACTCTCACCATTTCCTAGCAACGGGGTTCAAGCTTTCATGACTCAAAAGCTATGAAATAAAGCAAAATGCAACATAACAGGAGCTAAGTCTAAATGCTGCAAGTCATTTTCCACATAACATTGGCAGGCTAGAGGTTACCCCTTTTAACTGTGAGAGGAAGCATTTAGGGCACACCATGCCTAAACACAAACGCTCCAAAGGCAGGCAGCTCAACGGTAAGTGGGGGCCTATTTATGGAGAATTTGCGATTCACTAGCTCAGGCTCCATATGACCGCTGCAGGATGTGCCTTACGATCTGATCTCAGTGTTTGTCACTTGTCAAAAAAATTGAGAACAAAGCGCCAATTAGCTGAGGTTTGTTTTCTTTTATTTTGCCTGAAATAAAAGCTGAGCTACAATACAAAAAAGAATTCCTGGTGTGTGTACGAGGCAGGGAGAGGGGAAAAAAAAATAAACAAACATTTTTACAAAACCTCATATCATTGGACTTGCAAAACAAGGACAGCTGGGCTGCATAATCAAGAGCATTAGAAAGATCTTATTTTATACAACTGAAATTTTCCTACTCTGGCATTTGTTCTCTCTATACACTGCACAACTTCTAACTTCTGCTGAAATTCTGCAAAGATTTTAAAGGCAGCTCAGCTGCAGTAAATAAGAAAGGACTTTGAGGATACGTGAAAGGCAGTGGCATTTAGTGGCCAGGTGCCTTTCAACCATTAATGTAAGATTGCTCTGCATTTGGTTAGAGTTGATGGTCTTAGAATGGTTTGCTACAATTTAATTAACTGCTCCTTCCCACTCTGTTCTGCACCAGGTAAAAAGACAGTGGAAAAGTATGATTAACATTTGAGTTCCTCTGCAATGAATTGTGTGAAAAGAGACGGTAGCGAGGCAGGTGCTGGCCTCCTCTCCCAAGGAACAAGTGATAGGACAAGAGGAAAAGGTTTCATGTTGCACAAAGGGAAAGCTAGGTTGGACATGAACAATTTCTTCCCTAAAAGGGTTGTTGAGCCCTGGAACAGGCTGCCCAGCCTATGCCACCATCCCCGGAGGTATTTAACAGCCACGTAAATATGGTGCTGAGAGACATGGTTTAGTGGTGACCTGGCAGTGCTGAGTTAATATTTGGCCTCTATGATCCTAAGGGACTCTTGTCATCTCAACAACCCTGTTATTCTGTATTGCAGCTGTCTAAGACCGTGTAACAGCACTGATTTTCTAGCCTCATTTCCTGGGTAACCCAGTCCCTCCATTGTTTCACTCCACTGACCAGTAAACCAAAAGTTTCAAATACAAATCGGAATCAAACCAACAGCAAAGAGAGGGAAAATCTGGATAAGTGTAATAGGATCACTGAAACTAGAATGTAACTTGGAACAGGAGGAGTTGATACCCGCGTATTACAAAGACTGCAAGAGATCTTTAAGGAATCACAAAGAAGTGGTCAAGAGTTTGGTTTCACTTCTCATTTAAAGAGAACACCAGACACTGTCCTAGAGTTTTGGCTCAGCACTGACTGGTAACAGAAACTGATAGGTGAAAGTGCCAGCAACCATTCAAGCATGAT
The DNA here is from genome assembly GCA_013396835.1 of Psilopogon haemacephalus. NCBI lineage: Eukaryota > Metazoa > Chordata > Aves > Piciformes > Megalaimidae > Psilopogon > Psilopogon haemacephalus. The sequence goes on along the minus strand of VWZI01015193.1, from coordinate 189,283 downwards.
TGGCAAGCATTTCTGGGAGGTCTCCCGTTCAAGGATGGATCCAGACCAACTTTTGATAGCATCAAAAAAGATAAAACACAACTAATTTATTAAGACAACCTGTTGCAACTAAAAAAAAAAAAAATAAATAGTATGACAATGGTGCTTATGGTGAAGGAGGCAACATGCAATTTGCTAAAAACTATATTTTAAAAAAGGCAATTAGCAAATGAATTTTCAGTCCAAGGTAGAGTCTAGTATAAATAAAAATGCACTTTTGTGTTAATTTCTTGTTTAGTTTTGTGTAAGGAATTGGCCAGTAGCTCCTTCTGTAACAAACTGACTTTTTCCTTTCCTCCTGACAGTGACGGGATTGTGACTGACAACTGCAGTGAGCCTTTTCCTTCTTTTTTTTAGGCTCTACACTGAGTGAGGAAAAGCTGCTGCTTTTCTGACTATCACAACGTCTTGTCTTTCAGTGTGTTGTTCATGAACTACTGAAGCTCATCATACTTAAATAATAAAACAGTGGAAACCAAGGGAGTGATTCTGTACAGAGATTTAAAGTTCTTCACCTAAAGCCCTGCTTAGGTCAGTCCTAAGGGAGGCTGAAGGCAAGAGCCTCTGTGCATAGGGGAGAACACACTTGATGGTTAAGGACAACAGCCTTTCACATTGCTGCTTTTTAAGCAGCTATGGGAGTCAAGCAATGATGATTTCTAGGAAAAAAAAAAATCCAAATTTGCTTTTGAGCACAAACAGAGATAATTAAAGTACTTGCTCTAACAGGAAGCTGCATTAGAAAACAACTTTGCACTTTTGAGGACGCACACTGTGTTTCTTGTTATGCCAATTTATTTTAATTAATTGGAAAAACATTTGTTTGAGGTATTAGCAATACAAGTGCTTAGCCTGTCATTCTGCCTCCCTTCTGAATGCCCAGAATGGCAATTCTGAAAGACAGCACATCTGGCACGAGAAGGAATCACTCCTTCTGGTACATTGCTAAAGAGCAGCAGTATAAATTCAATGGGCCAAATCTTTGTCCTTCCACTCACCTGGAGCTGTACTGGAGTTCATTGCTGCACAGAAATATGATTTAAGCCTTATTACGGTGTGAAGTGGTGCCCAAGGCATTGCAGGAGCAAATTAATGCCTTCCAAGGAGGAAGATCATGCAGCTGACAAACCACACCAGCACCTGACAGGCAACCTATGACTTAGATTTAACCTCGTCATGTATGGTGGTAGCTGGCCCAAAGTCCCACTGGGAGACAGAAGGAAAGTTGACAGCGTGGGGAATTTTTAAGGACCAACACCATAGAGTGCACCCAAGTGATAATGGTGGAATAAATAAGAGAGATAAAGATCTACTAAGGCATTAGAAGACAAGAAGGAACCAGAGGACAACTTATTCTCCTTCCTGGCTTCCTTTCTCCATCTCATTTCTGAAATCACCACTAAATTTATGATATCTGCATAAGAAGCTCCTTCTCTCCAACAGCATCTAGAAAGTGGGAATGAAAAATACCATCCTTGAATGCTTCATTTAAATAGTGATACAAATTGACTTGCCCTTACCAGATGTTGTTCCTTACATTGTCTACACAACCCAAAAGAATTGGGTAAAACTTCTCCAAGGCAGGTCCCCAAAACCATGCAAGTGTAAAGCAGAGGAACAGGTTCCCCCCGTCAAGTGGTGGAGTCACCATCTCAAGAGGTATTTAAAAGACATGTAGATGTGGTGCTGTGGTTTAAAGGTTGGCAGTGCTGGGTTAAAGGTTGGACTTAATGATCTTCAAGGTTTCTTCTTCCAACCAAAATGATTCTATGATTCTACACTAACCATGTAGCTCAAAGTTAATCTGCCCCAAAGCATTAACAGTTTCTACTAGAAGTCATGATTCTATGATTGCCATGACTTCTTTAACATTTCTATTTCAGAAGTTTAAAAATGCAAATGAAATTTTAAATAATTCAATATTTTTCATTGTTAAAATTATGAAAATGTATTAATAGCATGTTTTGGCTTTTATTCTTGTTCAACTTGAATGTTTGTGGCTATCTCATGTTTAAACCTGTTAAAATTAAAAGCATTAGAAATTGTATTTTACTCTTCTATCTGGGGAAAAGTTATTAGGTAATTGGAAAATTTCAAGGGTTGGCTTATCAAAATAAGCATCAAATATCTCTAGAGACAGCAAAATAAAATGTGCTTTTTCCCTCAGACATGCAGAAAGAAAGTACTCTAATAACACCAGTAACATTGCCTAACTGGAACCATTTGTCTTACCAGAAACACTAACAAGCTGAGGGGAAAAAAAAAAGTGGTTTCGACAGTTGCATAGCAACCAGAAAAAGGCAAGGTGGACATTCCCTGAGGATGAGTGTGGCATGAACAGGGGGCAGACAGTAACTTGGCTCCAGCTGAGGTTGTTGGATGTTGTCAGCCTGCCCTTAGACCAGCTACAATCCAGCAGGCACCAATTCCTGCAGCACAACCCCACCAGCTCTCTGCCAGTGCATGCAATCAGGGCAGTTGTTTGCTTCCAAAAGGTATGAAAGCTCTCAGAATAAAAATAAAGAAGTCAAGTAGTATGTGTGAAACTGCAGCATCCAGCAAGAAGTTCTTCAGTCAAGGTGTTCAAATGACTCCGCGGTACAGCATGTAAGGAGCTGCTGTTTCATGCAGACTGAGGGCAAGAAGTGATCCATCCCAAACTCATAGTGTGACAGCCCACAAAATCATCAGGTGGAAAGCAAACCTTCTCATGAGTCACCTAAAGAAAGAATCATAGAATCACAGAATCATAGAATGGTTTAGGTTGGAAGAGACCTTAAAGATCATCCAGTTCCAACCCCCCTGTGTCATAGGCAGGGACACCTCCCACTAGATCAGGTCGCTCAAGACCTCATCCAGCCTGGCCTTGAACACCCAACCTCCCTGGGCAACCTGTTCCAGTGCCTCGCCACCCTCACTGTGAAGAATTTCTTCCTAACATCCAGTTCAAATCTCCCCTCTGCCAATTTGAACCCACTCCACCTCGTCCTGTCATTACAAGACCTTGTGAACAGTCCCTCCCCAGCTCTCCTGTAGGCTCCCCTCAGATACTGGTAGGACCTGGAAATACCTGAGCTCGCATATTCTGCTCACCTTAAATTCCTGTTCAGGTCACTGAGATCGAGCCCTAGGTCACACCTAATTGCTGAGCTACTCAAATACTCTCCTGTTAACACATGAAAAAGGATGAGTAGGAAGTATCACATGTTGCACCGACAGTGCCTACACTGCCTCGTGGGTCTGATACATTATAACCACTGCTAGTAAAGGTAATTCGTCACATAAAAGCATTTACTGTATTCCAGCAGAAGAAGAAAAAACTCTTGTCTGTTAAAACTAATGAAAAGCAAGCAAGCATTTCTTTTAATTACAAACCAGCACAGACCAAGCGACCAAAGAAGTGTAACCAAGGAGAAAAAATCACTCCTAACCTTTCATCCTCTTTCACAATAATCCTTTTTTCTCTCTTCGATTTTTAACCTTCTCTGTCACCAGCAGCACTAAAAGCTGCTTTTTCCCCCCTTTTTTGCTGGAAGAACAAACAAACAGTTGCCATTTCAGTCAAAGCAATGTTATTCTTCAGCTGATTGGCACTGGTTTGAGCTCACAGGGCGGTCAGTTCCTTTGGCTCCCATCCAGCAAGCTGAATAAACCATTCTGGCAGTAAGTGCAACTCTGTTTGGGCTCAGAAATCAGTGCTTCAGACCTGTTTCCAACCTGAACACTTCCAATTTATAGCACTTCAACACCCCAGGAAGTGCACCAGGACAATCTGAAACTCAAATTTATTTGAAACAAAGCTTTCTTCCATGCTCTTAGGTCTTTTTCTTCCCTCTTCTTCCTCCTCTCTTCAGTGTTTGCAGGTTGGAATTTAATG